>CM055404.1:139521835-139534707 GCA_029228625.1 Pseudolycoriella hygida
AAACAAAGCAGAACTATCCTTTCACTTACCTTTAATTTTGATTTTCTGTTAGTAGAATCCAATGATTTTAATGCTTTCATATTTTCAAGAAAATTAGAATTTCCTCGCAAATTACCTGATTGTCTCTTTAGCAACCGCTGTGAAATTCCACCTTCTATGTAAAAGTGTGAGAAAATTTCAGTTTCAACTTGGAAAGCAAACAATCATTTTATAGAATTTACTTTCTTCCTGTTATTTCTATAAAACTTTATGTAGAATACCTACGCATACGCTTTCCACTTATTTCCGTTTGATTACCTAAATAATTTTCCATTAAAACCTCGAATTTCCACGAAAATTTATATGTCGTGACTTGCCAGATACTTTGTTTAATATGTCATGTTCATATCATTACTTTACGGTTAAATTTTCATGATTCGTCTCTTAATTTGTCATGTTTCCTGATTGAAAAACGGGTAATTAAAATCATGGCGCTGACGAAAAGAAATCTCGTCTGTAAGCAATTTTCGTTATTTTGCATATTGTTCGAAAATTAATATTAGAACAACAAAGAAACCGAGCTCGACGTTAAACATTCACAAATGTTTTTCGTATGTCAAACCCTCCACCAGGAAGATGGTTTGATCGTTTAATGAAAATTCACTTAAGCTGAGGACAAACAATGAATCCAAAATTTTTGAATTTCCTTTCCTTTCTATTAACCGGATCAGTTATGAGAGCTAGTCCCAGCCAATAAAACTGATTTTGTTGGAGGCACTGTCAAGCTTTTGGAAATTTTGACATTCCCGGCTGTAAATTGAGAGTTATTTTAACGGATGGTAATTAAGACAGACAATGACCAATGAAATTAATCAAAAGTACCAATATTCAATGTACCGTTAAAACGCTACTAATTAGGATTTATCGGGTTTGGGGCGGTCCATTTCTGGTCTATGAAACACAGATCTAGTGATCCTTTGTTTAGTCACCCGTTCATCATGTAAATCTCCTAAAACATCCCAGTCCCAACCAAGAACCTATCTAGAGCGGCAGGCCCTACCCTAGGTACTGTTGCGGGTTGGACCACATAACTACCTAGAGTCCTAGGCCTCAGTGAGGAAAACATCGGACATTTACATATTACGTGAACGCCCGTCTCCTCGCCGAAGCCACAGGTGCAGTTAGAATCATTGGTGAGTCCCATTTTAGCCAGATGCTTGCTTAGTCTACAGTGCCCGGTGATTGCACCAACTACTCGCTTGATGCGACACCTGTCCATGTTTAGCAATTCTCTAGTCCACTTCCCATGGGGCACCGGGACGAAACGCTTTGTGTGCACTCTTCCCTCATAGGTGCTCCAATGGTTAACGAATTCTGACTTTACCCAACACATTCCGAGTGTGGTATGGGTATGAAAGGTTCTGGCCCACAACTTAAAGTTGCCGAAACTTTCCTCGCCAGCTCATCCGCTCTCTCGTTTCTCTTCATGGCAGAGTGTCCGGGAACTCAGACCAGCTTTTTCTGATTTCTCAGTCCAACCCGGTTCAGGGTCTCCTTTAACTCTTTCACTAGCACCAGCAACTTGACATCCATGACAGGCGACATGAGCGCCCCAATCAAAGCCTCACTGTCTAAACAGATTGTGACATTTCTTCCACAGGCCTCTGTTGGGATTGCCTCCTGCACTCCCATCAGTGCCGCGAACGTCTCAGTCTGGAGTCACCTCATCTCAGTCTCATACCACCTTTCAACAACTTGCCCTGGAAAAAATACCCCGGCTCCCACGCCTTCCGAAGTTTTAGAGCCGTCAGTGAAGCTCATAACTTCTTCACCCGAGATGTGACTTGGCCAGCCATTGTGACCTCCTGGGCACGACAGTCTTTAACCGCCTCACAACGTCTGTCTCCGGTCTCACTCGGTCCCTAGGCATCTCAAAGACCTCATTGGTGATGACCTTCTTGATTTTCTCATGGCCCGAAGTGAAATTCGGAGTCCAAAGATCATTCTGTGATAACCTGTCTGCCGTAGCAAAGGCTTTCGCCTTTAATTCATAGCACCGGTAACGCAAATGCACACCAACCTTTAAATCTCGTTTAGCTCTTTCCTCGCACTCCCTATGTCGAGTCTCGGCCACCACACAACGCAGCCGTGACTCATCATAGGCCTTATGACTGCTTCATAAATCCACAGCTATACTGTAAACGGTAGACCCCAGTTCCTACCAAAGGAGTTCCTGCAAATCCAGAAAGCTGCTATAGCCTTCTGTGCCCTGTCCTTGACATGCTCGATCCAATATAACTTGTGATCGAGAATAACTCCCAGATATTTTACCTTCTTTCCAGGGACGATGTCTTTATCGAACAGCTTCAGTTCACCCACAAGTTCTTGACCCGACGTTCTCTTGCTAAAGAGAACTATGTCCGTCTTGTCCGGGTTAACTCTAAGGCCGTTGTTTCGACACCATTCCTCAACTACTTTCAGCGAGTACCTTATCCTATCGCCCAGCGTGCTCTCGAACTTACCTCTGATCAGATTTGTCAAATCGTCCAAGTACCCTAGGGTGGAAATCCTCTCGTCGTTCAGCCTCCTGATGAGGGAGTCCACGACCATGCACCACAACAAAGGAGATAATATTACCAATATACCAATTAGGATACTTTTAGGATTCCGAACCACGCCTAACGGAAGCTAGCATTTTAGGATTAGGATTTCTTCTGGTGCTAATTATATCTCCGCCTGAAGTTAGACTTAGATATTTGTACACAGAATTCATCGAATATGAGTGACGTCATATTTGTCATTATTCTATGTACGATTCGTTGCGGCACCAAATTCACAACTACCCATATAATGAGGGCTCATGCTCAACATTGAAGAAAAATCCTATACAGAATTTGTCCGCACCAGGATTGAACCCGGTAAATTTGAATTTTTATCGTGTCGGTACATAATTTCACGTTATCGGTTGAAAATGCGTTCTTAACCGTCGCTCAGTCTCGGCCTGCATGTTCCATAGTCATTTAGCCTCAAAAAAGGTAGAATTTTCGAGTCTGAGTGACAAGCTTATGTCCACCAAATGGTCATTTTCGAGGGTGGAGTAAAATGTTAGAATATGCAGACGATCAATGCCGGAACGGCCGTTAGAATGCCTTACATACAGATAACTCGAAATCATGTACACACGGCTAATTCCATCGGTACCGTCACCTGGGTAACGAATTTCATCTCTTTCACTCTTTCAATGTGATTTATATTAACGTGAGACAGAACAGATTCGTTCATGATGATGGCATGGTAGCCATGGTAGCGACAATGTATGAGTTACCAATGGAGTGGAATACCCCGATATGTCGCTAGATCGACGTATATTTTTTGATACATCAGTACATTAAAATAAAAATCGGAACGATTATGATAATCTACCGATATTTTATGATTTTGTACCAATAAGCCGAAAATATCGGTAGACTCACATTTTGGTAGTTTAAATAACGGTACAATCGCGTTTTTTATCGGTGCCTTTTAACGGTCGAAAGTTTTATCCGTTTTTTTAACTTTATTTTTTGTACAAGAGCTAGTCTGGTTAAAATGTGATGTGTTTAAGGGAATGTTAGGGTCCGTTCATAATGTAACGAAGTTTTACAAAAGCAGACTAAGCCACAAATGTCAAAATTATCTTGCACCCCTTTTTTTCATTAGATTCAAAAATTACGAAAAATGAGATGCAAGATAATTTTCACATTTGTGGCTTAGCCTGCTTTGTAAAACTTCGTTCAAAGTATGTCACGCTAAAATATCAGTTTTCCGACCCCCCCCCCCTTTTTACGGCCTTTTATGTGGCCTAATCCGACATCTATTATTTCAAGAGATGGAAGCACTTTCCTTGCTGAAATTGCAATTTACTATCTAACATTTTCGCCATTATCTCGTTCATGGCTCCACTTTCTACGTCAAAAAAGCATTTAAATATTTTTCCGCTAGGCACCAACTCCTTTGCAGTGAGGTGTCGGATATTTCACCAGTTTTCGATTGAATGTTTGAATAGATAGCCTCTTCCATTCTCACAGATGGCGTGGAATTCCCTTCGTTAAAATTTACAGAGCAAATAAAATTCAATTTCGATCTTTGCAATTATTTTATTTTAATAATAAAGAATTTTGCTTATTTCCATTTTTGTTCTTTTTGGCACATAAGTTTTATAATTTAATTCAGTAAAATACACCAACATTTCGTTTACTTAATAAATTGTTTTTCTTTTAAAATAAGTAGGCCGTTAAACTCTTTTCAGTTATTACGTTCGTAAAAGAAAACCTCTTCACAGAAATGTAAAACCAATAGCAGCCGACAAAATGTACAAAGTTTCGATTTCATTCAACTTTTTTCTTACCTTGAATTATTACGCTAAAAAAACTTCCTCTCTAGTTCACCGGGGCTGCCACTTGGTTGTTGCGAAATGTCTAATTTTACACTAAAAAAGCTTGCTGTACGCTTAAGCAGTAATTATATTGGACGCGATGAAAATCGCTCGCGGGAGGTTTGTTTGAAAGCTCAACTTGATAAAAAAAAATTTATCTTTGTCAGGTTGAGCTTTCAAACAACCCTTTACGCGGGCGATTTTTATCGCGTCCAATATAATTGCTGCTTAAGTTTCTTTAAGTTATTCGTTAAGTTAACTTTGACAGGTCTGGCCATAAGAATAACATGGATAGACCTGTCAAAATGTTCACCAGTGAACTTCACCAGCAATTGCTGCACTCGCTATAAGAGTAAAGTTGTTGGCAAGTTTACTTTTCATTCATGCAAGGTCAGATTTATTCGTCAGCATTTAAACGTGTGTGATTATCTGCAATCGTTAAATTTCATTTTGCTAAAAGTTTGTGTAGCTTGGCTGCCTGTGATTTTCACCCGAATGTTGTTCTCTAACGGCTCACACTTCTGAGAACAGTAGCGATCCAAAATTATTGACGGTCAAACAGATACAAATATTCGGGTGGAAGCGTGAAACGTAAACGAATTCATGAATGAAAATGGAACTTGCAACCAAGTTCACTCCGAGTGCAAAATTTGACATTTCTCAAGAGCCAAGTGACAGCCCAGATGCTCATGCTCTACCCTTCAATACGAAGAAGACCCGTAGTATGAAATAGTACATTACGTTATTGCTTGTAAATTTGTTGTTTTGACGAGTGGGTGGCGTGTAGCCCACTCATAGCAAGCGCTATAATCTCACTCGTCAACACAACAATTCACAAGCAGAAAGTGTAAGTTTTCAAGCGTGGTTTTAGTATTAAAATGAACGAATTATTCGCGATAGCAGAGACCTGATATGGCGGCTGGGTTCCCCACATAGACTATAAAAAATCAGATGAAATAAATTGTCATACACAATGAACGAATTTGTAAAGTGGGGTAAAGTCGGTAAAGTGTTGTCTAGCATGTTGCGCAAAGTTTTGTATTAGGAAAGTGAGCAGGAGAGGAGGGAAAAGGGAAAATCGGGCATTCTATTGTTGAAACGAGGTATGTTTCACACTAACTACTGTGAATTTCAGATTACTAAGAGAACGGTACATTTTGAAGGCATGTGCTAGAATAGTGATGTTTAAATATGCATGAAAACCTTCATAGAAAATTACAACTTAATGTCAAAAATGCATGGATTATCTTTAAGAATTTAATTCTTAAAAATAGCATAACAAATTGTATAAATTTTTAAGTACTTTTTTAGGAATTGCGTGAAATTTGTAAGAATTTAATTCCTAAAAATAATCTTTGAAAATAGTGTGGACGAGTTTGACGACCTTTTAAGTCTAAGCATATCATCTAAATTGAATTTAAAATATAAACGGTTTTTACCATTAACATTCATAGATTTCATTAACAATGTGTAGAGCTTATACATGAATTTAATTTACCAATTAGATTTTGTGTTTGTTATCTTAAAACATCTTTGACCGTAATTACATTATTTACATTAGTTCGATTTACAATATTTGTGTTTCATTACATGGCGCCGCACATTGATGTTCACGCTGCCAATAAATCTATGCATCATGGACGTGTCACTTGAGTAAATCGCTTGTAAATCACTTGTAAATCACTTATAAATCACTTGTGAATCACTAGTAAATCACCAAAAATCATAGTAAATCACAGTAAATCGAAAATATGTCTATGCTTAAATAGCTGTAGTTTTGATCAGATTAGGGTTTATGAAGATTTTTATATCAGCAAGGTGATACTCATTTTGTTGTCGAAGTGACACACCCAAGATGCATCCAAATAATTAAAACATTTATCGTTAGTTCAGTACTTGCACATAATTTGCGTATGGTTAAAACAATTACAATAACTAGCTAAGAAACTTGTGCAACAAGATAAGTAAGATGATCAAAATAAATGAATCGATTATCTCTAAATGTAACAATTTTCACGTTGAAAATTCTCCAACTTCAAACCATTAAGTAACGTTAGATAATGACACTCTAATGGAGTTTCCATTGCGCATAAATTTCATCTCAAAAACTGCCAAATAACAATTATAAATTTTCTCGCAGTTAATTAATAAGAAAATTTTCACAAATTTTCACAGCTATGGGATTTTAAAATATCATTTTCATGCGAAAAGCATATTCGCGTTGTTGTTGACGTCGTCACCGTCTTTTGCGTTTGAACGTTTGAACAAACACATTCAAAATTTATATAATTTTCACTTAGTTTGTTGTATAAAATGTACAAAACAGTTTTATTGAAAATTATGCATGAAATTTATTCAATTTAATATTCTAATCAACTGTGTAAATTAGCGCGTAAATTCATTATTTTACGGTGGCTCACTTTAATTATATGCAAAATATATCAAAAATGTATAATAGCTGGGACAGGTCTTACAATTAGCAATAAATTATACTTGTGGGTATTGTGTAGAGCTGGTGTTTTTATTGGTCATTGTTGCACAGAGGCATTGTGTAATGCAATATTTTTTAAATCATCACATTGTTATGTTGAAATTGATGCGCTGAGTGCAACATCGGCTTCTGTGAGTATTTTCCATAATTTCACGATATGAGATTTATAAACTCCCTACCAGTAAAATAGATACATGATACGACGACTGAACTACCCACGAAGACTATAACATGCCTACACATAGCAACGCAAAAGTGACATGCGAAATTTTTCTAATACGACAACACCAAATTTTGTTCATAAATTGAGTCATGAGTTGAATGAAATTTGGTGTTACCGTATTAGAAAAATTTCGCATCTGTCACTTTCGCATTGCTGGGTAGGCCACAGTTATTTTTTGTTCTTTTGACATTTTTACAAATCTACAGAACAGTGTTGCATTTTGTCTACTGGGATGGAGAAACGTCAAGTGATGAGGATATTTGCTCACATTTTTAGTCTATCTGGAGAACCCAGTCGCCATATTTAGACTCTATGAACTGCACAAAACTTTATCCATTTCAGCATGAAATCAACTATACCTTGACAGAAGCCGAGGTCGTACTAAAAGCGCCAAAGGTAAATAGCCTAAGTAAAGTTAAGTTACAATCAATCTTATTCTTTACGCAACGCTGTCAGGATATCAAGAGTAATACTTATCATTCTGATTAGAAGTCTAACTTTTTTTGACTAGACCGTAAACGGCTCCTCGAAAGTGGAGCTGTGCGCCGATCGCCAGCCAAAAAAGTGTAAAAAAAGTGCGCCGCCGCCGCCAAAAATATTTTTAACGTGCGCTGATCAGGCGCCGCCGCCGAAAGTACGAAAACTGCATCGCCGCCGCCGACCTTTTTTGTCGGCGTAATTAATATCGATATTCAGACAAAAAATAAAAAAAATTGAAAAAAGTTGAAAATTTAAGTTTTTTTTTAGAAAACGCCGCCGCCAACCGAAAGGTTTTACAAACGTGCGCCGCCACCGCCGAAAATAAATTTGAGTTGAGCCGATTTGCGACGCCACATCTCTGCGCCGATTTTTGAAGCCACCGACTAAAATCAAAAATTGCTTATGCCGCTGCCGATTTTTTTTACCGGCGCACATCTATACTCGAAAAGAAGGGTAAGTAGAGTAAAAATTTTTAGCTGGGAATTACAGGAACGGAAAAGTGAAAACCGACAAGTTTCTGATTTGTATGGTAAATTCGTATGCTAAATCAGAAACTTATCGGCTTTCACTTTTCCGTTCCTGTAGCTTAGGACCGTGGAAGCCGACGTGTGCGTCGCCAAGGCTGATCTCTGTGTTGCTGTGACTGCTTGAGAATGGCTCTGAGAGTAGTGGAACGGTGGTGCCGAGAAAGTAGTGCTATTCAGCCGAAGGCTGGAAAGTAAGAATCTTCGGGAAGGACGTTGAAATTAGCCCCCAGGTGAAATATCTGAGAGTTACACTCGACCGTAAGCTAAACTGGATGGCCCATGCCCTCAAAAGCAATGCTGTGGATGTACGAAGCGGTAGTAAGGCCCGCGATAAGTCATGGCTCCGTAGCATGGTGGGCGACGCTGAACTTGCAGACGGCGAGGGAAAGGATGAAAGAAGCTTAGAGGTTGGCGTGTGTGTGTGCCACGGGTGCCATGAAGACGACGGCAACGGCGGCCCTAGAAGTGCTACTAGCAGTGCCACCTATCGATATAGCAGTGAAGGCGAGAGCTTTTGCAACAACAGACAGGCTGACACAAAATGGCTGGTGGTCTTCAGGTTTCAAGGCCTTTGATCAGATTTTTGACATGCCGCAGGACTTTATGACACAGAAACTAAGTTTCGAAAGAAATTTTGAAGTACTGTTCCTAAACAGGGACGAGTGGGTGAATGGGTGGCCACTTACACTACCCCACAGTGAATGGGTGAATGGGTGAAGGGGTGAAGGGAGCCGATGTATACGACCTGAAGACGGATACCGGCACCTGGATTCACCTGGGAAGGTTATCCAGCATCTTCCAGGCGGAAACTTCAGCAGCCCTTTTGAGAGCTCGAGAAATTCTGCCAGAAGGACTGAATGGCGAAGACGTAATCGTGTGCACTGATAGTGTTTAGCAATAAAAGCGCTGATATCGCCCATTGTGACTTCTAAATTGATAGAAGAATGTAACGGCTACTTGAACCAGACAGGGTTAAGAAATCGAGTCAAACTAGTTTAGGTGCCTGGGCACTCCGGAGTAGACGGTAATGAGAAGGCTGATGAGCTGACAAAAACCGGCTCAACGGCAATCACATACGGACCCGAACCTCACATCCCCATCCCGAATTCACTTTGTGCGAAAGCTGTGAAGGACTGGGTGAGGGCGGAGCATAGAAAAAGCTGGATAGCGTAAGAAGGAGGAATGCATACCAAGCGTTTCTTCCCCGCTCCGAACGAGAGATGGACTAAAGAGCTCCTGACGATGCGCCGGAATCGCGTAAGAGGGGTGGTAAGTGTGACGACCGGACATTGCGGAATCAACAAACACCTGACGAAGATAAGAATTTCAGGTGACCCAGACTATTCCTGTGGCCTGGAAGAGGAAACGGGCTTTCACATCATATGTGAATGCCCTAAATTCTATCAGCTAAGACGCAGGACACTAGGCGACTATGTCGTGCACCCTTCGAAAGTGGCCGAACTAGGACCTATCATATTAGATAGGTTCCTGGTCGGCACGCAAAGGTTTTCATGATTTTTAAACGATGATCGGGAAAAGGAACAAAGGGTCACAAGATCTGTGTTCCAGACCACGAAAGTGATGGTCCCCAAACTGATAAAATCTAAAATCAGAGAGTTGACAACAGATGGTGTTGCTTCGACCTCGAGGTTAAAGTAAGGTCATCTCTTATATTTTCTCGGCTTTAAAAAGGTCCCATTACAATTTCACAATTCAATTTGAGCTCTATACAATAAAAATTTTTTTGTATGTCAGTTATGTCAGAAATATGCAGCTGAAAAAAGAGTTAATGGCCAATTCAACTATGCAAAGTCAGAATGTAATTTTGGAACATAATATCTGTCATGTCTGACTAATGCGCTGATCAATAGAGAGCAGAAGAAGACACATGATCTGAGACATTCTCAGAAGCAAATTTTCGACTTTATCTCATTCACCGGACATTGGCCAGAACCAACTGTTCACATATTTGCGCTACCGTGTTAAACCAAAACAGGGTACCGCATTTGTGTCTTTCCTAATGACAAACAATTGAGAGCTTTAAACTTTTTTTGCATAACAACAAAATTGTTCATTTTTCCAATGGAATTCAAAAGAAGCTCAAAGCTCACTAAAGAACTTTAAAGCACAGATTTACCGCGATAAGTTATTTTGGCTTAATACGGCAGTGTGAGTCTCGTCAAGTTAGAGGTGCGGAAACAAACGCTGTGCTGGAAAACCATCGAAAGAGTGGAAGAACAGAGTAGATACTGAACTGAACTTTTAGGCAAGCAGATACTTTTTTTTAAAGTTTAAATATGGTTCCTTAGAGCAGAACACTTTTGTACGATTCTTTCAAATTATGGGGGTGTACCCGTTACCTAACACATTTGAAAAAAATGGACATTGGGCTTAGCGATTTAATATTTAGAAATTATTTGTGCAACTAGTTGCGAAATGGAGTTGTTTTTGTCACTAGATGTGAAGTAAGACTTTATTCAATAACTTGTGAAACGTGAACTTTGAATTAATGATGAAAAGTTACTTTTTATCAAGCAAATCAATTATATAATAGTTATTTTGCAACTAGTTGCGAAATGGCGTTTTTGTCACTAGATGTGAAGTTATCACACGAGCGAAGCGAGTTGGATAACCACATCGTGTGACAAAAACAACCAATTTCGCAACGTGTTTCATACAAGACTTTATGCAAAAACTTGTGAAACGTGAACTTTTGAATGAAAGACATAAAGTTACTTTTTATCACTAGTGACAACTCAATGGCGTAATGGTTAGCTCGTTTGCTTTCCAATATTCGATTGAGTTGCCAGTGTGATGCTTCGAAACTCACCCGCAACAGATAAAAAATCGGTTGTCAGACGTGTACACAAATACACAGCTGGCTGAATCGGTTTCAAATCTGGTGTAGTTGTGTGTGAAGAGCTGTCAGACGGCTTACCGGTCAATACATGCGCTTTAGTAGGCTAAGCACTGCTAAAGGTACTAAGGCGCAACATTCAAAAATCGTTCAGAGTGTAAAAATACTTAGAAGGCGTGGTTCGGAATTCACGTTAAGCATGTGGTCCCAAGTGCTAGGTCATTACAATACCATGTAAAAGTACTTTCACTAGCAATAGCAGCAATGGTAGCCGAATCTGTCACTTAAAAAGTGTCCTCCCGGCTGAACAATACCATACGCTATTATTATTATTATTATCACTAGTGACAAAAAGTTACTTTTTGTCACTAGTGACAAAAAGTTACTTTTTATCACTAGTGACAAAAAGTAACTTCTTATCACCCAAATGAGTGATAAAAAGCTACTTTTTGTGACTAGTGATAAAAAGTAAAACCAGTTATAAAACGACCTTTCTAACGTTTGATAACTTCACATCTAATGACAAAAACAACGCCATTTCTCAACTAGTTGCATAAAGAACTATTTATGCTTTCGCGCCTTTTTAACTCATTTAGTTCCATAACTCAACACCGGCTTGTACTTAAAGCTTCACACTCGCTAGCTAGAAAGCTCGAATGCGTCAGGAAACTATTGCTATGCGTCACACGTCCTTACTTTTTATGTGAATTGATTTGAATAATGTACGACTTTGTGAACATTCTAATGCAACGAGTATGAAGATAGTTAGAAAATTAAAGCTCTGATAATGGCTAATTCCCTAATTTGTTAAGAAAATATTAAAAATTTTGTTTGAAACTTATTGCGACGTAATTAAATATCATTTTATGTATCCATCCATTATTCTTGCCTCTTAACGACCTCATATAAATTGAACGCCAGATAAGTTTGCGTGATAGGACAAGATATCAAATAGGAACATATCACCAGTTTTGTTTCTACTCAGTAGCAATTTCGGCTCTTTTTTTATTGCTTTTATTAATTGTTCACATCACATCATGTAAACAGCTGTGCACGGAATAATGTTACATGGACTTTTCTTTTCCATTGATCTTTTTTTTTATTCGTAAAATGAAAATCGGCTAAAGAGAAATATCTCCAAAGAACACATCCATCATTGTGACGATTCAAATCATTTATTTATGAGCGTAAGTCTTCGAAGGAACTTCGATTTATTATTTAGCAATAAAAGCGAATAAATCTGGATGTAAAAACGTCGTCCGATGGAAATGTTTAAGAATTTGTCAATAAATAAAGTAAGCTCATTAAATTTGTTTGTGGAATTATTTTCTTTACTTTTACAAATAGGGTACAGGACCAGGATTTGTACGGAAAGGTGAAACGAAAATCCGCCATTAATAATTCACTGTCTGTCACTTTTTAAGCCACAAAGACTTTGTTCCAGAATTACAGTTTATTTGGAAAAGAAAATTTGAGAGATTTGCTTTGTTCAATTCGCAATTTAATTTTTATAAGATTTTCAATTCTTCATAATTTCTTGAGATTTGATCGATAGTACAAAACTCTTATTTTATCCTTAATAACTCTTAGAAGGTCTCTGAAACCCTTTATGATTCTTCAAAACTTCTAAAGACTTCAAAACAACAAAAACCCTTTTCGTTCCGAAGCTGCAAGCGTCTTCCAAATTGATATCAGTTGTTTTGGAAGAAGGGACGAGGACTTGCGTCACGTTTCCCTTTTAAAAAGGGTTTTTGTTGTGATATTAGTAGTTTTGGACGAAAAGAGGAAGAGAAAAAAATTCCGGCAAAAAAATTTTCGGCGAAAAAATTTCAGGCGAAAAAAATTTCCAGAGCAAAAAATCTCTGACGAAAAAAATTTTTGGCGAAAAAAAATTCCGGCGA
>CM055404.1:139550362-139575778 GCA_029228625.1 Pseudolycoriella hygida
TTTTTGAGAAAATTTTTTTTCTAAGAAAATTTTCTTTTTTGAGAAAATTTTTTTCAAAAAATAGAAATTTCTTTAACAACTGAAAACTTCTAAATTGACTGATATCACAACAAAAACCTTTTAAAAGGTAAAGTCTGACGCAGTCCCTAATGTCTACTTCCAAAATTAATGATTTCAGTGGAGGTGACGCTTGCGCTGAAAATACGCATACATTTCCTTGACGACAACGTTACCCTGTGTTCAAAAAAAACGCGTCACAAATGCCAGACCCGACGACGAAATAATTTTTCTGTACTTTCAGTTTTTACGCTGCAAAAATTTAACATTCGTGTCTTTTTGCGAAGTTTGTTTTGAGTTTTAAATTTTTGTGTGTGAAAACTGAAAGTGTTGAAAAATTATTACGCTGGTAGGTCTGGCATTTGTGACGCGATTTTTTGAACACAGGGTAATGTTGTCGTCAAGGAAATGTATGCGTATTTTCAGCGCAAGCGTCACCTCCACTGATATCATTAATTTTGGAAGTAGACATTAGGGACTGCGTCACACTTTACCTTTTAAAAGGTTTTTGTTGGGATTTCATTCTCCACAACTTTGCCTCTGACAGTGAATCTCCATATTGCATAGTTAAGGAAACAAATACGAAAAACTGTTTTCGTAGGCCAAGAAACTCAAATTTGCGTGCTCTACTTGCTGAGATATTTGCGAAAAAGGTTCACCGACACTCGAAAAACCATGCTTTTAGTCACTTTTTCTGCCATATCATTGAATGATGGGACATAATGTACCTTTTAGGAAAAAAAAAAGGTTTTGGGTGATCAGTGCAGCCGTTTAGAAAAAAACGACGGGACGGACAGACGGACATTTTTTTTGCTGATTCGTCAACTCTAGACGATATTAAATGCATCCCTTTCACTCCCACCTCGATCTACGCCATGTTGCAATAAAATGTCTTGTAGTAAACGTATAGGAACTTTGTACTTCGTACGGGTCTAATCACTGAAAGTAAATTACTTGGTTGGACCGAAAGGGAGTCATTGATGTGGAAAGTGAGAGAGGGGAGTTCGTATAAAGATGATGCTGGAGGTAAATTGTTGGAAAAAGTAAACGGCTGAACGAAGATTTTTGACTCCCCATCTCTACTCTGCATACACTACTACACTACACTACTACCCGCCAATTTCAATTGTTTGTGTTCTACGACATGAAAATAACGCATTATATTTGATACATGTGACCGATAGGTACTCAGTTGAAACCACTTAATTCGACTTCGTTAACAATATATTCATATAAATGGAATTGCTCTTTTTTCATGGTGAGCTATCACCACTGTGTATATCGCTACAATCCGCGTACAAATAAACACTTTTCCCACAATTGGTGCTGATTTCGTCGTATCACGAGATCAGATCGAGATCACATCCACTCGTAAATTAAAACAGCTTGGAGTCATGCTGGACGACCGCATAAAGTTCAATGGTCATGTGGACTATGCGTGCGAAAAGGCAAGGCGCACTGGTGAATGGGTTGGACTGATGGAAGACAACGAATGCTGCAGAGTAATAAAGTGAAGAAAAATGAGGTCCGAACTACCAAAGCAGCTAGGGCGCAATAAGGAGCCCAATCACTGAGACAGTAGCAGCGACAGTGGGGCTCCACGGACAAAGGAATGTGGCCTCATAGATTCATTCCGAACGTAACGAAATTGTTACAGAGGAAGCACGATGAGGTTAACTTCTACCTGACGCAGTTCCTGTGGAGTCATGCGTGCTTCAGAAAATACCTGCATAGGAGTGGATTCACAGAGTCACATTTCTACACGACATATGACAAAGAAGAAGAAGAAGAAACAGCAGAGCACGTAATATTTGCCTGCCCCAGATTCAGGAGGACCGGGTGCCTATGAAGGTTTCCTCACCCTTGAAAAAAAAACGACTCATAAGTACACCTATGCCTTAAGGTTATGCGTATATCAGCACAGCCTGCGATAGATTATATTCGTACCGCTATTCACATTGTAATCGAACCTCCGTGCTGTACAAAGCTAAAAAATCTATAAATCAATTGTTCCGAGATTGTAATTTTTAGCATTGTATACAGCAATAAGCACAGAGGTTTGGTTCACCGTTTGTAGCCATATAGATTTTGCATGCATGGATCGGCAAAAAAATCTAGCTAGTCTCGTTACTTCACGAATGTGAATAATGCGGCATGAACTTTGTCTATCGTAGGCTGTGGTGATGTAAACTTAGCCTCAAGATTAGGGTGTACTGATGTGTCGTGATACGAAAAGAAATTCTATTGTATTATTTGACATTTAACATTGCGTTTCGTGTGCCTCACACATTTAATCGCTATATGGTTCATTCCACGAACCATTCTACCGTTGTAAATAATGTAAATGATATAGAAACTGAGTGTACATTAATGTATTTTCGTTTACTTTTATAAAAAAGCTTATTCACAGTGTCTACAAAGTAGAAGTGTTGTAATGTAAAGGATGGTATGTTTTGTCTCAATTTCAAAAGACCATGTAGTAAGAGTAAAGAGGATGCAAATAACGTTCCTTACATTACATACCGTTGGAATTAGCCATGCTACACTTCAATTCTTCACTAATTCCATCGGTAACATCGGTAACCCAGACATTGTCGCTACAATGTCACCTGGTGAACGAATGTGTTTTGTCTCATGTTAATATAAATCCTTTCAATGTGAAAGAGATGAAATTCGATATTTGAAAAAAACAAACGAAGGAAGACATCTCCAAACAATGCCAACAATTTTGGACTGTGGCACTTCGTTTTGATGTCATGTGACAACTTAAAGCCCGTAACTTGTATGCTAAAATATAGTCTACCTTTAGGCGCTCAAATATTATATTTTCGCTGATATCAGTGGACAAAGACGCAGTTTCAAAAAAGTAAGTCAGCATTTCCCTTCCTAAAAATGTTGCCTTTTAATAGCAACTAAACTTATTTTTTGGGATCCTACCTACTCTAAGAACGGCGAAAAAATCGTAAAAATTTGCACAAAAACTCGTCGTTCTGAGACAAGGTTCAATCCCAAAAAATAAGTTTAAATGCTTTTAAAAGGCAACATATTTAGGAAGGGAAATGCTGACTTACTTTTTTGAAACTGCATCTTTGTCCACGGATATCAGCGAAAATATAATATTTGAGCACCTAAATGTAGACTATATTTTAGCACACAAGTTATGGGCCTTAATAAAAACAAATTTTTTTTTATATCAGCTCTCTGCTAGTTTTCTGTCTCAGTAAAACATAAAATCGACGAAAGCTCTTCAATTAAAAAAAAAACGATTTAGAGTGCAGCGAGCACTAAGAAGAAATAATAAAAATCAGTAGAATTCCTATCGTCCAATCAAACATCCTTAACTTATAAATTCGCTTGAATTGCATCGATAAACCTCCTACTTGACCTATCTATTTATCTGAGAGTAGAAAGTCATCCTGGTTAGCCCGCATCCTCTGAACGTGTTCGAATCAGCGATAGAGTGAAGTCAAAGAAGTGAATTCCCTTGGTGCAGTTGGTTGCAACTAGGTGCAGCTAGTAGCAGTGAGGTGCAGCTAGTAGCAGTGAGGTGCAGCTAGTAGCAGTGAGGTGCAGCTAGGAGCAGTGAGGTGCAGCTAGGAGCAGTGAGGTGCAGCTAGGAGCAGTGAGGTGCAGCTAGGAGCAGTGAGGTACAGCTAGGAGCAGTGAGGTGTAGTGCACAGACGGACGGACGAACAGTAAGAGTGAAAACAAAAAGTAGCTATCGCTACTTATTAATGTAATTCTTTTTGTAAGATTTCTTATTTTCTGAGCCTGTTTGACGAACTCTTTCACAGATCTACATTTTCATTTAATACGTTATTTCTTATTTACTGTAAAAAGGAAAAGCTTGCTCAGGTACGTGACAGTCTCATCAAAAGAAAAGACAGTCACGCTCCTGCGGTTACTATTGTTAGATTTGTTAAACCACTTTCGATGCCATAATCATTGCGAGGGGTGCCGTACTCTAAGATTTAATGAGTGCGGCACCCCTCGAATCATTGATATGTGGGAACAGATTTTTAGATGGATTAAAACTTGCTAGTTCTGTGGCAGTAGAAACTCTTACATCCCCAGGTATCATTTTACAAAAATCCGTTACCAAAGAGAACAGTCTAACATTTGAAAACGAATAGCACCCAGTCGCACTGCGTATCAGATTGACCCGGTCAATTTATTTAAATTAATATTTCACTCAATGCGATATAAATTAAAATGATTGTTTGTTCAATCCACAGTGTTTGTATAAGTTATGAAAAGCAAATATTTGCCCAATACTTCATTTGGATGACTAGTTCGTTAGCTAATTTAGTTCGGTGCCAATGGATAACACTTATGGCAGCTTCATAATGTAGATGTCGATAAATGAATAACTCAGGTGGGAAGACCAAAGGAAAAAATCCTTATGCTTGATATGGCATGGCGGCTGGATTCCCCAGAGAGACTAAAAATGTGAGCAAGTGTCGTTATCATTTGACAAATGAAGAATGTTTTATCAAAACGTGCTAAGTCCAAATTCATTTTTCTTATAATTCGTCAACGATTCCCATAATTTTATCATTCTGACAGATTGAGGCTGTATTCGCTACATACTTGTTCCAACCATAAAAGACATTAAAAAACCCTAAATAAGTAACAGAAGCGTTCTGGGTAGGCTTAAGAATCATTAGAAAATGGTTAATGTTAGCGAATTATAAGAAAAATTAATTTGGACTTAGCACGTTTTGATAAAACATTCTTCAAATATAAAGAAAAAATTTCTCCATAATGACAATTTGTTTCATCAAATGTGTAGTCTATATGCGAAGAGCCCAGCCGACGTATCATCTCTTTGGATGCTAAACTACAGTCGTCGAAAATGTGAAACCGCATCCCAGCATTCGACGTTAGATTATGATTGCTGGAAATTTTATTCGGTGCAATTCTTTCAAATTGACTGTTAAATCGGATGAGTCATGAGAGAGAGTTCTAACCAGTAAAACTGAGTTTGTTGTGGGTAGCACGGGGGTGACAGTTCAAAAGTTTGACTGTTTTAACCTGACCAGTTTACGAGCAAAAAAGCAATGTCCAAATTTCCATACAAAAGTTTGACTGCCCACCACGGGGATGACAGTTCTATGTCTAAAGTTGGCGTACCATCAGGGGGGTTATATTCCTTTGTTCTGAACCGTGCAAATGCTATTCAGAGTGAAGTTAGCTCAGGGGCGTGACAGTCTTTTGTTTTGATATTTGCAAGTAATACTCGACGTGAAGTTAGCTGCAGTTGTAACCGAAACTAACTTCACTGCAACAAATTTACCAAAATCAGCTGACTTCATTGAAAAGTTAAAAAATCAGCTGATTTTTTGCAACTGCAGCTAACTTCACGTTGAATATTAGTTGCAAAGATTAAAACAAAAGACTGCCACGCACCTGAGTTAGCGACAGTTGGGGTCGTAGCTAACTTCTTTACAAACAAATCAGCTGATTTCATTCACAAATTTACCAAAATCATCTGACTTCAATGACAAATTCAAAAAATCAGCTGATTTGTTTGTAATGAAGTTGGCTGCGATCGCAACCGCAGCTAACTTCACTCTGAATAGGATTTGCATGTTTCAGAACAAAGGACTGACCCCCTTGCGTACCATTCAAGTTTTGCTGTTCAACATGAAGTTGGTTGCAATTTTGACTTTTTATTCATTTTGTTTATGTTTGCTTCGATGAATGAAGTGCAAAAATGGCAATCAACTTTATAGCAAACTTAAACAATTTTATGTATGAAATGTCAAAATTGTAACGAACTTCATGTTGAATAGCGAGATTTGAATAGCACGACAACTTTTGACAAAGAACTGTCAAACAAAGGCAGTAAAAGTTTTGTATGGAAATTTTGACATTGCCTTCAAATGACCAGTTAACTTAACTGATTTTTTGCGCGTAAACTGGTCAGGTTAAAAGAGTCAATACTCTCGTCATTCGCCTGTCGTCTCTTCAAAATTCTCTGTTCATTTCCAATTGAGCGTTTCAGCTGAGTTTTTGAAGAGTACGAGTCTCAAAACTATCTTAAGTACTCAGTTCATTCGTCCGTCTATGCACCTGAGTTTACCCCAGGCACAATAGATCTCAAAAGCTTATATTTCGTACAAGACTAATGTTATTATCACTATTCAGGCAGCTCAATTGAATAATTTATTTAATCAACAACACAACACTATTTGCCAGTCGTTGCATCTCCGTCGTCATATAAAGTCAATTTCAACAAAAGAGTCATGTTTTGTACTATGATTTTAATTTGCTTACTTTTCCTGCTAATGTATGTGTATTTGGCATGGAATCGCAATTATTGGAAAAATCGTGGCGTTCCAGGTCCAGATCCAAAATTCATTTGGGGCACATTTGCTGGATCCTTTCAGCAGAAAATAAATCAGACAACCGAAATAGATGAACTCTACAGGTAAGACAAATTCTAATTGACTCGGAAATGAATATCCTCCTTTAAGACAATACAAACACACGACACCCTTCGTTGGAGTTTACAGTGGCAGAGAGCCGCAACTTCTGATCATTGACCCAGAAATGGTTAAAAGCATTTTAATCAAAGATTTTAAGAATTTCGAGGACAATCAAATGACTACAATGGTTGGTATCTTTTGACTGCTGTTTTCGAGTAAAAGTTCACTAAATTCAGTTGCATGAAATAGATTGACAAGAAAACCGATGCTTTATTGGGAAGAAATCCATTTTTTCTCACTGGTAACGAGTGGAGAGAAAAAAGGGCAGAAATAACGCCTGCATTCACGGTATCGAGGGTAAGTTTTATGCTTTTTCAACCCTATCAGTTTAGTGCACTGGTTCAGTCAACTTAACTGGCCAAGTTACAGGACGTCTTGCATTAACAGGATTTACAATTACTGTTAGTGGTCCAATAAAATGGCGTCTGGAATTTACTATTAGTTTTGCAAAAATGGCTCCTTTCTTGAAGTAAAAGCTTAAAAGTTTCATGAGTGTTTTCGATTTAGAAAGAAATGAGGGAAAATTGCCTGCTCAGAGTCATTTCATCGCTGAAATCATTTCATTTGTTCTCGAAAATGAGCCCAATGTGAAGTTAGCTCAGTTAGCTACGTACAAGACTACCTTCATTGCTTGAAAATCAGCTGATCTTTGAACTTTTCAATGAATTCAGATGTTTTTGATAAATTTATGAATGAAATCAGCTGATTTTGTTTTCAATGAAGTTAGCTTCGGTCGCAACTGCAACTAACTTCACGTTGAGTATTACTCGTAAAGATCAAAACAAAAGACTGTCGCGCCCCTGACTCAGAGTGAAGTTAGTTTCAAGTTCAACATTCATTCATGAATTGGCTTACGTTTGTTTCCATGAATGTAAGTATACGATTGCAAATAACTTCACAGCACACGTAAACGATTTTATGAATGAAAAGTGAACTTGCAACCAGCTTCACTCTGAGTGCAGAATTTGACATTTCTCAACAACCAAGTGGAAATAATAGATTTTCAGAGAGCGATTTCGGACCAGTTTAACTAAAATCTCGGTGACTCTGTCGAAATGAGAGAAAGAAAATTATTTTAATTCATAAGGCCTGGTTTCTGCTTAAACAAAGTGCTCCGTTTTCATGACGGTTGTCGAATAGAACGAATTCTCTCCGTTTACTTGAGAGTTTCTTTTGTGGTACTGTCAAATAAGCGGAGTATTTTTTAAGTGGAAACCAGGACTAAGACTTGATTTGCACTTAAAAAAGTACTCCGTCACAACTGCAGCTAACTTCACTCTGAATAGCATTTGCACGTTTCAGAACAAAGGATTGTCACCTCCTTGATTAGTACAGATCTGTTTTAAAATATGATCAGTTTTAAAACCGCGCGAATCAGTACTTATCAGTTTTAAAACTGATACGGATCAGTACTGATCAGTTTTAAAACTACTAATCCAAATCGCTTTTGAAACTGATCCGAAACCCTCCCGAAAGCGCAAAATTGATCCCCAAATAGACAAAAATGTTTGCCTGAATTTTCTCTACAACTGAACAAAAAACCATTTTTTCGGCTAGGGCCGACCTAGGGCCCTCAGGAGAGGCCTCGGGCAAATATTTCCATAGACAAAAATATTTCCCTCAATTTTCTCTACAACATAGAAAAAACCATTTTTTTGTTTAAGGCACCAGCCTGAGGCCCACTTCAGCCCCAAGCACAGACACCGGGTCCAAAATTGTGTTTTAATATAATTCGGTACTCGGTTAACTTTCAAATAGAAAAATAGTCAACAAACTCAGTTAGGACTTATCCAATTTATGTAAACAAATACGTTGGGCCCTAGTAGAAACTCAGTTTTAGGGACCTGGCTAATCAAAACAAATTTTATTTCATAAAATGTGAGACGGTTCTTGGGCCGACAGTTCCCAGATTCAATCCCATAAAAGATTTTTCGATTACATTTCAGGAAAAAAAAGTTCTTGAAACTCGTTTGAGTTTTACTCGAGTTGTTGTGTAGACGGACGGAGGGACAGTGGTGAACGCAAGTAATTTATTAAAGTTTACAAAGTAATGAGGAACGGTCCCTCAGTAAATTTGTTCTACCCCTTTCTTGTTGAGCGATAGGAGGGCCTTTACGAGTGTATATCTAAGCCATCACACTTCGCAGAAAATGCAAATTGGTGCCAAAATAAAATTATTGAAGATTGAAATTTAAAAATAAAAATTTTGCTCAGCAGACAATCCAAAATTTCGAATTTTCAACTTGTCTAGAAAGAGATGCCCTTCATCATAAAGTTTACTATTAAATTATTATTTTGAAATTTTTTATATTTTTTATGGGATTTTTTGGAAATTTTTTGGGAATTTTTGGGAAATTTTGGGAAAATTTAGTGAATTTTGGGAAAATTTAGTGAATTTTGGGAAAATGTAGTGAATTTTGCAAAAATTTAGTGAATTTTGGGAATTTGTTCCCAAATAATAGGCTCTGCTGTGTAGTAAGAGTGAAAAAGATGCAAAATACGTTCCTTACATTGCGTACCGATGGAATGAACTGCGTACAAATTTGGCATGACATAAGACATTCCCTCACGATTCTTAAGGAATGTGTTCACTTATCCGTGACTGGCTTAGGCTTTGTAAAAATTCATTGCATTTCAATCGCTTTTTTCCATTTAAAACAGATAAGAGCGATGTATCCCATTGTGGACAATGTCTGCACTCGTTTATCGGAATTCATCAGGCAAGGACCAGTTAATGCAGATGGCTTCGAAGGCAAAGAGGTTTGTGTTGCTTGCATGACCGCGTTCACTTTAACTCAACGTGACATTTCAGTTAAGCGCGAAATATACAACCGAAGTCGTTTCGAATTGCATTTATGGCATAGACTCGAAAAGCTTTGCAAAAGAAAGGTCCGTTCTGTTGACTATGGGCTCAAGTGTACTGGACTCATCCAGTGCGATGATGATTTACTTTGCTGTGGTCACATTCTTTCCTATAGTCAAACGATACTGGAAGAAGGCTTTCGTTCCAAAGAAAACGGAGGACTTCTTCATCAAGCTTACTAAAGACTCTGTTAGAATGAGAGATGCGGGAAATAACCAGCGAGAAGACTTCATGAACTTTGTTCTGAATTTGAGGAACAAGAAGAATCTTAGCGACACTGACATAGCTGCGCATGCCATCACTTTCTTCATAGACGGCTTCGAAACGTCTAGTGTGGCGTTATGTTTTACGATGTACCATCTTGCTAAAAATAAGCAAATCCAAGACAAGTTGCGGAATGAGATTTTAAAAAATGTCGGAGATGATGGCAGAATTTCCTTTGATAAGTTTTCGGAAATGTCGTACTTGGAGCAGGTTTTAAATGGTAAGTAGATTCAGAGGTGTACAGTCTGAGTATTCCTTTTTAACGATGTTTCGTTGCAGAGGGTCTTCGAATAGTTCCTCCGCTTGGATTCACTACCAGAATTTGCAAGAACACAATTCAACTAACGGATTACAAAGACAAAAAAATCACCGTTGAGAAAGACACCGTCTTACTCATTCCTTACTATTCTATTCACCACGATCCTGATATTTATGTAAATCCCGAGAAGTTCCTACCAGAACGATTCGATGAAAGTGCTGGTGGCATCAAAAAATACAGAGAAAATTGTACGTTTTTGAGCTTTGGCGATGGGCCTAGGATTTGCTTAGGTAAATAAAGTTTTGAACGAAAATTAGTAAATTTATCTCTGAAATCTAGGCATGAGATTTGCTCACCTTCAACTGAAGGCAGCCCTAGCTGAAATTGTCAGAAACTTTGAAATAACTCTCAATTCAAAGACAAAAGAGCCGCTGGTTTTCGATCCAACAAACATTTTACTTGTGAATACAGGAGGCGTTTGGCTGGACTTTAAGCCCTTGAAGAAATAAAAATAAGTCTCTTCGATGTATCCAGAGAAAATAAATTTGTTTTGCCATATCAGAAAAAGGTTTAGTTTTACTGAATAGGGTCCACAACCTGCCAAAACAACGTAACGCATATTTGTGTCTCCCCTTTTGGAAAAGCGAGAGCTTTGAGCTTCTTTTTTATTCCAGCGAAAATGTCCACTTTTCCAATGCAATTCAAAAGAAGGTCGAAGCTCGCCAAAGGACTTTTAAGCACAGACTTGGTCACATCTTATTGATGTGGACACTCCCTTGACTTTGGTTAATAATGTTTCTCATTCATACTGAAAGTACAGACAAATTATTTCACCGTTGGGTATATGGAATTTGTGGCGCAAAATAACTCTCTATAATGAAAATTAGCCCCTCAGCCCCAGGTTTTCGATGATTTTTAGTTATTTTTAAAGTCATTACACATGCAGTCAGCGTCACCGTAAATAAATAGCCGTGAAGTGCCAGCTGTTTTATTAATGTGACAAACCAGCTCAAAGTTGAAATCTAGTAATTTACGCTGACAGTGACTGTATAATGAATCACTCCTTATAATGAAATGACTCCCTTCAGATTTCATTATAGAGAGAGTTCACTGTAGTAGTTTTGTAAGTTTTGTAAGGCGAGCTCTGCGACCTATGATACCATGGACAAAAATGATCTGATACTTTCTGGCAATTGCTGACAACTTTTTGACACTTGCTAACAACTTTTTGACACTTGCCGAATACTGCCTGAGACTTTCTGAGACTTGCTGATAACTTTCTTAGACTTTCTGACATTTGCTGCCAACTTTTTGACACTTGCTGACAACTTTTGGCACTTGCTGACAACTTTCTGACACTTGACGACAACTTTCCGACACTTGTTAATAACTTTTTGAGACTTTCTGACGCTTGCTGATAACTTTCTGAGGCTGGCTGGCAACTTTCTGAAACTGTCTGACAATTTGTGACTAACTGACACTTACTGACAACATTCTGACACTTGCTGACAAGTTTTCGAGACTTTGTGACATTTGCTGACAACTTTCTGAGACATTCTGGCAACTTTCTGAAACTTGCTGACAACTTTATTAGACTATCTGACGCTTGCTGACAACTTTTTAAGACTTGCTGACATCTTTTTAAGACTTGCTAAGACTTGCTGACAATTTTTGACACTTGCTGATAGCTTTCTGAGAATGTCTGACACTTGCTGGCAGCTTACTTAGAATTTCTGACCGAATTTCAACAAAATCGACATTAATTCGGCCGTAAGACCCTGACTAACGTCAAGGGAATTTGATGCGATACACTGCCTCACTTTTGGCAAATTTTTTTTGAAATTCGTGTGAATTTTTTTTGCAAAATTTTATGATTTCATCGAAATTAATGGAATTTCATCGAATTTCCAACAAAAAAAATTTTTCACGAAAATTCGAGAAAAATCACGAAAATTTTCTATAAGATGCGATATGTTGTTTTAGCTTAACACGACAGATTTGTCACCAATTTCTCGATGCCAGCACTTTGTATTGGTTTCTCATCCAAGCCAAAGAAAAAAGGAACTTCACCACATCGAAAATGCAGCAAAAATAATTGAACGTGTCAGCAACCACTGGTCAAATACAACGCATCACTAAATTACAATTTTCAACTTGATTGCGCCATTAACATATTATCAATTATTATGCATTTGAACGGAAGCGTGCATTACGGCATTATAACAAAGCTGCGAGTAACACCTAAATTTATTAATTAAAATAATTGTTTAGTTCATTCGATACAACAGAGTAATTTTCAACCGTTCCATAGACTTGAAATTTATCGTTTTGTGATAGTTAGGTGCTGCACCGCAATGACAACCTAAGCATTAGAATAATTGCAGATTTCGTGTAACGTTAGGCCTGGCAGTTTGTTTCCCTGACATAAGGAACCGTAATTTAGATGGAACTATGGAAACGACGTGGCTTAAAGCTTCTCTACGCCGTCTGCTACGATCAATGTGTAATCTTAATCTCAGGCATGGCCTCAAATGCCGAAAAAGAGCTGAATTAAACAACATAATCAAAAGAACGCTTCAGCACTATTGGAACCGGAAGGGTTAGCAAGTAGAGATTACACAAGAGTAGACGGCATGACCTTAATTCCGTGGTCGACACGAAACACATTAATATAGGATGCGACCTGGACCGCCACGTTGGCCCCGAGCAATTTAAACTTCAGTGGCAAGTGCGCGGGCGATGCGGTCGAAGATAAAGCAAAAAGGAAAACGGCAAAATACTTGTCACTCATAGGCAACAATTATCTCTTCGACACTTCGTACCTTTTGCGGTGGAGACAATGGGTTCATCGAGCACGGAAGCTATAAACTTTTTCAACGAGCTGATTAAATTGATTACAACCAAGACCAATGTGCCAAGATCGAGGACATTCCTTAAACAAAGATTGAGTATGACAGTACAAAGGGGTAATGCGGCGGTCGTTAAGGGAACATTTAGGTCCGGAGATAAAATGGAGGAGATTTTTTATTTATTACAACGATGAAGATTGTACTAAACTGACGCAATTGTACTGATTCCCTTGACTGAAAGTCAAAGGGTTTTACGAAAATAAATACCTCTGATGTTCAGTGAAAAACGATAAATATCTGCAAAAAAGTGTCCTTGTGAACACGATAATTTTGGTAATTTTTAACCAATTCTTCTCAGACATACCGCAATCGAACGGGAATTAAATTCTCTAGGTTAAGTTCGAAGATGGGCTATGTGGGTAGTATGGATCTGGAGTTATTAATTAAATTATTGGTGTTTTTTTCTGGAGTCAATGAAAAGTATTAGAATGATAAATCGATATGTAGTAGAATGATGTAGACAAATGAAATTTTGGGGTTTGCTTTGTGCGTAGAGTCTAAGGCTTAGTGCAATAGGAATTGTCACTTGATAGTTGATTATCAACTTGATAGTTGACTACTAACTTGACAGTTGACTATCAACTTGATAGTTGATTACCAACTTTATAGTTGACTATCAAGTTGATAGTTGACTATCAAGTTGATAGTTGACTATCAAGTTGATAGTTGACTATCAAGTTGATAGTTGACTATCAAGTTGATAGTTGACTATCAAGTTGATAGTTGACTATCAAGTTGATAGTTGACTATCAAGTTGATAGTTGGCTATCAAGTTGATAGTTGACTATCATCTTGATAGTCAAGAACAAAGTTGATAGTTAACTATGATGTTGGCTACATTTACAGCATGGTTTCATAAAAGATTCACAAAATGACATTTTCCTATTACAAAATGGTGTGGCTTCGTAATTTTCTCATTTTAATGTTAGAATGTTTACGTTCGGAAATGGACTTTAGGGGAAGACTGACGTAACAGTTGATTAAAAAAATGCTAACATGATCACTTACATTTTACCACAGTTTATAATGCCCGAAGTACGAACAAATTTCGACCAATTTTCCTATTTCTTTTTTTATTTGAGGTTCAAGAAACATTTAAGAATTTTTTTAACAGGCGCACTTACACTGCGGCTGGTGATCTTCTAAGTCTTTCTTACATACAAGTTGAGTTAAATCAGGTGTTGGTTTTGTTTTCTTTAGGGTTGTACTTAGTTGTAGAGTATAAGAGAAAGAAGGGTATGTAACAAAACGTTAACAGATTATGAAAACGCAATGTTTGTTTGTTTGTATGTTTGTGAGTAACGCTCAGCGTTACATACCGTTATTTTGGCGTAACGCTATACCCACTGCCATAGAAATAGTATATTACAGCACATGCTATGTAAGTAAGCCATTACTGAACGGGCTGATGTTCGCACACGATGAAACACTTGTGCGATTAATCCACTCGCTTCGCCCGTTCCTCAAACCTTCGCACTTGTGTTTCACCTTGTGCGAATATCAGCCCGTTCAGTAATGGCTTACTCACATAGTATGTTCTGCAGTATATTTTATCGCATAGGGAACGAGGAAAGTTTATACATGTCGGTTTCTTTTATAAAAATTTGTCAATAGCTGGGATCGAACCGGGGACCCTCACGTATGAGACGAGTACTGTACCACTGAACCACGGAATCATTTGAATGTTGGCAATAAAATTGCGTTCATCAGTTATTGTTGCAGATTTTCTTTAAGTTCAAAACAAAATAATTTTATTATTATTTTGAAATCGAGTTTTATTCTGTAACGATTTTTTATTTGTTATGAAATCGAGTTTGGTCTGTAACAATTTTCTTTTTTACTTCTTTACATTGTAAATGTTTATGTTGCGTCCCGTCATACTTTTAAAATTAAAAACGGTAAGTGCTGTATGAAGCGAATTTAACATGTCATTATCATCGCCAGTTCTTGATAATGTTAAAGGATTTTGATTTTCCTTCAATTTTCGTTTAATAACAGCAAGCATGGTCTTTGTTCCACTGCAAATGCGCATATATACCCGTTCAATGATTACATGTATCATTTGCGTACCCACATGAAATAGCGAAGTGGCGCAGTGGTAGAGTGCTTGACTGTCGTGCGGATGACCGGGTATCGAATCCCGGCGTGTGAACTTTTTTTTAATAAATAAGATCGTTGATAATAATACAGAGTTTCAACGATACGGTACGTATGACTTAAACAGCTACTACGTAGAGCGCTCGCTCATCATGCGTAGGACCCGAGTTCGATCCCCGTGTTCGAAAAAAATTTTATGAGGTGCTAAGTACATTTCATGATGAAACGCTCAACCGTTCATTAATTTTCATGAGTGAACACCCAACAGTTCAGTAATTTTCATGATTGAACACCCAACCGTCGAACACCTGGGCAGTCGTCCATGTAAAACCGATTTACATCAATAAAAATGTTACTAGTTTTGACCACTTACCGAGTCCCTATGCGATAAAAAATATTTTTTATGTATAAAACACCCGACATGCAGGAATGAACGTAGAATGGAAGAATCGAAAGAATATTTCATATGTATCGAGCGTTTAAAGAAGAGTGAAACGACAAAATATTTTATATGCAAGCGCGTGTATATAGTGAGTATAAAGGAAGAGGTGAAAATAACGGAAATATGATACACGCGTTATGTGGCGTGTGCGTATTGCAATTTTTTTTCTTTTTTGTATGAAATAAAATGACTTGGGTTTTTTCGTGAGGAGGAGATGTTCGGTGTAAAGTAAATATTTTTTGTAATTTTTTTTTTTTTTTGGTTGAAGCGAGATGTTTGGTGTCAAAGGGAAAGTTGTTGTATCAGGATGACCAACAAAGTGATGAACGATGGTATAGGACGGAATTGGGGTAAAAAGCGCCCGCACTCTAGAAAGCTTTACGAGTGCCGTCGCACCCACCCCTCCAAAGCCTTCAGAGTGTCCTCGCGGGGGCTAACGGGATCGACTAGTTTATTTTAGAAGAGCTTTTAAGTTAATTACGCTTTTATGCGATTTCAATGCAAAATTCAGAATTGACCCGTGTTTCGACAGTGTAGCGGGAAAATACGAGAACACTGTTCATCGACTTCAACCAAGCGTACAATTCCATAGATAAACAAGCTTTATTCAAAGCTTACCGATGTGAGATGCAGAATACTGATGAACAATACCAAGGACACGACTGAGACAAATCATTGACAATTTCGTTTCTCCTGCTATTAGAAAATCTCGTGTGAGCAATGTCGATAAACTGGACTGGTACCATATTCTATGTCGCAAATTTGCATTCCGAACTTCAACGACAGAAACTCTTTTGCCTTAGTTCAAATAACTGAATGAGCAGTGGAAAGGGAAATGTACTGAAATCAAATAAAAATACATTGAAAAATTTGTCAGTCAATGGACCTGACCCACCCAAGAGGTGGGACCTAGTGCAGAAATAAACTTTTATTTTTATCTTATCTACGTATGCTACACGCAAACCTCTACATAACATTGCGAACACAAAAAAAACACACATTGTTCAACTCAACTCAGTCATTTGGCACTGCAAATTCAAACCGTCAACATGAGTTTCACAAACAAAGTAATTTTAATAACGGGTGCCGGTTCCGGCATTGGTGCCGATGCGGCTATAAGTTTGGCAAAGAAAGGTGCAAGCATTGCATTAATCGATCGTGACCAAGATTCTTTAAATCAAGTATTCACCCAGATCACAAATAATTCATCGCCATTGCCATTTGCAATTCAAGCTGATATTACAACCGATGCAGAGCGCATTATCAACAAAACCATTGAACATTTTGGTAAATTAGATGTGTTAATAAATTGTGCAGGAGTTTTTATGCGCAGTAATATTGTAAATATTGATATGGCCGATTTTGATCGAATTATGAATACAAATTTTCGAAGTATGGTTCTTCTAACAAAATTGGCGGTTCCACATTTGGAAAAAACACATGGAAATATATTAAATGTATCAAGTATTGCTGGAATTCGAATGCGACCCAATTCATTTGTGTATGGGATTTCAAAAGCGGCTGTTAATCATTTAACAAAAAGTTGTGCATTAGATTTAGCATCGAAAGGTATTCGAGTAAATGCAATTAATCCAGGAAATGTTCGTACAAAAATCTATGAACGTGGCGGACTTACATCGGAGGAAGTGACAAATTTATTCGAAACATTGGAAAAAAAATATCCGGCTGGACGTACAACTAGTCTAACGGATACGACAAGCGCTATTGAATTTTTGATCAGTGACGCTGCTTCGGGTTTTACCGGTGTTTTATTGCCCGTTGATGGTGGTGCTTTACTTGCTGGGTTATGAGGGTGGAAATTCAAGACATTGAATTAATGAACAGCGAACGTTTCATTTTCATTTTGTTCATGTTATGTAATAGTGCACAACCTTGAAAATTATGTAAATTACTGAAGAATCAAGAATTGTATGTATGAAAAAAAAAATCAAATTATAAGATTGAAAAACATAACCAAAGACCCGTACGTATCAGAATAGATGTGACAAACAGAATAGATGTGGCAAAGTGACTCGAACATACCTAATACAAATAAGAAAACAATCCAACGTTTTCTGTTCTTTTATAACTGTAAGAATTTCAAAGATCCAGAGAAATTACCCAAGGTAATGTCAAAGGCCCTACCGAAGTACGTCTCAGACCATTCAAATCTAGAAAAGGTTATATCTAAGGATTGGGCTTTTTTCTCCTGAAACCCTGAAACACATGTTCTTTAAAATTTCATTCTCTACAACTTCGCCTTTGGAACCACTTTTCTAGCTCTCTTAGTTGTAGAGATAATGGGTCATCCTGCCCAATTCTGGAATTGGCCATTGGCCACCAAAACCCCTAAACACGTGTTCGCTTAAATATAATTCTCAACAACTTTGCCTTTGGGACCAGCTTTCTAACTTTCACAGTTCTGGAGATCCGGAATTATGGAAGTGGCCATATACCAGGATTGGACCATATCTCCCCAAAACCCTGAGACACGTGTTCGCTAAAATTTGATTCTCTACAACTTTGCCTTTGAAAGTAAATCTCTGTATTGCGTATTTAAGCAAATACTGAAAAAAAAACTATCTCATCATTTTGTGCAGAGAAATTTATTTTCGCACATTCCATGACTCCCATTGCCCAGACCCCTGACCCGATTGCAACAAAAAAAAATTCCGCAGTTTTTTGGTATCAAATGCTTTCATTTGACACCAAATTAAGCAATTTCCGTGCTTTACTTGCTGAGATATTTGCGAAAAAGTTTCACCGACCCTCGAAAAACCATGTTTTTGGTCACTTCCTCGACCATGTCTCCGGAACCACTTCATCGATTTTGCTCATCTTCGAACTTGAATCATAGGAGGCATGTACCTTTCAGGGAAAAAAAAGTTTAGTCTGATCGGTTGAGCCGTTTGGAAAAAAAAGTGGAGACGGACGGACGTGTATCCGTCCGACGGACATTTTTTTATTGCTGATTCGTCATTTCTAGACGATAATAGATGCATCCCCCCCCCCTCCCACCTCGATCTACCCCATGTTACGATAAAATTGTTTGTAGCAAACGTATAGGACCTTTGTACTTCGTACGGGTCCAATAAGATTAATTCATGATGATTAAGGTCAGTGACTTTGGAACTTTTGTCAAGCGCTTTGTAAGATAACAATTTTCAAATTTAAAATTGATAAGCTGAGCGCACGGCACATAAACGGTTTTAATTACACGTAAATAAATCATACCCTCAATACCCTGCAAACAAACAAACTGATTTGAGTTGCAAATGGCGGCCATTTTTATTTGCAATCGTCAACTCAAAACTTTTTGTATCGATTTCTGCCTTTTAGAAAATGTTTTCTGTCATTTAAATTGATTATTCAGTTAAAGATTAAGTGAGCAAACACATTGGTCGAAAAAATTATGCATTTCGAAGTGTTTATTAAGTGGAAAAGCTGAAAGACTGACTTTTGCAGAGAAATATTGGAATTCACATTTCTAGCAAATGTAAACGTTTTCCCCGAAAGTGTTTACGCAATTTTGTTTTGGGAATAGGCGTGTGTAATGACGACATAAGTATTCGTTTTCATTTGAGGCTTTAAGAGAAAAACCTTACAGAAAATTGCGACTTTTTCGATACAAATTTTCATTAGTTGAAAAGATTCCGACAGATGGTTCTTTTGTAAGCAGTGTTCACTCTTAATTACAATGAAATTTGAGTGTCAATTCAAAGATAATAATATAAAACAAAAGAAACTCATTTTTTCATTCATTCATTCATTCATTGAAAAAATGAGATTAGCGAGTACCTACCACACCCTGCCTCTTTTGTATGTGTTCCACTGACAATGAAAACAAATAAAGTCATTATTAGTAAACAAAACAGTGTGAGATAAGACTCTGATGCAACACTTTTACTTCGTACTAAGTATCTGTGGTGTTTATGCAATGAACTCAATCACTGCGTATAACGCCATGTAAACTAAATTGATTAATGAATTCCGACAATTGACAAGATAACGATATAGTGAAACGACATGGTCATTTGGAGAGCAACTACATTATTTGAATAATTAAATTGAATTGTATTCCGCAATGGCTGTTAATGCATGTGGTTTCGGTGTTAAACTCAAATGGAACATTTATCGCACTTACAAGCATCAACTGCTAATACATTTTTTTGAGAGGAACCACCCGGTGCTTTTTTTTGGGGTTTGGGATTTGTCGCAACAGAATATTGACGACAGGGCCATAGCTAGCATACCTTAGGGCAGCAGTTTATTCTCACAATGATGTATCCATGGATCCATGTCTAAAAAGACGTTATTTGAAATGAAAAGGGGGGGAGGCACTTGGAAGTTAAGAAATTTATGAGGTTGTGAAGAAGACGTTATTTGAAATTAAAAGTGGGGGGGGGGCACTGAGAAGGTACGGTAGTTATGAGGCAAAAACACTCTTTGAACTGTCATAAACTGTTCGAAAAATTCGAGTGTTGATTTTATAACAGTTCAGAGAGTGTTTTTGTCTCATAACTACCGTACCTTCTCAGTTCCCCCCCCCCCCCTTTTAATTTCAAATAACGTCTTCTTAGGCATCATAGTGAGAATAAATTGCTACCCTAAAGTCAATATTTTCTAGCTACGACCCTGATAGACGATCTTTAGATAATGATCCTTTTGGATAACCAACGTTCACAGTTAAAACATTGAAAGTTTCTCGAAATTCAAAACTTAGTTCCCAGATAACAATTGGCCCCACGAAATGTACATAAAGTGCCATCGGAATATGTGCTCATCCCATTTAATATGCTCCAGTTCCAGGACATTTAATGTATATTTAAAAGCGCCCTTACTGTTACATCTATTCTTTGGAACGAGAAGTGCATTTTTAATGTACATTAAATGTGAACCCATTTAATGTACATTCAATGTAGATTAAATGTGAACTCATTTAATGTACATTAAATGTACACTGAAGTGTGGTACATGTATGTGCATCTAATGTACATTTAAAACACCTTGAATACACATTTAATGTACGTTTAATGTACATTTTAGTGTAAATTACCAGCACATTTAATGTATATCTAATGTTATACAAGAAAAGAAACGAAAATTTAATTTTGTTTTCCGACTTTTCCATTTCGGTTTTTCTTATTCTGATGATCGCTACGTCCTCCATCTACATTTTTTATGCCAAGCTCTCAATTTTTTTATTAGAAAAATTTCTTTAATTTGCGGGGCTTGAACCCAAGACGCTCGGGATTATGAGTCGACTGCTTTACCAATTGTGCCACCGGATACTTATGTGTTGGTGTGTTAAATTTGTATAAAGTGTTAAATTATAGAAAGTACATCACAAGCACATTTTTGGTACATTAAATGTGATATGTACACCTTATCACGCACATAAAATGTGCGAAAAATGTACTTGTGATCTAGTGCAATAATTTTATTACATCGAAAAATGTACTACATTACAAGCACATTTTTGGTACATTAAATGTGATATTAATAGTGTACACCTTATCACGCACATAAAATGTGGGAAAAATGCACTTGTGATCTAGTGCAATAATTTCTAACTTTAATGGCATAAAAGATGTGCTTTTTATTTACATCGAAATATGTACCACTTTACAGGCACATTTTTTGTACATTTTATGTACATATTCTCAACAACATTGGATTTTGTACATTCAGTGAGCAACCACATTAAAAAGTGTGATCTGTGTTATCTGGGGTTGTAGTATATTACAGTGGACCCTGCGAAAGTAATTCAATACATGAGGACACAATTTTGTCATATGAGCCAAACTTACGAGTGTTTTTTTTAGCAATAAGCTTTGAAAACGTTATTTTGACGAGTGTTGAGCTTGCATATCCGAGCCGAACGCGAGGTATGCAACTGAACGAGTCAAAATATCAGTTTTCAAAGCGTGTTGCTCAAAGTAACACTAGTGAGTTTGCGAGTTCTCAAAATTGTGTCCGAAGTAGTGAATTATGCAGCAATGTCCACTGTATAATGTTTATTGCGTATGCGTATCCATCCGAAAGTTGAGCATTACATGTATGTTTACCTCCTACGAAAACCATGCATTACATATAGGGTCTTTTTTACCTTACAAAAGTTTTACCTTACTGTTGAGGTACAACTACTGAAAACAAAAGTTTTACCTCACTTATGAGGTGAAACTATTGTTTTCACTAGTGAGGTAAAGAAGACCCTACATGTAATGCAAGGTTTTAATACATATAATGCTCAACATTCGGATGAGATAGCCAATAAACGTATTTTCTCCAAAAATCTCCTGCATTGAGACTAATTTCCTAGATGTGCAGCGTGCATACATCCTGCCATGCGAACAGATTAACAGCTTACACTTTATCTTCTTACGTTGAATACACGGGCGTTACACGTGTCTATTATGTTAACTGATATTTTCTTTTAAATTTATCTTTGCTCTTTTAACGACAATTTACTTTTACTCGTAAAGTTCTTCTTTAAAAATCAACATTGTGAAATCTTTAAAAATGAGAACGTAAGAAACATACATCGCACGCCAGACGAGAGCAGCTTTATATCGTATTTCCCTCGTCTGGAGCATAATTTTTCCAGAATAAATAACGTGGCTCTGCATGTGAAGGAATGTCACAAAGCCAACCGTATTTCAATTCCCATGTGGTTACTGTTAGTGAATACATTATAGCTTTCCTCAATAATTCAATTCAGTCGTTGGGAATTCTATAGTTGGCTGGTGTGTGTCACAGAAAACCAAAGTTTATTCTATCTTTTTTTAGTTGTTGTTGCCAGAGTGATGTTTTGGGGAATAGGCTGGGCATTAGGAAGAATGGAAAATAAATGAATCGAACATCGAATAATAATTAAAAGCAACTAAAATGCTAAAATTGAGGTAAGAATTTTCTTTGTTCGTGATGTAATGTTGTCTAATCTTATTTCAAAGACTTGCATTAATGAGATACTTGAAAACACAATGTTAAACAATTCACTTGTGCTAATTGTTTTCAGTGACGGACGCGACTCTAATCTCAGTTTTTAAAATGTTTGGGAAAAACACAAGCCTCTAGCGTTACTAGTGTATTTTCTTAAATTGCGTAACAAACACTGACAATTGATTCTTATTCTGGAATAATGCTCGAATATGACGTTTATGCGAAACTCTAAATTTTATTTTATTGACAGCTATCAGTACGCTGATATGATGAGTGAATTTATTTTTTCGGGTCGGGTCGGGCTTTGTTAGTTGAAGTCTTCAAACTCGACCCGACTCAAAAAAAAAAAAATAAAAATCCGACCCGACCCGACCCGACAAAAAGATAAATTCAAAACCCGATCCGACATATTGGCTCGGATTCGGGTCGGGACGGACTTTTAGATTCTTGCGGCTTGCTCACCTCTAGCCCACATTAGAGATGAGCGGGTTGCCCGAAACTACAAAAAACCGAATCCGAACACGAATTGTTTTCATCGGATTTACGGGTTTCTGGTTTCGGAAATTTAATTGGGTCGGGTTCGGTCAGGGTCGTTTTTCCGTTTGATTTACTTCGGGTGAGTAACGGGCCTTATGCGTCTACCACAACGTTTGTCACCAGTCGATTTGAGATAAAAGGGGGAGTCCATATCTTTCATTTTGAACCTTGAAAAGCAATTTCCGTATTTAAATTGCAGACCTTCAAAACCCGTTTTTTACCACGTTTTTGATTACTTTTTCGGCCGTACCTTGGGGTGTTCTTGACCGATTTTGCCTATTTTTAATCCCAACACTTCTTATAAACTACCTTCCACCTACCTACTAGGTAAAAAAAAAGCTGAAAATCTGTCAAGGTTATCGTGTCGACAGACGGACGGACGGACAAAATTGGAAATATGGGACCAGTAGCAACCAGAGAAAACAATTGTTTAATGTTTCCGTCGCTTTTCGGATGGTCTGAAGTGAGCCGCACACAAGTTTTTAACGCTATTTTCAACTGCTCATAACTCAGCGTGGATAAATTTTAAACCCAACAAGTCGCTATTTGCCCAGAAAGTACATGAAAATAAACGACAACCCAAATGACCTTTACTTGTACATTTCGTGTACCCTTAGAAATTTCCGTAAGAAAAGTCGAGGGGTAAAGGACTTTTTGCAATTGTGTCTTCATCATCATCAAACTTTATACTTTTCGGTATGAGGTCTTTGCGCCCGGTGTTCTTGGACCACCCTCCTATCCTGTGCCAAGGAGATGGTTTGTTCGTTTTAACTTCTAAATCTGATTTAATTGAGTCTATAAACTTTCTCCTTGGCCTACCCCTAGGGCGCACACCCGGGACCTAAGCATTCAAAATCCTCTTTGGCAGCCTGTTACTACCCATCCTCTGAACGTGCCCGTACCATCTAATACGACTAACCCTTGTCGCCACTTCCACTGACGTAACGCCTAAATTTTCCCTGATGTCGTTGTTCCTGATCCGTTCCCTCCGATTCACCTTTGCTATCCTCCTAAGAACCCTCATAACAGAAACCTCCAGGAAACCGCAGTCCACCCAACTTTCACTACAATATAAAATCGTTGGCCAGAAGATTCAGCTGTGAATAGCCAAATTTGTGCCGCTACTTAATTCCTTTTTATTGAACACATGCGACCTCAACCGACTACTTTCTTCAAATTCCCTAACTAACTTGCCATCCTCTGAGAAAATGCATCCTAAATATTTAAGCTCCGAAACTTGTTCCAACTGCTGCCCATTTACGCTAAAAGAGAGATTTGCCGACATGCATACCCTTCGTTTTGCTCACACTTATCTTCATCCCGTACTCCTTACATGCGATATTCCGGCAGACAATCCCCTTCTGGAAATTATTAGCAACATACGCTAGCAGAGTTAAGTCATCCGCATAGGCCAGGGTTCTCATGATTACTTCCCCCACTCCACTTACCCTTGCAAATTGGCCTGCTTACTTGATGATTTTGTCCATGAAAATTACGAACAAAAGAGGAGAGAGACAACTACCCTGACGAACGCCCTTATTAATCTCGAAAACCTCACTAATTTCACTATCTATTCTTACCGCAGCCCTGCTTCCTGAATAAATGCTTTTAATAACACCCAATAAACCTCCATTAATCCCATACTCCATAAAGCACCTCGAACAGCCTTTATCTCGGTATCCGATCAAATGAGTTTTCTAAGTCAATGATGCATAAATATAGATCAATATTCCTCTCAAAGAGCTTTTCTATAGGTTGCTTGAGACAACAGATCTGATCTTGACACCCTCTTAGAGGTCTGAAACCACTCTGAGCCTCTTCAAGAACCCCTTCCACCATAACCGTAACCCGATCTACAAGAACACTCGCATAAACCTTTCATATCACGTTCAAAATCGAAGTTCCCCTGTAGTTGCTACGGTTACCCTTCTTAAAGATCGGGGCAATAACACTGAATCTTCAGTCAGCAGGCATGACTGAGGACTTTTTGGCTAAATTAAAAATCCTACCGAGCCATTGAATCCCACCTGGCCCGCTATACTTAATAAATTCTGTCCTAATTTCGTCTACACCTGCGAATTCTGTGACAAGATTTAAATTTTAAAAAGTTTTACGTTGAGGCCAGATTCTAGGTACTGACATGGTAGAATACTCAATGAATTGAATGAGCTTTTTGCTGTTTTGTTGTTTTCCTGTTAGTTTTGGGTTGGTGTTGTATGGGGCGACTCTTTCGCAAATTTCTACAAATCTGCAGACCATCCATCATGAGTGGTGGTCAATTCAATTAATATTTGAACAAAATTCATTTTTCTGCCAGCAGCGTATACATATTCAATTCCTGCACCCACTACTCAGATCCGGCAATCAAATGTTGACACCTGTTGTGTGTGTCACATTTCTCGTCTATTCTTCTTATTGTTTTTTTGCTTCCCCCTTAAGAGCACTCTATGTAAAAACGATGTTTTTATAGCTATAGTTTTTTGATAAAAATGTGTCATTTCCAAAAAAGTAACTAAATGGCCGTTTACACTCATCTTTTATTAATCTAGTAGTTG
>CM055404.1:139576278-139601896 GCA_029228625.1 Pseudolycoriella hygida
ATAGCTATAGTTTTTTGATAAAAATGTGTCATTTTCAAAAAAGTAACTAAATGGCCGTTTACACTCATCTTTTATTAATCTAGTAGTTGAGCTACTTTTTTGCGATTGCTTAGTTTTTTTAACAAATCTTTCGCTAGAAGAAAGTTCTGCATTTCAGACTAGGCAGCCTGGTGCCGAAAAAGTGTCTATAACAATGTTGGATTGTGTAATAAGAACACAACTATGCACTAGTTTTAAACTTGGCACCAGGCTGCGTACTTGATAATTTTGATTGACAATTTAGAAGGCAGCCTAGTGCCGAAAATCGTTCAATGTTATCGTAACGATAATAATGAACACTGTACGTTGTATAAATTTCAAGTCGGTACTAGGCTGCGTACTTAAACTTTTGTTTTATGGATGTAGATGGCAGCAGCAGCCTGGTGCCAAATTGAAAGTTATATGGCATACAAAATTTACTCCTGCCAACATCTTGGCAAAAAAAGGTTTGCAGCACCAGGCTGCGTACTTGAGTGGTAGAGCTAAAAATGTAGATGGCAGCGGGCTGCTTTTGCGATAAAATTTATTTAAGACTAAAGCAAAATGAATTGACCCACGCACATACACATACCTATGACACAAGAAGTTAAAACGCTGTTGCGGACCACTATAGCATAGTGAAAGTACGATTCGGAAAAGTCATTGAAGGTTCTAAAGAACTTCACTAAACTTAATTATATATTTAAGGTTCTTACCTGACAGTCCAGGCAACGACAGCTGTCGCTAAGAGTACATGAAAGGCCCAACATCTGTGCAGCTTCTCGATACAACTCGCTACTTGACTTTTTACTTTGCCTTCGCCACAAGCTTAAACTGAAAATAAAATCAAACGGAGCATATGTAAGTGCAAGTTTTATACATATAATTGTGTGAGTCTGCAGTTTACACTGCACTATTGAGGCGATAAAATTTTTTTTTTTTGTACTTTTGGGCGCTGTTCGAAGCAACTTAGAGCACTTAGGAGAAGCCTCTGACCCATACTTCATTAAAGAGATATTCACGAACAACCACCATATATCGTTTAGGGTCGCGTAGCGTTAGTTGGACCCTCACTAAGGACTCTGCAGTCCGAATCACTCAACAGATTTTCACTAATTTAATTTCCGTGATTTTCTGATGTCCAAATCTTTTATTTAGAACCTTCAAGAGTGATTTCCGTTCTAATTTCGCAGAGATATAAGTCGAAAAGTTTCACCAACCTTCAAAAAACCACGTGATTGCTCCCTCCTACTCCCAGTTCGAAATTCGCCTGGTTAAAAACGTCGCACAGTGGTCAATCTAATTTATTTTTTTGAACAAAAGAATTCTTTTGTTTTCAAAAATAATTCTGTCTGGCGTGCGTAGGGGTAAACGCATAAGCCTCATTTCGTACGGGTATAAAAAGATAAACCCGACGAATCATCTACAATTTTTGCACTGAGGAAAATATCTACAAGCGGTGTAGGAGTTGTTTTTATAATATACGCCGCCGACGTATTATATACGCGGTGAATGTATTATCAACCTTATTTAAGTATTGTGCAGTATGACATACGTAACGAACGTGTTATGAACTTACATAATACGTGCACGGCGCTCGTAATACGCGCACGGTGGATAAAATACGTCGGCGGCGTATATAATAAAGAAAATTCCTACGTCGTTTGTAGATATTTTCCTCGGTGTGTTGCAATTGTGTGAATCAACATTTTTTTTACAAGAAGTCAGTTTAAAATTATGCGTTGGTGGGTCTGCATTTGAACAAAAAGTAACATTCTTCTCAAGGAATCTTGTGTGTTTTTTCAGCGTAAGCGTCACCTCTGACGATATCATTAATTTTGGAAGTGTACCTACGGACTGCGTCACACTTGTCCTAGAGGTTTTTGTGTGCGATACTAATTCTCCACATTAAATCTCTTGCCAATTTTGCGCGTCCAACATAACTGTTGACAAAATATTCATTTTCCCCGTAGAGCTTTTCTTCACAAAAACATCTCATTAAACCAGCATTTCTAAAATGTGTATAATTTAGCTTGAGACGCTCGTATACATATATAATTGTTACGTCCAAAAGGTATAACGTAAGTGAGATTTAATACATAAATTTTATAACAAAATGAAAGTGAAACCGAAATCGACACACAAAACAACTTCTCTTTTATTCAAATTCGCGTCGTTAAACCCCTCGATGACTTTTTTAAAATTTATGCCACGCAATAACTTTTCGAATTTCATCCTCCACTAATGAAATATTGAATTCACCATTCTTCAAAACCGGTGTGTTCTCTGGGGTGTTTCTCAAGTACGTGTCAAATTCGAAAGATTTATTAAATTCCCACAAAAAAAATGGATAAAAGTTGTGGAATAAAATTCGAGGCGCTTATGTCTTATCTTTTCCTTTTTTATATTTATATTGCATTAAGGTTAATTAACATAAACACAGGTTGTTTTATGAGAGATTCGCCATCTCATAGAATGGAATAACATTAGATATTCCCTTACGAGCTATTTATCACAGTAATGCTATTTTTCAACCTACAAAAATGCTATTCGATCAGCTGCACACCTACAAAATGCCACCCACAGACCTTTCACTAACGGGACAAATAGATGTACATGAAAATAATGATGCAATTTTCGCGCTGTCTCCTCTTAATAGGACCATTCACTTACAAATGGCTTCAAATTAGAGAATTAATTTTTCATTGATTTTTAAGGAAATCTGGGTGTAATTTGTTTCCTGACAAAGATTTCTCCTTCCCTTCCCTTCCCCTTTACACATCGTTTTATATCTAATACTGATTCCAAGTTATACGAGTACACAGTGCTTGTATCGATGCGATCTGCAATCAAAATTTTTACTCGTTACAGACATGGTGGAAACCCAAATACACTATGAGCTGTCATTTCAATTCACATTTTCGCTTCTAAACAATCACAGTCAGGTTGTAGGCGCCATCTAATTGGCGTTGGGCCCCTAAAAGCCTCGTTCTTAGAGCTTTTAAAGCAGGGCAAGCGCATATAAAATGTCTTGTTGTTTCCGGCTCTAAGTCGGAACCTCTGCAAGTCGGATCGTTAACGATACCCATCTTGCTGAGATGATATCCCAAGCTGTTATGGCCTGTTAAGATCCCCACAAGCTTACGTAAATCCGCTCTGCTGAGATTCAGCAGAAATTCAGTTTTTTTAGCGTCACATCCCGCCAAAAATTCCTTCGATTGTCTGTATGTCTCGAGAGCGTTCCATCTTTCTTGATGGTGCTTTTTGGTCTCCTCTTCACCAAAGAGCTGATCAGCCCTGCGCTATTACCAACAACAGGTTCTGGTCCGATGAATGTAGAGCTACTACCTTCTCTCGCTAATTCATCAGCCCTTTCCTTCTCTCGTACTCCTGAGTGTCCTGGTACCCATGTCAATATAACTTCATTGTCTCTTGACAGGTTTTCCAGAGTCTCGAAGCACTGGAGAACTAGCTTCGATGAAATCTTAACTGACGACAGCGAATTGATAGACGATTCACTGTCTGAACAGATCAGAATTCTCTTGCCTTTCACGTCGTCTTCCAGCATTCTCTCTGAATTATCACAGATGGCAACAATTTGTGATTGAAGAGCGATGGTGTGTACACCCAGAGATCTTGAAATGTCGTAATTCAAGTCCTCTGAGTACACACCTGAACACGTTCCTTCATCAGTTTTTGATCCATCCGTGTAAACTGCAAAGTCCGCCTCCATCGGAAGCGTACCTGATGCCCATTCTGATCTCTTGGGAAACAGCGTTTCAAATCTTCTTTCGAGGCAGAAACGCGCTTCCATCATCCGGCATTTCTAATTCAGCGAACTTTTGTTTGATTTGAGTCAGGATGCTGGCATGCCCGAAACTTCGGTCTTGCGCAATCCAGTTCTGGGTTCTGTACAACCTGTACACCGCCATTTCAGCTTCCTGTTTCAAAAACAGATCTAACGGTGGCAATGACAGCAGAATTTCCATCGCCACAGTTCCGAAAAGCTCTGGCATCTCCACCGCAGGCAACTTTCGTTTCGTTGTGAAGAGGATTAAACCGGTTTTGTCCGGATTTACGGACAGCCCCGATGTTCCGCACCATTCTTCCACAATCAGAAACACTCTCCCTATCAGTGAACACAAAATTACGAAGAAGTTTGGTGCTCCCGAAATGAGGAAAGCGATATCGTCGGCATAGCCGACCGCTAAACTTCCTGAATCGTTTAGCCTTACAAGTAAGTCGTACACCGTCATGTTCCAGAGAATTGGGGCAAGACTCCGCCTTGCGGACATCCTCTGTCGACTAACCATTTTGTTTAGTTAGAAGGTTGTGACCCACGCTGATGTTGATTTCCCTAAGACCCAATAGGTGTAGTGGCGGAAGTTACAAACATTTCTCCTCTATATTTGCTTTATACTTTTAAAATATTTGTCCCCATGGTTATTTATGTCACAAGGACAAGAGACGAAAGTTTTTTATGATTGCCAAGAGGGCCGAAAGTAGAAAAAATGTCAATTCGAGGGACGAAAGTTTACTGTCATTTTATGAAAAACAACAAAAATGGTTTTTTCTCGAAAATTTACATTCAGAACTCGCTTCACTTTCGCAGAGACCTTCTACCGAGTATTCTACAAAATGACCAAAAAATACATTCACCAACCTATGTGCACTGGTGTTCAAAAAATTAAGTTGTGGAAATGCTTGGAACTTAGCTCAGAAAACGATGCCAAATTGTCCCCTGAGAAAAAGTTTCTATGGGTCGAACGAGATCCTCAGCGATTTAGTGGGACACTCAGCGACAATGGCCAAAATTGTGAAAAATGCATGTTTTCCGAAATTTGCATTAAATACATGAAATATTAAGAGTTATATTATAGCAATTTAGATCAAACCGGCTCAAAATCATCCAAAGAAACGTTTATTTAGGTCTCTGGAAGTTACAGTACGGTTTCGACTCCAAGAGAGTTCGTCAAAGAGCTTTCATACTGTCCATGCCGAAAAAGTTATGACACTTATTGAAAAATGTTCTTCTACAAAACTTTACGCATGAATAGTACTTCAAAATGACACACAAACAGTTTGCCTTGGCAGCATAAATTTCGAGAAGTCTGAACTAAAATTGATTTTTAGACTACATGAGTGAAATTTCATGAACTTTCATGAGCTGCGTTAAGCGCTCCTTGGCGTGTTTCAACATTTTTTTTTACTATTTCAGGACGGATTATTATCATAAAAATAGAAAATTGACAAATATTTCATTAGTTTACAGGAAAATGTACGCGCAAAGCTAAATTTTTGGGTTGTGAAATTTAAAAGAGCAGAAATCCTTTAAAACCTTCCGGTTCTTACCAAGAACCTATCTAGAGCGATAGGTCTTAGGTCTATGATATCGGAGGGTCGAATCACATAACCACATAATGTCATGCTCCCTAGCAGGTGGAACTTCGGGTATTCACATATTACGTGGACGCCCGTTTCCTCCTCCAAGCCGCAGTCACATCTTGGATCAGCCAAAATTGTTATCCAAATGGTCAATCACAGTGATCCGTAATTGCTCCCACTACTCTCCTAATGCCACTATGGTCCATTCTGAGAAGCTCCTTGGCCCACTTCTCGTCAGGCGCCGGGAAGAAAAGCTTCGTGTGCTTTCTTCCGCCGTACGCGCATCAACTCTTTGCGGACTCAGCCCGCACCCAGTGTTCCACCGCCCTTTCACACAGAAAGTGTGGAATCGGAATGTAGGGTTCTGGGCCCTCGATCGCAGATGCTGAACCCTGTCTGGCTAGCTCGTCTGTTCTACACCAGTGTGCCTAGGGACGCCCAGGGACTCAGGCGATCGTGATCTGATTTCTCAATCCCAATCGGTTTAGGGTCCCTATCAGTTCTTTAACCAGTTTTAACGTTGTCACAGGCGACGCGATCATCGACTCACTGTCTGAGCAGAAGGTCGCTCTTCCACCCGTCATTCCTTCTGGAACTAAATTTATCACTCCCATCAACGTTGAAAACGCTTCCGCTTGGAGGACGCTCGCTAACGTTCCCAAAGAGAGACTGTCGCAGTTTGCCTGTTCCTACGAATAGATCCCGACTCCCGCTCCTTCCTCAGTTTTCGACCCATCCGTAAAGCTCACCAGTTCCAAAGACAAAGTTACAGAAAACAAAATTTTAGAGAGCACGTGTTTCAGCGTTTGAGGGAACAGTGGCCCAATCCTAGGGATTCAGTCACTTCTAAAATCAGGAGGGATGACTTGTGCCTCTAGAACTATGGCATAGTTTTAGGGCATAAAATTTTAGAGAACACGTTTTTCAGAGTTTTGAGGGAACATTGCCCAATCCTGGGATATGGCCACTTCTAGAATTGGGAGAGATAACTCATATCTCTGGAACTATGACATATAGAAAGTTCACCTGGTGCCAATAACATTTTCGTAAAATTATACTTCTGTATTCGGCAGTATCGTAAAATGTACACCAAGTCAAATAGTTTCTTTCGCACTGCACAATGTAAACTAACGTGTTATTTCCTTCCATTTCATTTTCAGCAAACTTTCATTTGGCATCATTTCAACAATCGTCCGTCCTAAAATTCAATAAGAACACAAATTTTCCGTGTTTCATATTCTTCACAGCATCGAATGTTTTACTTTATTTCCTCAATAAATTCAATCAACCGATGAGCTTATGTGCACTTTCACAACACAATAAAAGATTTTGTAACTTGAGCGAAGGACGGGGAAGTATAAAAGGACAGATGAGAAAAGTTCTGTTAAGCCAGGAAATACACTCTGGAGACTCAAACCTATCACGAATAATTGACCTCGCGCCTTGCCTGATTTTCATTTTATTTCGATAAAATAGGTGATTTTATGATAAAAATTGTTCTTCGACATAATCTTGAAAGTGTTTATATTATTTTTAAATTCAATTTCTTTACAGTCGTACTATTGGTACCAACCTAAAACGATAAATTCCATACATTTCTTTAAGTCTTCTCTAAGTTTTTTTTCTTATGACGACAGTACTGTCTAATTATCCGTATAAACGAATCATTATATAGTTGGAGTTGAGAGGACTCGCTCGGAGCATACCAAAGCTCATTCGTTCATTAAAAGGTCAAAGGGGTGTTCTGAACTACTAAGAGGCTGTTCATATCACAGTGAGAAAAACGGCTGTCTCCGTGTTCATAAATCTAGTACAGTTGACATAAGTTCTGAAATTTCGCTTTTATTACACTATAATAATGACAGATTACAGGAAAAGTATAAAAAAAGTAAAAGTATAATTTGACATTTTGAAAATTATAGAATCCCGCTCCAGTTTTGACGAATTTCTCTATATAGTGGACGCCAAAAATGATATATGAAATTACCATGAAATTGTGCTAAATCACTTTCCCTACCTATTTCTTAGTCCTTGTCACCTTGATTGTGTAGATCATAATGTATCTCCATGAGCTAAAGAGCAGAAGAAAGTTATGAAGAGTTGAGATTATGATTTAGTACATTTTTGAATTCTTACATTTTCAATTTCAGTCAACTTTTTTTATACTTTTCCTGCAATCTGTCATTATTATAGAGTAATTACAGCGAAACCTTGTCAGACAAATTCAGAAGGAACTGAACTCCCAACAAAATTTACTGTGAAGATCTGATTTCGATCTGAACCGTTTGATTTAAATCGGATTTATTTTGGCTGGGATTGCAGAACTTATGTTAAAAATGTGTCAACGGTACTAGATTTATGAACATGGAGATAGCCGTTTTTCCCACTGTGACGACATGCTCGAGGGGGAGGGGGGTGGTCAAGCAAACGTAACGAAAATGATCTTTATATGAATATTTGAACGAGATTTGACCAATCTTGCGTGGCGGACAAAAATTTCATCAAATAGCGTGACTTCATTTATAGACAGCCCCTAACCCAGATAACACAGATCACACTTTTTAATGTGGTTGCCCACTGAATGTACATTAAATGTGCGAAATTGAATGTTGTTGAGAATATGTACAAGAAATGTGCCTGTAAAGTGATACATATTTCGATGTACATAAAAAGCACATTTTTTGTGCTATTAAAACTCGAAATTATTGCACTAGATAACAAGCACATTTTATGTGCGTGATAAGGTGCACACTATTCCTATCACATTTAATGTACCAAAAATGTGCTTGTGATGTAGTACATTTTTCGATGTAAATAAAAGGCACATTTTTTGTACTATTAAAACTCGAAATTATTGCACTAGATAAGAAGTACATTTGTCGCACATTTTATGTGCGTGATGAGGTGTACACCATTCCTATCACATTTAATGTACCAAAAATGTGCTTGACATGTAGTACATTTTTCGATGTAAATAAAAGGCACATTTTTTGTGCTATTAAAACACGAAATTATTGCACTAGATAACAAGTACATTTTTCGCACATTTTATGTGCGTGATAAGGTGTACACTATTCCTATCACATTTAATGTACCAAAAATGTGCTTGTGATGTACTTTCTATAATTTAACACTTTATACAAATTCAACACACAAACACATAAGTATCCGGTGGCACAATTGGTAAAGCAGTCGACTCATAATCCCGAGCGTCTTGGGTTCAAGCCCCGCAAATTAAAGAAATTTTTCTAATAAAAAAAATGAGAGCTTGGCATAAAAAAATGTAGATGGAGGACGTAGCGATCATCAGAATAAGAAAAACCGAAATAGAAAAGTCGGAAAAATAAATTTAATTTTCCTTTCCTTTCTTCTCTTTTCTTACATAACAGTACATGTACATGAAATGTGCTAGTAATTCACACTAGAAAGTACATTAAAGGTACATTAGTTGTGTATTCAAAGTGTTTTAAATGGAGCACATTAAATGGGATCAGCACATTTTCCGATGGCACTTTATGCACATTTCGTGGAGGCAATTGTTATCTGTTATAAGTAGCACATCTTGGTGTTCGGTTCAAAGGTAAGTCGAGAAGGAGGTGTTTTTTACAGATTCCACCTCTTTGACGGGCCTTAGGGTGGATGGAGGATGTGATTCATAAATTCCATAATAAAATGTCTGAAAAATACCTATTAGAGACTCGAGTTTGTGACCAATCCTTTTCTGTCAATACGAAAATCAACTCTCCATCACTTGGTGCACAAAGTACTATTGTAAAACAAGTGCATTTTGTGTTGATTTTTCTACATCAATTCCCCAAACTATTAAACAATGCAATCAATTCAACGATACTCACCTACTTTTCCCACTGCTCGACGTTGATAAATCTTCTATGCTATTCTTATTACACTTATCTTCTTCTAAAAATTTCCAAAACTTTGCCTTTTTAGCTATCACATTTGACTTAAATATTAAATTTCTTGTCGTTTTTTCTATTGATGAATCGTTGCTGCAGTAGTTGTATCGAATTTCGTTATGCTGTTGATGCAAACTGCGATTATCGATGCTGTTAGTCGTTTGTTGACTATTGCAACTAAACTGTTGTTGTGATGAATGATGTTTGTGTGGTTGTTGTTGTTGTTGTTGGAGATGGTTGTTGGCTGACGATTTCGTGGAAATATTGTTACTTTCACTATTGCTACATGTTTTTGTTGATGTTATTTCGTTAATGGCTCTACCAGCTGGTGAGCCAAATAGGTTAATCATGTCTAGCTCCTATAAATTGAAGCGAAAAAAAACGAATTAATTAGAAGCATAAAAGTGTCATGCTATAAGAAAAAGGTTTACGGTTACTTCAGGATATAATGTATCATTGTTACCCCGTGCATGTATATATAGCAGACGGAGCAAAACGATAAACGAGCTTTTGATGGTTTGGTACGCTATACTTTTAGAAATAGGGCAGGCATAAGAACGATATTATTACTTTTTGTGTTTCACAGTGTGGATGTATATTGTAACTTGAAACATTTTATTCATTAGTCCAGTCAAAAGAGGAAAGATGTACTATCATCTTGTTAATTACATGAGTTGAATTATTGTAGTTGAAAAAGTGTAAGAGGGGATCATCGAGCTTAATTTCCGTTGTTAATCTTTGTTTGTACGGAAATCAATCACTGTAGTCCATGATCGTCTGTTACGTTCAACCCATAATTTTACAGTCTACTGCGTAAGTATTTTCTTCAGTAACAGACGGGAGTGTGACCGAGACGTACCCATATCCAGAAAGTGCCTTAAGTCACACAAAATTACTTGCTCTGGATGAAGTGATAATAATTGCACATCAACGAGCAGTAAATTGCCTCAACTCAGGCACGTGTAGAGGGGGAAACGGGGATAAATCCCATGTGTCCGAGCTTATCAAGGGGTCTCGGCCCGTTATTTTGGGTGCCTATACTGCCTTCGTAAGGTTAAAAAAACTTAGCGAAAATCAGCGAAGATTTTCAACGAAATTCGGTGAAAGAAGAAGCCAATTAGCGACAAAATTAAACAAAAGATTCTCGGCGATTGTTTTGTTTAATTTTTTCGGCGAAATTCGTTGAAAATATTCGCTGATTTTCGCTAAGTTTATTTCCTTTATGACGCCAATATATTGTGGCAGTACGTGTTTTTCAACGAATTTTGTCGATAATTTGATTTTTTTCAGCGAACTTCGTTGAAAATCTTCGCTAAGTTTTTTCTTTACGACAGCAGGCAAAAAAGGGGCAGTCTGCGGTGCGATTCGTCACCGCTTTAGCGAGTAAATTATAAATAGGCCTAGCTATAACTAACGACTAACGACGCGACGCTAATAATGCAACACTAGAAATGTATAGAACGTGAAAATCCTAATCGTTTTAGGTACATTAAGATTGAAAATTAGAGGATGTACTGCCGACATAAGGAAAAAGAAATTTAGAGGAAATCAGCAGAGACTTTCAACGAAATTCGGTGAAAAAAAAGCAAATTATCGACAAAATTAAACAAAAGATTCTCGGCAACAGTTTTATTTAATTTTGTCGCTAATTTGATTTTTTCAGCGAAAATCGTTGAAAATATTCGCTGATTTTCTCTAAATTTTTTTTTTTATGACGTCAATATATTTTTCCATTAAAAAAATGGACAAAATATCCCCTCAGACAAAATATTCACACTCAAAAATTAAGAATATTCAATGTGAAGTGTACTTAGCGCCGCGGGGTCGAGGGACGGCAGCCCCCGAAAAGGGGAGTCGAGGGGGTTTGGGGCAGCGCCACATTTACGTAAGGCCGCCTGCAAGGCTTACAAAAGTCCGCCGCAGGCGCGGGGGTGAGGGGGCAGAGCCCCCCAACACACAATATAATATCTAATTAATAATACCTCCCTTATTCACCAGTTCTGAGTAGACATTACATCTGGGGATATTTTGTCCGTTTTTTATGGGATAGTTTGTCTAGGGACATTTTGTCGGGGGATATTTCGTCCGGGGATATTTTGACTGGTGATAATCGGTCCTAGAGCCGTAGCGTATAGAAAATTAGGTTTACCATTTTAGCGTGCTTATGTAGCTTTGCAAGTACAACAATAAAAACATCAAAGTTTTAGTGAACATTTTCATACCATCCCCCGGGCTCGCAACTTCTCTCTACGGCACTCTCTTTACTGATATGTTTATGTCATTGAAAATGCGTTTATCACCCGCTGGCATGTAAAATACTATATAGTAGAGAATTGTTGGTAAATTATTTCAGAGATGTTGAGTAAATCCGTCTGTATTAATGCTTGTCATGTCAATGACAAAACAATTCATAGAGTGTACCTCAAACGTTCAAACGAAACAGTATACGAGTTATGCCTTGTTTATAATTTAGAATCGGTAAATTATTGTTTTGATTAGTGTGTATAGTTCATTCAATTTTTGATTGCTTCGCAAACTTTACACACATCAAAGTGAAAGATTTTGAGGCAGAGCTGTAGTCTACTTTTATTACGTAGTGACTCAGTCATTTGTACGAACGATAGGCAACGAGTTCCGAAGTTTCTGTAACTAACCCTTTAAGTGTTCATTCATTATGGAAATATTTTTCATGTGTGCGGAGCGAATAACCTTTTTTCTCCAGTCGATTTTTGGCGTAATGTTTTTTGACAATTTGGGTCGGAAAATTTTTAGTTTCTAGGTTATTGTTCTCCCGTGTGTTCAAAATAGCAATTTTGTTTCGAACGTTATAATAAATTGAGTTTTTGGATAAAAACGGTTATTCACTTCGCTAAGGATCGGAGCGGGTCGACCCATACCTGACCCACAGTTGCAGAATTCACAGAAATCGTTTTTCTGTGTGTTCTAAAACTTTGGGTTAGGTGTGGGTCGACCCGCTAAAATTGTGAGTCAGGTGTGGGTCGAGCCCGTCGAGCCACAATTTTAGCGGGTCGACCCACATCTGACCCACAGTTGGAGAATTCACAGAAATCGTTTTTCTGTGTATTCTAAAACTTTGGGTCAGGCGCTAAAATTGTGGGTCGACCCACTCCGATCCTTACGAACGCAAACTTAGCTCTTGTTGGAATTCACTATTTTCCCCCCTCGAATAACATATTTTTCATACTTGCAACATTACATTACAACAGGGCGGGTGATGACTATGCCAGAATAAAGAGCGAAGGGAACAAACGCACGAGTCTAAAACTCTCCCTGCGCATACGAATGTATATACGCCAAGAGCTTCGTAAAAAAACTTCTTTCGTTCAATAACGAGAGAATTGTTCACCAAGAGTAAAAAAAGGCAAATTCTAACTCTAAAAAAGTTCAAATTTCTGATTTCTTCCAGAGGTGAGTTTTACATGGGTGTTTCCACTATGAAAAAACTCAATGTTGTGTGGGAACGGCAAAAAAATAAGTATTTTTTGCAAATCACCGACAAAAATAGTCTTTTTGCGATACAGTTTTTTTACACACTGAATGAAAGTAGACCTAAATTTTAGTTCATTTATTCACTGAAAAAAAAGCTCATTTTTGTTGATGATTTAAGAAAAGCATGGAGACATGACGTATATCAACGTTACGTATGCTGGTATCTTAACCCACACTATGTGTACAAGTTACCGCCTTCAGCTCGTATCGGCAATCTCACATCTAGTGCGTTAAACTACCAGCATACGTAACGTGTATCAAACAACGTTTTTTGCAATTCATCGACAAAAAAAAGAGCTTTTCCCTTCGTGTTCCCACTTGCGTAAATTTGTCGAAATTTCAATTATTCTTTCGCACTAGTGCGATAACGTTTCACCACACTAGTGCGTAAAAAATTATCGCACTAGTGCGTTAATAGTTGCCTAATTCCATTGGTACCGTCACCTGTGTAACGAATTGCATCTCTTTCACTCTTTCATTGTGATTTGTATTAACATGAGACAAAACACATTCGTTCCCCAGGTGACATGATAGCAACAATGTATGAGTTACCGATGGAATCAACCTCTTATTATGCAACTAGTTGCGAAATGGAGTTTTTTTTGTCACTAGTTGTGAAGTTATCAAACGAGCGAAGCGATTAAAAGTTCACGTTCCACAAGTTGCATAAAGTCTTTTTTGCAATTCACGTATGTGACAGGTCGTATTACCTTTGCATTTGGGAGTATATAAACTCTAATATTACGTTACTAATATGAAAGCGTGCGGTAATTTATTTCGTATTTCAGTGCGGTAATCTTTGTTTCAGTGCGGTAATTTCTGTTTCAGTGCGGTAATTTATATTTCAGTGCGGTAATTTCTGTTTCAGTGCGGTAATTTTTTATTTTTGTTCATTGCAAAAAACGTTATGTGTTACACGTAATGTTAGGACTCATATTAACGCACACGTTATAATTTGTCCTACTCACCTGCGGCTCGTTATGACAAATTGTAACTGGTGCGGTAATATTCGTCCTTACATTACTTGCAACACAAACAACAATGCTAAATGCAGAAAGGCGACATATCCATACTCCATATATCCAAAAATAAAAGAAAATGATGGAGATGACCCCTTTCCGCATTTAACAGTTCTATTATGAAACAAGTTGCGAAATTGGTTGTTTTAGTCATACGATGTGGTTATGCAAGTCGCCTCGCTCGCTTGATAACTAGTTCACATCTAGTACAAAAACTACTCCATTTCGCAACTAGTTGCATAATAAACCGCACTAGTGTGATTTCATAACTCAGACCGTATGAAACAGTGAGAGAAAGGATTTCCATATAAACCATTGAAATGGGTATAGGAAAGTAGCGATAGAGTGAAGTCAAAGAAGTTGATTCCCTTCTTGCAGCTACAAGATGTAGTGGCGTGCATCCAGGTGTAGTGCACGGACGGACGGACAGGAAGGGTGAAAGCATAAAGTAACTATCTATTTTTTAAATGACGAAATCGCTTCGTTATGAAAAACTTTGTTCGATACACGTTTCGTATGGTGGTACATATTTTATCGCACTCGATGTCTGTCCACCTCGGCTTCGTCTCGGATCGGAACTGACATATCTTGCGATAAAATCACTATTCTCACCGACACGCCACGGTCAAGAATATCTCAGTTTCTCATTTGTATAATTTTTTTGCTCTTTACGATAATACGAAGCTTGGGAGAAAATATGATTTTTTTTGAGTAAATGTGAAAGCTTCTGATATGGATAAACAAGTGAATAGCTCCTGTTCCGACCATAAAATTAACATTTTTGTTGAATAATTTCCTGTTTACACTGTCCCACATTACATCCCTTGCAGTTGGGTTGGATAAATGAAGAGTTATTTAAAAATCTTTTTGTAAAATTTATAATCCTTTTTGTGAGCGATGTCTTTATATTCGACATTTTCATCCATGTTATGTGTTAATGTATAGTAGACCAAATTCCTAAATTCTTCTGTTTCTGACAAAAAATTTTTCCTTTGCGAACAAAACAAATATTTGAAAATGTAAACTGTAAACTAAAACGAAGAGACAGCCACATCGGTGACACTCTGACACACCAACACACACCGGACTAAAAGGCAAAGCCAGAAAACGATAGAAGAAATGAAAGAATTTTACTTCCTTCATGGGATCTGTGTGGTAAAACCAAACAAAAACAGCCATTTCTGCCAAGCGGTTGGGTTTTATTGGATACATCATTTGAAAAAGAATATTATTTTAATGGAGAATTAAGGCTATAAACAGTAAAGCGCTTTGAATTATGATTGTTCCTTTGTGTGAAATTGTTTCTTTTATATTCTAAGATTTCTTTCTTTCGCTATAATCTGTGTAAGATTGATATGGATGGTACATTTATTGAGTACTGAGAAGTTGGATTTCTTGTCACAACAATCATAGCATTAGCTCGCTCGCGGCAACAAAATATTACGAAATTCCTATGATTAGCCGCTGGAAAGGATTTGGAACAGTCACGCGATGTTGATAATTGTGTGAAATGGGTGAACATAAATGTTTATGGGTAAAATGTTTATGAGATCACTCAATCGATTTGGTCATATAATGTGGTTATTAAAATGAGTATCATAATCAACGCAATACACTTCAGCCAAGGTTAATGATTAAAAGGCACCAATAAAAGAATTGGATTTGAAAAATGTAGATAATGACTTAGAGTGTGACATAAACGTTATGATTGTATTAGGGTATTGGCATGTTTGTAGCTGTACTGACATTCAGTACCGTAGCTAGACCGCTTTTTTAGGGGGAAAACGCGCTTCAGAATTTGTTTTTGCAATTCAGTGAAGTTTCGATGTATACCTGGCGGTTCCCAAGAGCAAAATAGTCAGCAAAGTTCTTCTTCGTACTAGCGATTTTCCATGCTACATTGAAGAAACGAATAAAATGCATTGAACATAAACTGAAATAAAACTTTCAAAATTCGACAGACACCCAGACCTCGTGCTCATTGTGTTTACATTTGCTGAACAAAATGTTGTGTCTGACCCATTTCAAAAGTTGAGTATTTTGGAACGCGTCATTTGTCAACTACGCTCGTTAGGGATCGTTCATAAAGTATGTCACGCGTGCGAAAAAGATGCAAGATATGCATAAAAATGTAATAGAAAGAGACGCAAATAGTCGTCACGCGTGACATACTTTATGAATAACCCCTTAAGAGAAAGGTGTGATTATAATAGATTACAGTGGAGGGTGCAGAAGTAAGTCATTACATGAGTGATAAATTTCGAGAAGGCATATGCTAATGGGACGCGCGTGCGAACACTATTCGCACGCTCGTGCGAGTAGTAATTTTACTATTTGCACGCGATAAAATAGTTTAATGAAGAAATTGTAATTTTAAAAGTTTTTTTTGAAAGAAATATCAACTGTACAAGGAAAATCTCATTTTACGCCCGACGTAAAGCCTTTACGTCACCATTTGTACAAGGAAAATTTCATTTTGTACCCGATTTAACTCTTAGTCGCGTACGAATAGTTGAATTAATATCCGTACGCGCGGGAATAGTGTTTAACGGACAATTCACACGCGCATGCGAATAGTGTTTAATGGAGTATTCGTACGCGCATGCGAATAGTGTTCAATAGACTATTCGCAAGCGCGTGCGTATAGTCATTTCGTTTTGAGAAATGGGCCAAACTCAAGAGGGTGTTTTTTCAAGGGCCGCTTTTTCAAGCAAAAGACAGTTTTAAGGCGAGTTGCTTAAAAATACACGAATGAGTTTGCGAGTGTCGCGAAATGATCCAGAATGGATGACCTACTAAGCAACCCCCACTGTATACTGTTTTACTCAGTGTCCCATCCGTAAACGCGTCATTACATGTAATGAGAAGTTTCCGGTGGGCCCTAATGTAATGAATAGCATGCAATTAGGGGATGCAACCGGTAAATAAAAACCGGTAAAAACCGATTATGGCGATTACCGATTACCGGTAAATCAAATTTTGTTTACCGGTTTTTACAGTAGAATATTATCACTTTTATAAAAAGTTACTCAAGATTACATTTTCTGCAACAATAATGGCTTGATGTGTCGGTCGAGTTCAGTTGTGTTATGAGAATTCAGTCTCTAGCTTTTCAATTCAAATGAAATACTAAAAAGGGAGGTCCTATTTTAGGATATTCAGGTAAGTTTGGTGAAGGAGGACAGAGTTTTACCAATAAAACAAGATACATAGGTCGGTTTGAGAAATATGGGCGTCCGATTTTGAATTCGGCCTATACAAGAGGATTGACTTCTTAAATTGATTTGGAAAGGATTACCCTGCTACTGGGGAGTGTAAAATGACCAATATTGAGTGCGAAGAGTCTGATCATTTAGTAAATCTCATCTTTTATATAAAATTCGTTTTTCCTTAAATATAGACGTCCTAGCATGCTCAATTGTGAAAAATATTTTTTTTAGCCAATGAGACTGTTGAGTGTACTCATTTTCGACAAAGATATTTTTAACAATTTTATTGAGGCTTTTGAGACTGTTGAGCATGCTCAAATGTGAAAATTTTTTTTTATAGCCAATGAGACTGTTGAGTGTACTCATTTTCAACAAAAATATTTTCTACAATTTTATTGAGGCTTTTGAGATTGTTGAGCATGCTCAAATGTGAAAAAAAAAATTATAGCCAATGAGACTGTTGAGTGTACTCATTTTCAACAAAAATATTTTCTACAATTTTATTGAGTGCGAAGAGTCTGATCATTTAGTAAATCTCATCTTTTATATAAAATTCGTTTTTCCTTAAATATAGACGTCCTACATGGTTAGGTAGTTTCATTGAAAGTGGACAAATTGTGACAGGGTATGACATTTGCACATAAAATTTTGTTCGTAAATTGGAGTGTGATAGCTTTCATGATAACTTAACACGATATATGTGGCGGTCTGTGTAAATCATGAATCATTCTTTTTCAAATTGTTCATACGCCTCGTTCAGCGTTTGTCGCACATTATTTGTTGATTTGACTATCTAAAATTGAACATATCGACCGATTTGCGTGTAATACAAATTACTGGTAATGTACCGGTAAATTTACTCAAAAATTTCGGTATTACCGTTAACCGGTTTTTCAAAAATGTACGGTAATTGCATTCGATACATGCAATGAATAACTTCCGGGGGTGTATACATGTACATATCCATGTAATGACAAGTTTTCGGTGGGACAACGAGTAAAAATATTTACTCAGAAATATTATGGTGATGTCAGACTCGCCACAGATGCTGATTAAAGTTTGCTATAGTTGTTTTGATTGCAGAAATATGAGTTTTTGAAGAAAATGGTGATCGTTCATTTAATAGCAATTTCTGTCACAAGTTTTATAACTAAGAGTATTCCAGAACTAGTCCTCAGTACTGTTCCCGCGAGTCGATGACGAGTGGAGAAATATTCAGGACGTGTGCTATTCAAAAACAAAATAGGCAAAAAATACAAAAAAAAAAATTATCAAAAACGAATTTTACTGTGAAAATATTTATTTTCACAACAATTTAAGAACGCAACGAAATTTATTTACTCCACGTACATGAGTTGGTAGCCGAATAGTGTTAGAATGACTGACTGATGTGATGTTATGTCTTGGTGTCAGGGGTTCGAAATCTCTTCACGGCAGCTCGTTCTAGCATTTAATTAAGCGTTGTAATCTATCATATTTCGGAATTGAACTGCAAAAAAGTTATGTAGCATGCTTTGAGCCGTGGTATTTTCTACCGATCATATTAAGGTAACTAACGGTAACATGTACATACTATTGCGACAAATTTCAACTTTACACGCAATTTTTTCTTTTATTTCAAAATCTGAAGGAAACATTTTACTTTTATTGCAGAGATGTGTGTTTTCTTTTGCTAATTAACACCAAGTTGATTAATAAAATTTAATTTAATATTTATTGAAAAAGTAGAGTTGTCCTAGGGGTAACCTGAGTTGTCCTATTTCATATATATTCATAAATCGTGAGTTGTCCCATATACTAAAAGTCATAGGACAAATCACGATTCATATGATGGTGAGTTGTGCACTTCATTCCGCTTCGTACAAATTTACACGGACAAGTCAATGTCACTTTTTCGAACGGAAATGTCACCGCTAGTCACCTTACTTTAGCTGTCAATCTACCAATCTGTGAGAGCAAATTTTTGCTCCTTTCTTATTTATCTCAGCGCTAAAATAAGCAAGTTTAGGAAAAAGTCACTTTCCGAAGATAAAAATTTGGAAATTTTACCGGCATTACTGGAGTCAAATGAAGGACTGTTGAAATTTTTATATTTTTGAACAAACTTTTATTTCCCCTTTTTGTTCAAAATTAGCACATTTCCTCAAGTTCTTATGTTACTTTGGGCAAACAAAGCACTTTTTTTAACATTCATTTTCTTCACCATGCCAATAAATCTCTGTGTGTGGTACATTTCTGTGTCATATATGTCACATATCTAGTTCAAGTTTTATTAACAAAGTGAAAAACATTTACAAATACATGCATCCACTACATCGAAATCGATCGGATTTACTATGTGATATCCCTTAGTATCAATAATATCAGAAGGAAGAAACCACAGTGGATTGGAGAAAATCCCGGGGATCACAGCCCCCCCCCCCTTAGATACGGCGCTGCTAAAATTTGCACAATTTCATAGCAATCACCATCACAAACATGGTGAGCTTTAGTATCATTGCAAAGTTTAGACAATACAGTATATCAAAAACCAATCACTAAAAACAGGTCCGATTACGTCGCGTAACACTTGTTTTGAATTTTCTTGATTTTTCTAAGTTAGGAATAACTAATGTTGGCATTTAAAAAAATGGGAAAAATTTGAGGAAAATTATAAAGATTTGTGAAAATGGAATTATTTCAAAAATAGTGCCTGCATCGAGATTCGAGAACTCGATTGGAAATTCGGTTTCTCGATAAAATTTCAAACCCGTGCGAAGAACAAAAATTGCGTTTACTACGACGTTTGTAGCCAGTCGATTTCAGGGGGAGGAAATAGGACAAGCATCGATCATCGTCCTTAGATGCTGAATTTGAAAAAAAATTTTGTTCGTTCGTCCGTCAATTTATCGTGTTGTCGAGTAAAACTTGACCGATTTTCAAAAACTTTTTTCCCTTAAGTGGTTTTTCGTCTTTTGTACATAACTCGAGTAATAGATTTACGTTTTTCATAAACTTTTTTTTGCAATTCTCCAACGCACTTTTCGTGCGTTATTTTGGTGTCGCATGAAATCACTTTCTCGCACTAGCGCCTCATTTTTTTACGCACTAGTTCGATATAATTTTTTCCGATTTTCAAAAGCTTTTTTTTTCCTGAAAGTTAATTGAGAAAATGAATACTGGATTAAATTTTGAGAAAATCGGTTGAAAATTTTCAAAGTCGGTCGAAAAAGTAGTCAAAAACGTGGTTTTTTGAAGGTCAGTGAATGTATGGCAGAATAATAAAGGGCAAAATACTAAATCTGATGCATAATAGATGTATTTTTGTCGTATTTTTGATGTATGAGTGTTGTGAAGGTTGTATTAGTGATGTGTTGTTTTGGTGTCATATACATGCACATGTTTCAAGTTTCCAGTTTATTTCCGTATTATTAAATAACAATGTCAAAATAAGCTTAAGTCCCAATGTGCCTTGCACTGTGAAGGGACTTAAAATAAAAATGCAATATAAATAAGCTAAGAAATAACCAGTAAGTAAATAAGTAATTAACTTGATACGTAGTCAACAACTAAATAATAACACCCCCCCCCCCCCCCGTCCGTCATCAGAAAGATCAGTACATGAATCATCCTGGGTACTGTATTTCGGAGAGCCACTCTTTCAGCATAGATTTGAAATAATTAGGCAATGAATTCTGTATCCGTGCTGGCAAATCATTGAATACTTTCCCCCCAGAAATAGAGACCTCATTACCACCTCGCACTGAGGTTCTTGTTGCCAGTACCACTCCCGGTTTCCTCCTAGTGGGATAACGATGCGAAGTTCTCTCTGTAGAGTTTATATTATGCGTTTTTCCTGACAGACTAGAAACATTCATTATTGCCGGGCAGTGGGTTCTCAACAAGTCACGTGTCGAGTGTGTTTGCTTCAACTTGCATATATGTTTGAGACATCGCTTTTGAAGGATCTGGAGTTGTGAGAATGTCCACTTGTGCAACACTAATACATTACCAATACAACACCAGTACATCACTAATACATCACCAGTACATCGATACATGATAAATTAGTACTCTAAATGTCTTAGTTATGTACTGGTGATGTATTAACGTTGTACAAGTGATGTGTATTTGGTTGCAGAATTTCTTACATCACACATGTAAATCATACATCATGAATATACCAAACATACGACACCAAAACAACAAGAACACATCACATATACAACCTTCAAAACACTCATACATCAAAAATACATCGAGAGTACATCGAATATACATCGATGTTTTTATTTTGACAATTATCATGATTTGATTTGAAAACTTTGATGTGAATTGGATGTACATTCCATTTATTCTCGATGTATTTTTATATATGAGTGTTTCAAATGTTGTATTAGTGATGTGTTGTTGTTGTTTTGGTTTCGTATATTGGATCTGTTCATGATGTATGAATTGCATCACATCACTTGTACAACACTAATACATCACCAGTACAACACCAGTACATCACGAGTACAAATTTATTATGTATTGATGTGCTGGTGGTGTATTAGTGATTTCCTAGTGATATACTGGTACATCACAAATATATCAAAAATACAACAAAAAAAAAAAAAAATGGTTCGGTACTGAGGTTGTCGTAAACGACGAAATCAACAACATTTTAGTTGTCTTCAGATTTGTTTAACATTGTGGAAGTATTTTGAAGAATTATAATTGGCTCTGGTCTAGGTACAGTCTGCACGTCATTTATGGACAGCCCCCTAGCATGTGACTGCATTGCCCCTGCAACAAGAAGAGGAATTTCCGATCTAAAATTTTTGTGTATTAGAATGCCATCCCCTACTTCATCCCCAGTATGTCGACATAAGGAACTACGGCTGAGAATACAGACATCCAAATGCAAATTTTAAGCTATTACCGAATTCATCAGATAATTTATCGGGGGTTCATATCTGAATCCGATACTCGAATAGTGTGTCCAAGTTGCCGCTTAAACAATTTCGAGATTTTTTTCAACATCCGCTCCTTAGCCGGCATTATTGATTACTAAGCAGTAGATTGCTGCAAACAAAATAGTTCTAAAAGCGTTCTGTTAACCCAAGTGAAAATGGCAGTCTCAGTGAGTACTAAAATTGAGTGTACTCACAGCCTCAAATCAGTCTCAATTTCGGAAAAAAACTCAGAATTACTCAATTTCGCTTTTTTTTTTATAAAATCATCATTAATGAGACCAGTGAGTACACTCTTTTTAATTTTTTTTTTTAGATTTAGACTGCCTGAGGTCATTGAGCACACTCATTTAGACTATTTGAGATCGCTGAGTATGCTTATTTCGAGACTTTTTTAGGCTGTTGAGCATGCTCAATTGTGAAAAATATTTTTTTTAGCCAATGAGACTGTTGAGTGTACTCATTTTCGACAAAGATATTTTTAACAATTTTATTGAGGCTTTTGAGACTGTTGAGCATGCTCAAATGTGAATTTTTTTTTTATAGCCAATGAGACTGTTGAGTGTACTCATTTTCAACAAAAATATTTTCTACAATTTTATTGAGGCCTTTGAGACTGTTGAGCTTGCTAAATTGTGAAAAATATTTTTTTTAGCCAATGCCGCCACGTACTCTTTTCTTCACTACGAACAAAATGAAAAAGTTTCAGTATCATTGGCGGCAAAAAAGGATCTCAAACGGCAATTCAAAATTAGCATACTCAAGCATCTCATATAGCATCAAAATGAACATACTCAACAGTCTGAAATAGTCTCAAAATGAGTATACTCAACAGTCTCAAATAGTCTAAAAATGAACTTACTCAACAGTCTTAAATAGTCTCAAAATAAGTATACTCAACAGTCTCAAATAGTCTCAAAATGAGTACAATCAACAGTTTCAAATAGTCTCAAAATGAGTATACTCAACAGTCTCAAATAGTCTCAAAATGAGTATACTCAACAGTCTCAAATAGCCTCAAAATGAGTATACTCAACAGTCTCAAATAGTCTAAAAAACAGTATACTAAACAGTCTCAAAATGAGCATACTCAACAGTCTCAAAATGAGTATACTCAACAGTCTCGAATAGTCTCAAAATGAGCATACTCAACAGTCTCAAATAGTCTCAAAGTAGCATACTCTACAGTCTTAAATAGTCTCAAAATGAGTATACTCAACAGTCTCAAATAGTCTCAAAATGAGCATACTCATCAGTCTCAACAGTCTCAAACATCAGAAAACTGTCTATAAATTGAGGCAAAAATGAGCATACTCATCATTTTTAATGATGATGACGGTCTCAAAACAGTCTAAAACGTTCGAAAATACAGTACTCAGTGCCACACACAAAAACAGTCTCAATTTCAGTCTCAAATCGCATGGTTTTTTTTACTCGGGAAGCTGAGTTTCGAGCTCAATATCGATACAATATCTTGGTGACGTTTTTGAACCGAACTAAACTCAATATATGCTTACGGCGCAGAGTTCCATCAATCAAATGCAAAATGCTGCAGTTTCAAAAAACTCACGTTTCAATACTAAGTTATGATTTACTTTCTTTCGTTTTCCTTTATAGGCTTTATAGGCATGATATTATTTCTGTAACTAAAAAACGCACGCGTTAGCACAATTTTCAGTTTATTCAAAAATTGTGTTCGTTCTACGTCCATGGTACAGCATACAGCATGCAAGACCGTTGTAATTTGAATTTTTCAATTTAACGTCACTAAATAACAGTATTTTATTTGTCGGAACAAGAGTGATGATCCAGTTAAAAGTTATGAAAACACAAAAGTTTTTAAGGACTTTAAACTTTTGCAACGTCCTATGGAATTGGATATTAGATTTCGCTTAACATTCATGAAACACTGTACATTCTTCACATCCCTTTTAATATTCATTTCTATAATATCTTCAATGTTCTCGTATTTGTTATATGCAAAACACACAGTCGGAATAAGTGTAGGGTGTACGATATCATATTTAAAAAGTTTTCTTGCCTGCTAAAAAAATCTCTTTATAAACTTTTCGATATCATGTATTTGTAATGAAACTAAGCTTTTACCGTTACAACTATATAAATCGAAGTTTCGAACTTTAAAAGTTTTTTTCTTTCATTAAAGTGAAGAAAAAGTGGCAATAAGCAATTTCCAGCAAATATAGCACGTAGTTGACAACTGCTTCACGAAATGTTGCACAATAAATTAATGCTTCCATGAAACAAATTTAGAGAAATACAATGAAAGTTTTTGTGTCATGGGTAGTTTTGGTAGCCACATTAGTCTATATTTAAAATAAGTGCAACGGACTTCACATACATTCAGATTTTATATTATGACTAGTCGAACCCCCGCCCCTAGGGGCTACGCAGGCTTTATCATTTTCGCGTGTTGTCTATTCAGAGAGTCAAAGCATTTTTTTTTTTTCGTTTTAAATAATGATGCGTAATGTTTCATGTCATTATATCACTTCGTTGATATTACCGCTAATAATACTAAAATCAAAGTGGGCGAGAAAGGTACTATAAATCAACATACTTTCTTTGCCGCAAAATTACTCCACTTCCCCCATATTCCACTTCCTCCGTGAAACGTATGCAACGTTCCCCGTTTTCCACTTCCCCCGTATTCCACTTACCCCGTATTCAACGTTCACCGCATTCCAAGTTCCCCGTATTCCAAGTTCGCCGTATTCAACTTTCCCCGAATTCTATTTCCCCGTATTCCACTCCTCCGTATTCCACTTCCCCCGTATTCCACTTCCCCCGTATTCTAAGTTCCTCGTATTCCACTTTCCCCCTGTTCCACGTTCACCGTATGCAAAGTTCCCCGTATTCCAAGTTCCCCGTATTCCAAGTTCCCCGTATTCCAAGTTCCCCGTATTCCAAGTTCCCCGTATTCCAAGTTCCCCGTATACCATTTCCCCCCTGTTCCACTTTCACCGTATGCAACGTTCCCCGTATTCAACTCTTATCGTATTCCAAGTTCCCCGTATTCCACTGTCCCTGTATTCCACGTTCACCGTATGCAACGTTCATCGTATGCAACGTTCACTGTATGCAACGTTCACCGGATGCAACGTTCCCCGTATGCAACGTTCACCGTATGCAACGTTCCCCGTATTAAACTTTCCCCGTTTGCAACGTTCACCGTAATCAACGTGCATCGTATTGCAAGTTCCCGTTATTCCACTTCCCCCTAATTCCACCTCTCCCGTATTCCACGTTCACCGTATACAACGTTCCCCGTATTTAATTTAATTTTCCCCGTAATCAACTTTCCCCGTATTCCACGTTCCCCATATTACACTTCCCGCGTATTCAACGTTCATCGTATTCGACGTGCACCATATTCCAAGTTCCCAGTATTCCACTTCCCCCGTATTCCACGTTCCCCGTATTCCAAGTTCCCCGCATTCTATTTCCTCGTATTCCACTCCCCCGTTTTCCACTTCCACCGTATTTCACTTCCCCCGTATTCTACGTTCACCGTTTTCCACTTCCACCGTATTACACTTCCCCCGTATTCCACGTTCACCGTATTCCACGTTCACCGTATTCAACTTTCCCCGTATTCCAAGTTCCTCGTA
>CM055404.1:139606119-139657975 GCA_029228625.1 Pseudolycoriella hygida
AAAAAAATTTTTCTTTAAAAAAAATTTTTCTTTAAAAAAAATTTTCTCCAAAAAAATTTTTCTCCGACCTATCGATTCCGACGAAAAAAAAATTTCGGCGAAAACTTTCGCCTCGATTTTGGCCAACTTCCGCGCCTCGGCGACCCCACTTTCTATTCATCAAAATGATGCGCAAGTCAATATCTATCGATTCCGACGAAAAAAATTTTTTGGCGAAAACTTTCGCCTCAATTTTGGCCAACTTCGGCGCCTCGGCGACCCCACTTTCTTTTCATCAAAATGATGCGCAAGTCAATATCTATCGATTCCGACGAAAAAAATTTTTTGGCGAAAACTGTCGCCTCAATTTTGGTCGCCTCGGCGACCCCGCTTTCTATTCATCAAAATGATGCCCAAGTCATCTATCGAACTTTCCCGAAGGAACCAACTCTCTAGCTATTCTAATTCAGAAGATAGCAAAAATTCTAAGATGGCGTCACTTTGACAGTTGGCAGCCATTTTCTTAGGATAACGAAAAAATTCTCCTCACCAATCTCTACAACTTTCCCGAAGAAACCAACTGTCTGGCTATTCTAATTCAGAAGATAGCAAAAAATTCAAGATGGCGCCTTTTTGACACCCGGCAGCTCGGAACAAACCAACTCTCTAGGTATTGTCATTCCGGAGCTAAAATTCGAAAACTCCGAGCACTACGTGAAAAACCATGAAAATTGACCACTTTTCCACACTTTCCGACTTTTCAAGAGTTTTCCCGGAAAAGCGGCATATGAAATTTTTCATTTTGGACCGATTCTGACGTTCCCTGAAAATTTGATGCAAATCGGCTGTCTAGTTCTCGAGATCGAAAATTAAAAATAGAACATAGATAGATAGATAGAACATAGATAGATAGATATATAGAAACCGACAGATCAGAAAAAAAGTTGTCATAATAATGAGAACAATGGATTTTGGTAAGATGTATGGAAAAGTACCATCTTCAAACTTCCACATCTCAGCCAATTTTCAACCGATTTTGATGAGTGAGGGCTTGTTGGAAAGCTGCTGCGACGTAGTATTTTTTAAAAATAATTTGGAGGGGAGGGGAACGAGGGGAAAAAACTCAAAACTTCGCCTATACATGGTGTCTTGTCCCAAAGGTTTTTGTATGGAGGTTTTTGGGTTTGTGGACGTTTTTTTGGGGTGTGGGGACTGCGTCACGCTCTCCGCTACCGCTCCGAGCATGATTTTTGATGTAAAAATAATGTAAGTTTTGCGTATGTTTCATGGAAAAATGATGGAAATTTCATGGATAATTATGTAGATCATGTGAAAATGATGTATGAAAGATGGACAATTGATGATGGATTTTGCTACATCATGCCCGCAGCGGTAGCGGAGGGCGTGACGCAGTCCACACACACTAAAAACAACGTCCAAAAACACAAAAAACTCCATACAAAACCTTTGGGACAAGACACGATGTATAGGAACTTTGGAGTTTTTCCCCTCTGCCCCCTCTCCCTCCAAATTCTTTTTAAAACAAACTACTTCCTATCCTGATTCCAACGTACTTCGGATCATCAAAATCGGTTGAAAACGAGCCGAGATATCGAAAATCAAGATGATCTATCTATGTATCGATGTACTTGTTTTTCTCGAGAACCGCCCGGGCGATTTCCTTAAAATTTTTAGGGAAGCTCGGTTTCGGTCCCAAATGGAAAATTCAGCCGGTGGCTACCCCAAAAAAAATCTTGGAACTGAGTTGTTGGCTTTCAAAGTTTTCATACAACGCCCATATATGAAAATCCACCAACGGGAGCACTTCTTCGGCTATATCTCGGCCGGTAGTGGTCAGATCGCGGTGGATGGGGTATCAAATGAAGTATCAGGTATCCAGGTGAAGTAGAAGGTATTCATCTCACGAAGCCAACGGAACCGGTCTTGTGGAAATCGGTTGGGGGGTTCGTTGCCAGGAGTCAGTCAAGGTGGTCCGAAATGAGCTACGCCGCCGTAGAGCGACTATGAGAAAAAATTTTTTTTTGAAGTGACCGAAAATGATGTGGAAAGTGCGTAGGATGATGTTGGAAGTGCGTGGGATGATGTGGGAAGTGCGTGGGATGATGTGGGAAGTGCGTGGGATGATGTGGGAAGTGCGTGGGATGATGTGGGAAGTGTGTTGGATGGGCCCCAAGGAATTATCCCCCAGACAGAAAAAAATGGGAATTATCACCCAGGGAATTATCGCCCAGGAATTGGCGCCCAGACAAATGAGATATATCACCCGGGGAATTACCACCCAGGAATTATCACCCAGCAAGTTTAAAGCCGTAACTTTGTACAAGGAAAATATTACTTGGATGAGTCCAATTTGTATAAGGAAAATGCTATTTTGTACAAGGAAAATGCCATCCCGGGTGATAATTCCTGGGTGATAATTCTCTGGGTGATAATTCCCAATTTGTCTGGGTGATAATTCCTGGGCGATAATTCACTGGGTGATAATTTCCAATATTTTCTGTCTGGGTGATAATTCCCCGTGGGAAAATTCCCGTTACCTGTGGGATGATGTGGGAAGTGTGTGGGATGATGTGGGAAGTGTGTGGGATGATGTGGGACGTGTGTGGGATGATGTGGGAAGTGTGTGGGAACGATGTGAGAAGTGTGTGGGATGATGTGGGAAGTGTGTGGAATGATATAGGAAGTGTGTGGGATGATGTGAGAATAGAACTGTGCGCCGGCGTGGCCGCGCCAGCCGATTTTGGGTTTAGCCGACATGGGCCGACTCTACCTTAAGTCGATGTTCGATCGGCGGCTAAAATCGGATGGTATAGTTTTTGTGAAATGTAAATCTTGTAAGGAATTTCGTGACGGCATTCAGTATTTTACAATATATTTTCATTATATTTTGACTGTATACGTGGGGAGGTAGCACGGATCGCCATTTTATTAGATGCGCGGTGACACAGTTTTCCCATACAAAAAAAAATTCAGCACATCCGCGCATGTATAACGCGGCGAATTTTTTGTATGACAAGTTGTGTGCCACTCGCGAATCTGATCAGCACTACATCCTAAAGTTACAGCCTTGGAAATAAAATACTGCTGGAATAGTTAGTGATTCTCTTACTGCGGTAAGTGCTGTGTGCATACGAAAGACGAAATTAAGAGAGATCGTGTCGATCATGTCGACACTTAGGGGTGGCTGTTACACAGTCTTGTATATTTTTCCTTCTCGTTCTGTTATTTCATTCCCACAAACAGCTGACTTTGCATTGAAAAAATTGTTCAGAATCATGACACTTCTAAACAAATTTTGAAAGATTGAGCACTGTACAATTTCGTGACAATATCTATGAACTCAATGTCCCAAATTCGAAACAAAGAAAACAATTAGATCACTAGATGACATTTTATAGTCTGGAAGAAATGTAACCAACTTACTTCCTAAGTCAAAAGAAGACTCGAACTTTGATGAGGAGTTCCGTTCGAAAGACAGAGACAGTTGTAAATAGAACTTGATGAGAATAAGGAAACGTCGATGTTCGGAAATGTAAAACTAGAATGTCCATTTCATCGAATTGAGCAAAACAGAGGCTTTAAACTTTCGAATGAAAGAAACTTATCGTTTACTCGACTGGCGAAGACATAATTTGTTGTCAATTATTGTTGACACAATTTTATTTTCCACAATAATTGTCAATTTTGTGTAAAATTCAATATTTTCTTTAGTTTCATTTCTTCATTTTTTAACAATTTAGCCGCCGAAGCCGTCGCCGCCGAGGTAATTTTCTACATAGCCAGCCGAAAATTTTTATCGGCCTCAGTTTAGCTGCCGAAGTCATCGGCTAAGTAGTGGGGAGTGTGTGGGATTATGTGGGAAGTGTGTGGGATGATGTGGGATGTGTGTGGAATGATGTGAGAAGTGTGAAGTGATGTGGAAAGTGTGTGGAATGATGTGGAAAGTGTGTGGGATGATGTGGGAAATGTGTGGAGTGATGTGGGAAGTGTGTGGGATGATGTGTGATGAACAAAAAGTGTTCCAAAGGTAGCCGAAGTTCACACGAAGTGTTCCGAAGGCAGGCGAATGTGACACAAAGTATTTCGAAGGTATTTCGGAAAGAAAACTTTTTTCTGAGAAAAATTTTTTTTGGAGAAAATTTTTTTTCAGTGAAAATTTTTTTCTGAGAAAAATTTTTTTTTAGAAAATTTCTTTCGGTGAAACTTTTTTTAGGGAAAAATTTTTTTGGAAAAAAATTTATTTCGGAGAAAATTTTTTTGAAGAAAAATTTTTTTGGAGAAAATTTGTTTCCAATGTTTATTATGAACTTTCGTTCTCGGTAAACGTTGACCGATACTGAATATTCTACAATGTTTATTTAGGTGAAAATTAAGCGAGAAAAATTAACTGAAATAAGAAAGGCTTTATGCCCATGTGTCCGGGGGTGGATACGAACCGGCGATCATTAGGTTGCTAGCCCAACGATTTAACCAATTCATCCATCCGGAGCGACAAAATTTTTTTCGGAGAAAATTTTTTAAAGGAAAAATTTGTTTGGAGAAAAATTCGTTTGGAGAAAAACTTTTTTTCTGAGAAAATTTTTTTTGAAGACAATTTTTTTTCGGAGAAATTTTTTTTCTAAGAAAAGATAAGAACATTCCATTTCTTTTTATGTTTTCGATGGGTAGCCATGAAGGACTTTTTTTTAAGTTTTGACTTGGGAATCCGTCACAAGCAAAACTTTACTTCATCTTAATTGGGGGAAAAGTCTATCATGGAATCACAGTATTTAATACGAAAATTATGAACCTATTTTTTCACGAAAATGAAAGAATCTGACACTCGCCTTTGAAATTGGAAGCTCCGAAAGCTCTTTCTATTGTATTATGCTGTATACTAGTGATGTAAACGGTGTGGTAATGCAGTTTATGGCCCAATTGTTTAACAAACGTTGTACTCTTTGTACTTTCGGACAAAATTTTTTTCATAAAATAGAAATTTTTTCAACAACTGAAAACTTTCAAAACCACTGATATCACAAAAAAACCTCTTTAAAGGTTTGCGTTAATTTAGAATCTATTTCTGATAAAGTCGCCCGAAATATTTTTAAAAAATTGCAAGATCAAAGAAACATTGACCGAATTGAAACAATATATTTGTTCGCTTCGCTCACATTTTTTTGTGTGCCTTGGCGCCGCGTCGGAAGGTAGTAATATTTTTGTCATTATTACCCGAGATGTACTTTGCTGTGGCCAAAGTTTCAGTCACTTAAACGAATTTCTGGTATTCTCATAAGGCCAACGACGACTCACAACTTTGCTACGAGAGTCAACTAAAACCCTCCCAAAATCAATTTCGTGCTTTTCTATTACGAAACTTAGCTATAAATTGAATGTCATGGTACAAAGAAAACATTTTCAAAGCATCGACTCGTTGTTACTGTTTAAAAATTTCAAAAAAATATCACCGAGTTGATTCAACTTATTTCCAATACATTCATGCGATATTACCCAATAAAATCAATTTAAAGAACCAAAAGCCATGGAACGCTCCATTTACGACGTAAGCAACAAGAGTAAACAAAAATTAAAGAAATCGCTTTAGAATCAAAGAGTCAACGAAGAAAATCATAAAAATAACTTTCGTAGAAGTTTAACGTACAAATATTTTCTGTAGCAATGGAATGCCAACATATTTGCCACTGCAGCAATGTTGGTCATGTACAAGAAAGCTTGTATCTGAAAGAAAACATAGGAATTTTCCCTTCAGCTCAAACAAACATGTAGCGCACATATTGAAGTTTAGAGAAATGAACTAACATTCAACGAGAAAACTTGTTTGGTGTAGTGTTATAAGGATACGTAAAATGCTTACCCCATATCTGTAACTTGTGTTCAATACGTAAATGGCATTTTTATTACATTGAAGAAACATGTCATCCATTTCTGAAAAGATAAACGAAAACGAATATTTTTGAATGAAAGTCTTGTTAAATTGGTAACGACAATAATTTCGGAGAAATATAGAATTTAAATTCAAGTGATTTACATTTACATTTGAAGATAAAAAACAAAAGTTTTTTTTGGTAGCCTAGTTGAGCCTGCAAAAATTTTCTTTTCAAAGTTACGAAAAAAGTTCGCTTGATTGATAAGGGAATTCAAATTTTTCAACAGTTTTCTTACGTTAAAAGTTCTCGTTGCATCTTAAACTATTTTCATTTCAACGTTCGTAAGCCTTCTGTACTGGCACTTACATTCGATTCTTATAATAATGCCGAATAGTTTGGAAATAATTTCTTGGAATTTATCGTTAGTTTATAAATCAAAGTTTGTCTTGTTTGTCTATCCCCGTTTCAGAGAACATACCGAATATATTTTTATCTGACAAATGTTTTTCAAGTTTTATAAGACAGCTGCGAATGCCCGTTACACATAAACGAAAAGGATTTAGGAAGCAAATTTAATTTGGATCATGAAAATTATTTTTATTGCAACAAAGCGCTGTAATTTTTTCAGAAAATAAAACTTTGAATACAAGATTTCATTCAAACAAACTTTTGCGTATTATCAGCGATAGCGTCATCTCAAACGATATCATTAATTTTGGAAGCGGACTTACGGGGTGCGTCACACTTTACACTTTAAGTGGTTTCTGTATACAATATCAGCCGTTTTGGAGGTTTCTGTTTTTTGAGTGAATATTTCTCAGAAAAAAATTTTCTCCGAAAAAAATTTACTCCGAAAAAAAATTTTTTTAGAAAAAAAAAATTTTCCCAGAAAAATTTTTCTTTCAGAAAAATATTTTCTTCTTAAAAGTTTTTCTCCAAACTATTTTCTCTTCGTAAAAAAAAAAAAAATTTTCTTCGAAAAATATTTTCTCCGAAAAAAAATTTTCTTCAAAAAAAAATTTTCTCCGAAAAAATAAATTTCTCCAAAAAGCCAATTTCTACAAATTTCCGGAAGAAACCAACTGTCTAGGTATTCTAATTCAGAAGATAGCATTTTCGAGTATTCACAAAATCCAAAATGGCGCCGCTTTGACAGCTGGCAGACATTTTCTTAAGATCCCAAAGAATTCTCCTGACCAAACTCTATAACTTTCCTGAAGAAACCAACTCTCTAGCTATTGTGTCTCCGCAGCTAAAATTCGAAAACTCCGAGCATTACCTAAAAAACCCTCAAAAGTGACCACTTTTTCCCATGCCACGACTTTTCCAGAATTTTCCCGGAATAGCGGCCTATGAAATTTTTCATTTGGGGCCGAGACTGACAGTGAAAATTTCAGGAGGATCTGCTGACTAGTACTCGAGATCGTGATCCGTGATTAGATGATGATGATGATAATGATGATTATAATCACAGGCAGAGTAAGTTGAGGGATTTTGAAAGTTTGGAAAAAAATTTTTTTGTGCCTTTCGCATGGAAATTCGTGAACTTTGAAATGCCATATCTCAGCCAATTTCCAACCGATTTTTACGATTCTGGCCTTGTTTGAAAGCTGTACTTTTTTTTAATTTTAGCGGTAGGGGGGAAAATTTCAACAGTTCGCCTATATAAATAGTTCCTGGTCGCCTAGAGGTTTTTTATGGGTTTTTTGGGTTTGTAGACTTCTTTTTTAAGTGGTTTTTGGTCTTTTGTACATAACTGCAGCAAATCTTTTCCGATTTTCAAAAACTTTTTTTTTTCGAGAGAAAATCTTTATTTAACTAAAACAAAGTTTGCTGCCACCTTAAAGAAGGTTGCTTGTATACACAGCATATCCATAAAAAAGTTCATAACAGGATAGAATTTGCGGCAAAATCGGTCAAAAACTTTTGAAGTTACGGTCGAAAAAGTGGTTCACAACACCAAACGTAGCTTTTTGAAGGTTGGAGGAAGTTTTTCACTTACATATCTGCGAGTGGAAATCGCTCTTCAAGGTTTTGAATGAAAGATGTGGACATCAGAAAGCCAAAAAAATTAAATTAGCGAAAATCTGTTGAGTGATTGAGGCTGTAGAGTCCTTAGTGTATGCCCAAGTTACACTACGCGAACCTAATCGATACTTGGTGGTTTCGTGAATATTCCTATGGTGAAGTTAAACATATTGATGGCGCACTTTGTTACAGTTCTACTAAGAATCTCCAATACATTCAGCAATTATAGTTCTTTCATGTACTGGAATGATCCATCCTCTAGTGCATGAAACTACTGTATTTTGAGTCCGAAGTACGCAGCCTTCAAAAAGTTGCAGCAAGTGGAAGACTGCATTTTCGGCTAGGCTAGGCTGCGTACTTTATCATGGTTCGACGGCACAGAGTAGGCCGCATCAATTTTTCTCTTGGCACCAGGCTGCCTCCTTGAGCTATGCTCGTTTAAATGAAGAAGGCAGCGGCAGCCAGGTGCCAAGATGAAAATTAGTGCGCTGTTAAGCATTCGTCAATGCCGTCATAGTGACATGCTTCAATTTTTGGCACGAGGCTGCCTTCTTTCTCATTGTTCAAGGTCACATAGAGGGCAGCCTGGTGCCAAATCAAAAAGTTTTGCGCCGTAATGTACTGATGCTAGATTCAAACTTCCCTAATATAATTTTTTGGCACCAGCCTGCCTTCCCCGACTTGGCTACTGCAACATCACCTTGATATGGTTTAATAATTTCATAAGAAAACAGTGCGCCTGCCATTTTTCAAGCACTTTTACTTTCACCGTAGCTTCATAGCGCAGTTAATAAATCTCATACTATTGAAAGGCTAACTTTCCGAAGCCATGGAAAATGGCTCATGTCATTCCAATACTCACACCTAGAAAATCAGCAAAAGAAGCGAAAAATTTAAGACTTATTAGCCTCCTAAATAGCAAGGTTCTTGAAAAAGTTTTGCATCTGACTAAAATGTTGTGCGCAGAGGAATATCCTGCCTGATAACCAATTTGGGTTTAGAGGTAAACGCTCAATATGCCCTCATAAGGGTTATATTTGAGAAATGTTTCTTTTAGACATTGGATACACATTCTTAGATATTGGAAAAGCATTTGACACGATGTGCATCGAGGGCTCGATCTATAAAATGATTAAAATGAAATTTCCAAATCATCTAATAAGGATCACTCTATCATATCTCCAGCAAAGAGAATTCAGGGTAAAACTCGCATGTCATCTGTCAGACCCTGTACTAGTAAATGATGGAGTTCCGCAAGGCTCTATTCCCGGACCCCTTCTGTTTATCATTTTTATGGCTGATATTTCCATACACACAAACACGACTCTATCTATTTTAGGTGGTGACACAAACCTCTACAAGCTCCAAAATTATTACCACAAATTTAAGGTGAAAGTGAAAGCAAGCAAATCTACTTAGGAAATAAACGGCGAAAAAATTGAATATAAGCAAGGCGTCCGTTACCTCGGTTACTATATTCAACCAAATTTGAAACATAATGAACATCTCAAAAGAATGCTTCTGAAAGCACATGCCGGCCTTCACTCACAGGCTTTATCTGATTCTCAGCGTAAACAACGGGTTATCTCATGTAGTGAAAGTTAAGGCATATGAAGCCGGACTAGGAAAATCGTATTTCCAGAAAAGTTAAAAAATTTTCCAAATTACTATTTTGGAAAATTTTTGGAAATTATTTGGAAAATTTGGAAATTACAGTGACCGAATCCTTAAATTGTGCAACTTTTCATAAAAATTTGTTTCAGCTGGTACATAGTTTGCAGAGAAGAGTAAGAGGAAATCTACCAGTGTTGTATTCATGAATTTGGCATGAATTCCTCTTACTCTTATCTTCGAACTATAAGGCTCTCTACGTGCGTGCTGTGTTAGAAGAGTGGAGTAAGAGGAATTCATGCCAAATTCATGAATACAACACAGGTAGATTTCCTCTTACTCTTCTCTGCAAACTATGTACCAGCTGAAACAATTTTTATGAAAAGCTGCACAATTTAAGGATAAGGTCCCTGTACTTAACAAATTCGGAAATTTTTGGAAATACGATTTTCCAAAAATGGGCCCTCCCGGGACGTACAGCCAGCAATGATGTTTAATGTACTTACTTACTTATTTTACCGGCACTACAACCCATTAAGGGTCTTGCCCTTCTCCAACATGCTTCTCCAACCGAGCCTATCTGCAGCTAACGTCTCCCAGCTGGTTACTCCCACAGTTCTTAAGTTGGCAAAACCAGCGTCGCTCCACCTGGACTTGGGTCGCCCTGCACTCCTTTTGCCTTCAGGTTTGGACTTCAGAATTTTTTTTGGAATACGATGTTCATTCATTCGTTGTACGTGACCGAGCCAACGTAGTCTATTTATTTTTGTTGTTCTGACTATGTCGGGCTCTCCAAAAAGCTCTATGAGCTCGTGATTATATCGTCTGCGCCATCGGTTCAGTTTTCGGTCAAATACTGGTCCAAATATTGTACGCAGTACCTTTCGCTCGAACGTATGCAGAGATTGTTCATTTTTCTGTGTCAAGCACCACGACTCCGAACCGTACGTAACTACCGGTCTGATCACAATTTTATAAAGTGCGCATTTTGAATTTCGGCTTACTGACTTGGACTTTAGAATTTTCAGCAGGCTGTAATAACTCCGGTTGCCCAAAGTTACTCGCCTTTTTATTTCGTCCGCAATGTCGTTGTTTATGTTCAGCTCTGATCCAAGGTATACGAACTTATTGACCATTTTGAATGTGTGTGTGTCGATCGTTACGTTATCTTCCCGATATCGATTCGTAGGTGGGATGATCATGTATTCCGTTTTTCCGTCATTGACCTTCAACCCAAGGTCGGTACCTTTCCTCTCCAAGGCCATAAACTTATCTTTAACAACATCCATAGTTCGGCCAATAATGTCCAGGTCATCTGCAAACCAAGCAACTGACTGGACTTGGAGAAAATGGTGCCGCTGGAGTCTATGTCCATGGTTTGAACAGCTGCTTCGAGTGTTAAATTGAAAAGCAGCGTTGCAAGAGGATCTCCTTGACGTAGGCCTTCCTCAATGTCGAAAGTCTCTGACATTTGATTGCGGATCCTTACTCGGCTGTTAGCTCCGTTTAGTGTTAGCTTCGTTAGCGAGATCAGTTTGTTGGGAATTCCGAACTCCTCCATGACTCTCCATAGCTTACTTCTTCTAACACTGTCATAGGCTGCCTTGAAGTCAACGAACAAATGGTGTGTTTCAATGTTGTACTCCTTGCACTTCTCCAAGATCTGTCTGATATTAAACAGCTGGTCCGATGTTGAACGACCTACACGAAAACCACTTTGGTATTCACCTATCGTAGATTCCGTGTATGGATGAAGGCGCTGATATAGAATATTTGCAAATATCTTGTAAGCAATATTCAGCAGAGCGATTCCTCGAAAATTGCCACACTCCAATTTGTCACCTTTTTTGTATATGGGACAAAGTATGCTGGTCTTCCAATCTTCCGGTAACTCCTCGTCATTCCAGATGCGTATGATGAGCTCGTGCATCTCCATACATAGCGCGTTGCCGCCGTTCTTGAAAAGTTCACCGGGTAGGTTGTCAGTCCCCGGGGCTTTGAAATTTTTGAGCTTTAAAATTTCAGCTTCAACTTCTTGCATCGTTGGTTCTTCTATGTATGGTTGCGCAGTCTGAAATGGCAATTCGTCGTTTTCGTCGTCTCGGTTGAGCGGTCTGTTCGGGTTAAGCAGTTCCTTAAAGTACTCAGCCCATCTCGCGATACACCTTTCCTCATCTGCTAAGACCAATCCATGCTTGTCCTTACACAGCAAAGGTTGTTGACTGTAACCGTTTCTGGATTCGTTCACTTTCCGGTAAAAGTTCCGAGTCTCCTTCCGATTGCCAAACTTCTCAATTTCGATCAAAACTTCCTTGTCACGCTGTCGCTTTTTCCGTCGGAAGAGTTTTCTCTCGAAATTTCTTTTAGAACGGTACTCTTCCTGGCCAGCTCGAGTGAATCTACTTAGAGTTTTCAGGCGAGCTGCGTTTTTGTCGTCCATGGCCTTCTGGCATTCATCGTCAAACCAGATATTTCTTTTATTTCCCGTTCTCGTTCCCACTGCCTCTGCTGCGGCGCTCTCTACATTCCGTCTAATTTGATTCCACGCATCGTCTACGCTTCGTTGTTCGCTGACCATTCCGGCAATAATATTCGTCTCCAGCCTGTCGACATATTGACGTTTAATGTCTTCGTTCTGTAGTTTTTCCACGTCCCACCTTTCCAATGCCGGTTGTCGATTGTGTTGAACCGATATTCGAGACCTAACTGCCGCTCTCACCAGGTAGTGATCGGAATCTACATTCGGTCCTCTACAGCTTCTGACATTCAACATATTTGAACAGTGACGTGCATCTATCAAAATATGGTCAATCTGGTTTTTGGTTCGTTTATCCGGTGATACCCATGTCGCTTTGTGGATGTCTTTATGTTGGAAATAGGTACTGCTGACAACCATGTTTCTTGATGCTGCAAAATCAACCACCCGCGTTCCATTTTCGTTCGAGTTTTCGTGAAGGCTATGTTTACCGATTGTGGGACGATAAAATACTTCGCGGCCTATCTTAGCATTAAAATCTCCAAGCACAATTTTAATATCTCGTTTCGGCGCTCCATCATATACATTCACCAGTTTCTCGTAGAATAGCTCCTTCGCCTCGTTGTCGCTTTCCTGATGTTTAATGTACACTTCACGAAAATCAGCGACAAAATAACTCAACTAAAATTAATTCAACTCCACCATAATGACGTTCATTACAGTCGAGTCTACCATAATAACGCTATTATGGTAATGTGTCGATGTATGGAACTCGACTATAATCGGCATCCTATTTTCAGTGATTTTGAGAGCTATAATTGGCGTATTATAGGTACCAAATAAATATATTTACAGAAAAAAGGATTTTATATCAAACGCAAGTATAATCATCCTACGTGTAAGATTATTATTCGACCTATAAAGTGATACATGAAAATGTTTGAACCCACGCAAGTAATAACGACGTTTACTTGATGTATAAGTGAAATCGCTCGACCTTGTGGGTGTTCAATTCAGTTATATATCTTAAGTACAAATTTAAAAATAAAATAATGAAAAACAAATCTAAAAGGAAGAAGGAAAAATTCAAAGTTATGAATAAAAGATTTAAACTTGATGGAAAAAGTATATACAATAGATGAAAGAAATAGAAAAAAACAAAGAAAAAACAAAGTAAGGTGTCATTTATAGATGACGTAAGGGGGGGTGAGGTGTACGAAAATCGGCCGCAGAAGGACGGGGAGAAAAAATTTAAAGCTCGTAGAACAAATTGAAGGCAAAAAAGCAAACGTAAAGAACCAAACAGTAACTATAATTAGAGTTCTCGGCGAGGTTATTGGCGACTGAGTTTTCAAATTTTGTACTTTTTAACACAATGTCTTAATACCGTAAGTTGAAGTCATCAAAAAAGGCCATTGGTACAGCATACAATAGTTGTTGTGTTAAGTACCAGCGAATATTAAATTGTTTTGTAGCTTTTTCAATTGAATGCTGAAATTTGTTACGCTTTGTATGCACCATAAATATACAATGTATATTATACATGGTGCGCAACTTGTATCTTCGTATCGTCTTGCGTTCGTTTAGCATTTAGAAAAAGACGTCTACAAAACTATATTCAATATTCAAAATAGTTTTTTTAGGGCTGCTATCATAATGAATTGATTAAAAATACTCGGTAAGTTTGCATTTTTTGGGTAGTGTAGCATAACATCAAATTATAAACAAAACATCAAACCGTATCAAGCAACGCAACTTGCAAAACACATACTCGTATTCATGACATACGAGTTCGAGAACTTCCCAGACAACGCAGCCATGATGGTTTTGCTGCTATAAAAGGCGAAGCAGGACTCATGCAAAATCACTTTGGTTTCCACAGTTAAAGCGAATGCATCTTACTGTTAGTTCACTTGCTATAGACAGTCGAAATACAATAACTTTGTTGAAAGCCTAGATTGCTGGTTTTATTTGATAAAGTTATTCAAGAGTGTTAAAAGCGTATGCGCCTGACTGTTAGACATTAACAATAGCCAACGAGAGAAGATAGCGGTCTTCCATAGGAAGTCGCACTACAGTCCCTATTGGCCAGTCTTTTCATACCCCTCCCACTGGACCCGAAATTTCTCTCTACTACCCTGAACTACACCTAAACAATCCAAATCTTTTTTTAGATTTATCAGATTTGGGAGGGCTTAAAGCCATGAAACACAAATCTACTGATCCTTTGTTCCTACATATCCCGATCATCAATTAAATCATTAAAACCTACCTGTGGTCGCCAGGACGAGTGGTCCAGCGATCTGTTCACATGATCATCTAGAATCCTATGTCTATCTACTGAGAGTTCGGACATTCAAAAATAATGTGGTGTCCCGTTTCCTCACCAAGGCCACAGACAGGTACAACCGGCATCGTTGACGATACCCATTTTAGCCAAATTACTGTCCAGACCAAAGTGTCCGGTGATCGCTCACACAGCTCTCCTTATTCGATCCCGGTCCATGTGCAACAGTTGCTTCGCCCAGCCACGAACGGCCACTGGGAAGAATCTTTTCGTATGTAAACCTCCACTATAACCGTGCAAATGCTTGTTCGCCTCGAGGCCATGTCAAGTCCTTTACGGCGTTGTCACATAGTGAATGCGATATGGTAATGAATGGTTCCGGTCCGTAGCTAACAAATTTAGAGCCCAGCTTTTTCAGCTCATCTGCCCTTTCACCTCCATCTATTCCAAAGTGTCCAGGTACCCAGGCCACCGTTATCTGATTTCTCAGGCCTAGTTTCTTCAGAGTCTCCTTGAACTCTTTCATTAGTTTGAACGTTGGGGGTCGTGCACATATTACGTCACACTCAGAGGGGAAGGAAGGTCACTGAAAACGTGACAGAATCGGACGGGCGGGAGGGGGGGGGGTGTCTGCATGGAACGTGACGTCACGTTAGTTCCAATAAAAAGGAAAAATTTTTGTTAGACATTCAAAACATAAACTTCGCGGACCCGTATGAAACCAGTTCAATCGATTCTGGTTGCAAGGATTCCCGTTCTATTAGATTACTGAGTTATTTTGATCGCGTTATTTACAAGAAACCCAAAATTACTAAAATGACCCTCGCTGAACGGCTTCTGGACATATATTTCCAGGTAGGGGGGAGGGGCCGAAAATGTGACGTCATATTTTAAGGGGTGTAAGTAAAACGTGATGCAACGTGACATGGGGTTATGACGTAATATGTGTACAACCCATTGTGACAGGCGACACAATAGCTTCGCTATCAGAATGTACAGTGGTTCTCTTATTTTCCGAAGTAAAGTAGAAGTCGTAAAGATCAGCGCAGTCTTTTCGTCGCTGCAAACGTTTCCGCCTGAAACACAGTTGCGAAATTTCCTAGATCGAAATTCTCTTAAGTTCTGAGTTCCAGAGTAATTACACTAGCCTCCGTTCTTTCAGAGTTTTCAGTGAAACTTACGAGTCCATCTTTGGGTATACAATCTGACCAATTGTTTAGCCATTCTTGTCTACTCGGTACGACAGCAAAAAATTTAAACTAAAACTTACTACATGGCTCAGCTGTAATGTCCAAACTCTCATACTCTATGGCCTTGTGCTACTCACCGTTGTATCCGTGAGCTCGGTTTGTGGACCAGATTGCTTTTGCCTTGAATGTGGCTCGATGGTAGCATTGAGACTATTTCAGTAAGCGAAAGCTTCTGGCGCTACAGGGATTCCGAAATCGTCGGGTTGATGAGTGACGACAGACAGGATGATACGTGGTCAGGCTCTTCCTCGGTGGAGATCCAAACAGGTAAGTCTGACAGTTTTAGTACTATGCCTGGATGTGATTTAATGCCCATTGCCGGCTCTTGAGCAGGGCTTGCAATGGCGATGGCAAATAGCTCGATTTCATATAAGTCGAGACATAAACAGGATAGTCATGGAATTTTATAAATTTGTAGGATGAGGCAAGACCTGGTTTGGCGGCGCCGGATAGCTGGAGAAGGAAGCATCTGACCGTATATGAACGGGTCATATGCTAGGTGTAAAACTATCTGGCCGGTGTTTAGGTGGAGTTGAGGTCCTGAAAAGGGCTTCCTGAGATTTTAATGATGACTGGGTGGTACGAAGGGTCCGAGAGATCTGTGTGCTACGATCAGCAATGGTCGGCCCTAACCGACAAAATCTTACTACAATACGCATTTTGCTCTCAAAAGCCATCACCTCCCCTTTTTACGCTCTTAGCCTCTTATTAGGATCTGTTTATTGTGTAGATTAGTGTTTCGCGTAGTGTATAATATGAATACTACACTAACGACAAAGTTTCTGCTATAAAAATTTCATTTTTCTTCATTTATTTAGCAACAAATTTTAAATAAAAGAAAACGTTTGTAGCTGAACGAGAGAATAATGCTTCAAAATCATTAAAATTGTATTTGAACTTCTTTCCAATTGATATTCATGAATTCTGACAAAATTATTTCTTCATAAGTGCTTTAAGTGAACAGAAGTTGCAACATTCAAGTTAAAACATTTCATTTGCTCTGGTAAATAAAAAACTAAAGTCTTCAATTAAAACTTGATCCAGTTCGCATTAAACACGGGAAATGAATTTGAACTGAAAAAAGTTGAGAGTAGATTTTAGAGTTGGAATTTTAAAAACGTAGTCCTTATAAAAAATGTCTATAGTTGAAAATGGAAAATGTATAAAAAATATGGAATCTTAAGAGGAAAACAATTTTAAATTGGAGTGAGGATTTTTACGAAATAGTCTATTAAGCTATCCCCATTTTTCGTTCACCGAACAAGCTTTGAAAATATAATGTAGAAAGCAGAGGGAACATTACGATTTTACAATGTAATGAATTTCACCAAAGATATCGGACATCAAATATCTAGAATTAAGAACATAGCACGGAATTGAGTTGAATGTAAGACGAATGTTTTGAGTAATTAGGCAAGATGAAGATGTTTTTTCGAAAATCAATTGTTACGATGCGATGGCAGTGACAACACACAATATCCGCACTGTCCAAAACTATTTGAGAAACTATTTCTAAAAAGACTAATACCAATCATTGAATAGAAGAACCTACTTGGGAATCACCAATTTCGATTTCGCCAGAGACACTCAACGATAGAACGAGTTCATCGACTCATTGGCATAATAGAAACACATGAAGGGACCTGTACGTATCAGAATAGATGCGGCAAACACACTGCATTTGACGAAAAGACTCGAACGTATCTAAGTAAATATTGCCTTAACTCTTAAGTGTGTGAAATGACGTCCACATTAAGTTAAATTGAAAAACCCGTCCGAGAAACGATGTCTAAAAAGGCTTCCGAAAGTATAAAATTGACCCCCAAAGAGACAAAAATGTTCATCTCAATTTTTTCTACAACAAAGCAAAAAACCATTTCTTTGTCTAGGGCCGACCTTAGGACCGACCTAGGGTCTTCAGGAGAGGCCTCGGACAAATACTTACATAGACAAAAATATTTCCCTCCATTTTCTCTACAACATAGTGAAAAACAATTTTTTGTCTAGGGCCGACCTTAGGACCGACCTGGGGCAATAAGGAAATGCCTCGGACACATAATTTCATAGACAAAAATGTTTCCCTCAACTTGCTCTCCAACATAAAAATTTTTTTTTGGTTAGGGCCGATCTTAGGACTGACCTGAGGCCCACTTCAGCCCTAAGCACAGCACCGGGTCCGAATTTGTTTTTGAATATAATTATATATATATATATATATATATATATATATATATATATATATATTCTTTATTCAATAAATCAATTGTTACAAATATTGTATCCACAGTACAAGTGGTTAGTGATCAGCTTATTTACTCTAGCTTTTCAAACTATAATATTATCATCATTATTAAAATCTTATTCTTGTTTGAAATGTTTTTGTTTTATGGGCAGAAGAAAATTTTCAAAAAACTTCAAATGAGTTTATTTTTTAATTAAGAACTAAGGACTAATATCACAGTTAAAGGTTGTTCAGTTCAGTCTCCTGATGATGGGATTAACTGAGCTTAAAATTTTTTGACTTGAAGTTCAAGTTGATCTTCGAAATTTGGTGGTGAACCATTGGTATAGAGGCGAGATCATGCAAGTCAGCGGTTTTGTAGTACGGCGGCAAGCGGTAGATGATCTTCAGGCACTTGTTCTGTAATGTTGAGCTTCGCAATGTGGATTTTAGCACATTCGCCCCAAACTGGGCAAGCACTAAGCAAGACACTTTGAATGATTGCCTTGTAGACACATAACTTGTTTTCAGTGCTCAGCTTTGAGTTTCTGTTTAATAGTGGGTAGAGCGCGCCAAGTAGCTTTAAAGCTTTACAGTATATCAGATCCACATGTGACTTAAAGGTCAGAGTCTTGTCTAGAGTGACCTCGAGGTACTTTATGATGTACCTCCAGTCTATTTCGGAGCCACGGACTGCAATCCCTTGAGGAGGAAGCCATTTTTGTGACCTTCTCTTGGTGAACAGGGTGGCATTGGTCTTTGAATCGTTCAGCTTTATTTTCCACTTCGTGGTATATTCGGTGAGCTGTCTGGTGGCTGCGTTAAGCTTACTCAGAATTTTGAGGGGTGACTTTGCTGCTTGATAAAGGCAGGAGTCATCAGCGAAAAACGCTTTTTCACTCTTGGTTATATGTAAATCGGAAGTGAAGATATTGTAGAGGGTGGGACTCAGGACACTGCCTTGGGGGACACCAGCTAAAATTGTGAAAGCATTTGATTTTTTGCCGTTAATTTCAACATAGAAGGATCTTCTAAAAAGAAAGGATTGGATAATTTTCGTCAAGTATAGTGGCAACTTTAGGATGAACATCTTATGTAGGAGGCCTTTGTGCCATACACTATCGAATGCTTTTTCGATATCGAAGGTAACTATGCCAGTTGAGTGTTTTTTCCTCAGCGATTCGAGTATGTAGTTGCGTACCCTGACTAATTGGTGATTGGACGAGTAGCCCTCACGGAAGCCGAATTGTTCGTTCATGATAATATTGTTGGAAGAGATGTGGGCTTTTAATCTCCTTAATATGAGTTTTTCCAGGAGCTTGCTCAATGAATTTAACAGGCTAATTGGTCTGTAATTGCACGCCAAAGTTAGGTCCTTTCCGGGTTTTGGGATAGGGACGGCTTTCGCAAATTTCCAGGCTTCAGGAAAATATGTTAGTTTTAGGCATGCTCTGAATATGTACATCAATAGAATTACGGCCTTTTTTGGAAGCTGTTTCATCAGGGCGTTATTTATGGAATCATCTCCAGGGCTTTTGCCAATCTTTAGGCCGCGGATAAGACGAGAGATTTCGCGGGGGGTGGGCAACGCAGATTCCGTGATGGTAGAGTTGAAATAATTAATGTTTACTATGGAACTATTGATGGAACTTTCAGTGGCTGGATCGCTCTTAACATGGAATGTTGTCGCGTGTGCTTTGCAGAAAGAACTTCCGATTTCGTTTGCCTTTTCAGCGTCCGTCATGAGGGTGCCAATGGATGTTTTAATCGGGGGGATTTTGTTAACAGTGTTTCTCAAAATTTTCGTTACCTTCCATAGTTGGTTTGAGTGCTTTTTCAAGCGAGCAAGCTTAAGATTCCACCTTTCATTATTGAAGGACTTTATCTCGGCCTTAATAAGCCTGTTTAGGAAATTGATTTCCTGTTTTAAACCTCGTAGCTTCCTCTTTGCCAAAGACGTCGCTTGTAGTTTCTGAGAGAAATCAACTGCTGCACTTCGTCTGGTAGCTGCAACACCTGTTCGGTGGGCTTTAACAGTGGGACTGCGTAGTTTTCGGCCTCCTTAATCAGGTTTGTCAGAAGTTTGACAGATTGTTCTATCAGGTGTGTAGAGGTCAAACTTTTAGACATTTTGTTGAGGTCAATAGTTCTGTCAATGTAGGACTTATAGGCCGGCCAGTTTGCTGAAGAGTAGCAACGCCTTGGCGAAAGGTAAGGTTGGAAGGATTGCGAAAGCTCTACCTTGAGGGCCACTGGTAGGTGGTCGGAGGACAGATCGTTTATCGTCCTCACGTCAGTCACGTTGAAATGACCGTTAGAGAGAGAGAAGTCCACAGTCGAAGGAGTCGATCTGTTAGCCTGCGGCGGGTAATAAGTGGGAGTTTCCGCAAAATGTATATTGAAGTTTCTCTTTCGCATTTCCTCGAATATTATTTTACCAGTGGAATTGGCCTTCACACAATTCCAGAGCCTATGCTTAGAGTTCAGGTCGCCTCCGATTAAGAATTTGCCACGAAGTGACATTAGTCGACTAATGTCTTTTTTGAAACCTTGCAGTTTTGAAGGACTCAGCTTGGAGCTGGGAAAGTAAATGGAGTACATTTGGATACCACAAATCTCTATGCCTATCGATTCTATTACATCCAAGCTCAGATCGGGCAGTTCCACATGGGGTATAACACTTCTGACCGCAATTGCCACCCCTCCACCAGCGTTTCGCTTGTTTGGTGCGGGTCTATCTTTTCTGTAGATGGTAAAATTTTGGATTGAACAACCTTCACCGGATTTAAGCCAGGTTTCTGAAATAAGGGAAACATCAATTTTGTGCTTGTTCAGGAAATTTGAGAGTTCATTGATTTTATAAATTGGACGAATGCTTTGGGCATTCCATAATACTATACCAAGTTCCTTAAGGGGTAACATTGTAGATATATTTGGTTGCCATCTGGAACATAAGGGTGAGTTGCTGCTCTTTGTTTTGGCATATTTTTAGACCCTTTAGTAGATCACACATTATGGGGCCTATTTCTTCAAGTTTGAATTTATCATTGTCAGCGGTAGTTGCTATGGGGGCGGACGTTTTTGAGCCATTTTTTAGGGCTTCGGACCAACTGCTGAAAATTTTATTTACTCTGGGAGCTGGTATGGTTTGATTTTTCTGGGTTGGGGCTGAGTTGTCATTTCTGGATGACGGCAGCTTTTTCATTTCAGGGAAGTTTGTTGAGTTCTTCAGTGGGGCTGTTGGGTATTTTTTTGTTGGTTTATTTTTGTTGTTGGAAGAGCCCAGTTTGTCTCTCATAAGAAGAAATTCTTTACGCTTTGGGCATTCCAGGGAGGTTGCTGGGTGGTCTCCTTTACAATTCGCGCACTTTTGAATTGAGCTATCGCACTTGTCCATGTAGTGATTTAAACCGCATTTGGAACATTTCGGGTTCATGTTGCAATTTCTCATGCCGTGACCGTACGTTTGGCAACGTCTGCATTGGGTAACATTTCCTGATGTTTTTTTAAAAATCCGCCATTTCGGAATTGTGTAGTTTATGACAATTTTACTCAGATTTTGTAGATTTGTTGTGCCTTGCTTGAAGGAGACAACATACGAGCCTTCACAATCGAATTTTTTTGTTTTCATCGTAATCTCTCTTATCTCGACCGGTTCGATTTGATATTTTATGAGAGATTCATATATAGCATCTATAGGCGTCGTGGCGATACCTGATAGTATGAATTTATCAAACCTTTCTGAGCTGACATCATGCGTGTAGAATTGAATGTTCTTGTCGCACAGGACAGTTTTAAACTTTTTGTAGGCCTCGATATCGTTCAGTAGTATTTTCGTTCCAATTGACATGTACTTTAACATGTACGTGGAGTTAATTCCTATAGTATTTAATATTGTTAAAGCGGAGGTGAAATTTGACGCTCCAACAACAGTGACTGGTGGAATTCTCGATTTTTCCACTTTATTATGTTTAAGCTGTTTTGGTAATTCAGCATTTACGTTTTTTAATATTCCGAATGAATTTTGTGTAGGTATAGAATAATGTGTATTTTCTTTAGAGTTCGTTTCGTTATTTGATTGCATTTCATGCGTTTCATTTAAGTTAGGTAGGCTATCACTGCGCTGTAGAATAGAGCCTTGAATTAGAGTCCTTGTATTACCAAATACGTCGGCAATCGAAGGCTGGCTGACATTTTGTTTAGGCATTGTGTGCCTCTTAACGTTGAGTTGACAGGTTTCGCAATCCGGGTCTAGCTCAGTAGCTGATCTTTTATTGTTCATTAAGATCTGATCCCGGGACGTGCTATTGGTAGCATTCCCATTCGGGGGATCACTCTTGGTCTCACTCACAATTCACTGTTTTATTTGACTCAGATAATACAATGTATGCACTTATTTTGTTTTTATTCACTTAATGAATTATGCTTATTCAGGTAAATATTTTACTTTTGTATTAAAATAGCAGTTGAAAAAAAAAGCAACCGTATCGCACTGCAGCGAAACTGAAACTGAATATAATTTGGTACTCGATTACCTCTCAAATAGAAAAAGAATCAACAAAATGAATTAGGATTTATCCAACTTATGTAAACAAACACATTGGGCCCTGGTAGAAACTCAGTTGTAGGGTCCTGACTGAGTCCAAGAGTTTCTGACCAAATTTTTTTCCCATAAAACGGGAGATAGTCATAGACCTTTCGATCTAAAAAAAATTTTAAATCGAAAGAGATTTACTCGAGTGTTACGTACAAAAAACATGTAGAGCGCTAGCAGAAACTCGTTTTTAGTGCACCAGCTATATCCTAGGGCCCAATCTCAAAAAAGTTTCTTCTACAAATTGTTGGACTTTCATAGACCTGTCGATTGAAAAAACAATTATGACAATCGAAGAAGATTTACTCGAGTTAGGTACAAAAAACACGTATGGCCCTAGCATAGACTCGTTCTTAGCGCCTTAGGCAATTCCAAGGACTCAAATCCAAAAAAGATTCTTCCATAAATTGTCGGCCATGCCCAGATCTTTTAAACAAAAAAAGATTTATGAAAATAGGAAAAGATTTACTCGAGTTATGTACAAAAGACCAAAAACCACTTAAACGGCTTAAACGGTGACATTCTTCGTACGGGTCTAAAAAGCGTTGAAAGCAGAAGAAGTTTGCCCAATTATCTTTTTGGATGTGTTACAACACTTCGACGAAGTTTGGCATTATGGATTACTCTACAGGCTCAACCAATTTCTACCAGTACAATAAGTGACTCTATTTAAATCGTATATAATCGACAGAATGTTTCGTGTAAATCACGCAGCTGACTACTCCGACTTTAAGGAGATAAATGTTGGAGTACCACAAGGCAGCGTACTGGGCCCCATTTTGTACCTCCTATTCACCAGCGATCTACCGCAAACACCAAATGTTATGACATCAACTTTTGCAGACGACACATCCAACGCAGCCAACGCAGTCTGGACGGACGCCCAATCAACGGCTATTCTATAAAGATCCAATGCTGGTGCTGAAATCTGGACTAAGAAATGGAAAATCAAACTGAACGACCAAAAAGCAGTTCATGTTAACTTTATCAAAAAACAGATTCCGCATCCTAAGCGCATGACAATGAATGGCGACCTCATTCCTCACAGAAACTACGCCAAATACATTGGAATGCACATGGACGCCAAAGCCATAGAGGGCATAGCAAAACCAAAATCCGGTGCAGAGAGAAATGTATTGGACTCTAAACCGCAAATCGACAACATCCATTAACAACAAATTGCTAAATATACAATCAAATCCTTAAACCAATCTGGATATACGGTATCCAGATGTGGGAGTGTGCGTGTAATTGCCATATTTTGACAATTCAACGATTGCGGAACAAAGTATTACGAACCATTGTTGATGCCCCGTAGTACATGAGAAACACATGACTTCAAAGTTCCTATGGTAACTGATGTCATCAAAACGATTGCAAAGAGGCACGAAAATAGACGCATTCAAGATGAAAATCCTGAGGCTCTTCGCTCACTGGACTTCGCACAGAACACAAACTGATTCAAACGCAACAAACCACATGAACTCGTCAATTGTAAGAAGGAGTTATCTACAGGTGAATGTCTTCAGCACCCCCACCATTTTGAGCTGGGTTCTCAAATAGCTGATTTTGAGCGCTAGGTTATGTGCTTTCGAAAAATGGATATCATAAGCTTTGTGCCGCCATATGTGCTTAGCACAAAATTATTTTGTGCTCAAAACATGTCCACTTGTATGGGGGATGACATTAACTTTATCGTATGTTCTATGAAAATGGCGTGCACAAACATCAGAATTGATTGTGCATTGAACCTGAGGCATGTGCAGTCATAGGAATGAATTGTGAATTCAATCTTAGAGATGCACAATAGTCAGAATAGATTTTGCAGTTTGCCTAATGCATAAACAATCATTAGAGTCAATGTCAACTGCACAATCTATTCTGACTATTGTGCATGTCAAGGATTTAATTGACAATTCATTCCTATGACTGCACATGCCTTAGGTTCAACGCACAATCAATTCTGATGATTGTGCACGCCTTGGGTCAAATGCACAATTTATTATAATGATTGTGCATACCTTTGGTTGAATTATTAATTTACTCTAATGATTGTGCATGCCTTAGGTTCAATGTAACATTGACTCTAATGATTGCGTATGCATTAGGCTAACTGCACAATCTATTCTGACTATTGTGCATGTCTAAGATTTAATTCACAATTCATTCCTATGACTGCACATTCCTTAGGTTCAATTCACAATCAATTCTGATGATTGTGCTCGCCATTTTCGTCGCGTTCTATGAAATAGCAGAAAATAGTTTTGTGCTAAGCACATGTGGCAGCACAAAACTTATGATTACCATTTTTCGAAAGCACATAGCCTAGCGCTCGAAATCAGCTATTTGAAAACCCAGCTCAAAATGGTGGGGGTGCTGAAGACATTCACCTGTTATCTACTACAGACAAAGTACAGACTATCATTGCATACTTTGTGAAATTTTAAACTAAAAACAAATTCATGGAAATTAGTGGTTGGCCATTTCATAACCAGCTTTAATAAAAACCTTTACAAAAAAAAACATTGTGTTGAGCTACTTTTTGAATGCACCTACTTTTTTCCCCAAAATAATATGAGGAAAATCGTGTGAAACTTAAAATGAGTAGTTCGTAATGGCGTAAGAATCATCAAATTTTTTTATTTTTTTTTTATCGCTGCAGAATGCAATTCTGAGTAAAAAATTGCTCTATGATATGCATCGAAAGTGCAGCGTTTTTTTATAATGCCCAAAAGAGGGTAAAATTCCATGTGCGATGGTCGTTTTTTGTAACTATTTGATGAATTAACATTTTTAACAATAGATATGTTAACTCTGAGCAAAAAATTGTTCAACAGCATCGCTCGAAAATGTACTCTTGATTTTTGACGACTCCTTGAAAATCTCAAACCTGAGCAGTCCATGTCATCTATAAAAAAACGAACCATTTTCGAGGTATGCCGTAGAACAATTTCTTTCTCAGAATTATAGTCTGCATCAATAAAAAATAAAAACGCATAGTCCTGCTCCATTCGGTACAACGATGGATACTTTATGTTTTCACTCTTCCTGTCCCTAAGTCTCTTCGTCTCTGCATTACACCTTACTGCACCTCACCGCACCTAGTTGCACCTCACCGCACCTAGTTGCACCTCACCGCACCTAGTTGCACCTCGCCGCACCTAGTTGCACCTCACCGCACCTAGTTGCACCTCGCCGCACCTAGTTGCACCTCACCGCACCTAGATGCACCTCACCGCACCTAGTTGCACCTCACCGCACCTAGTTGCACCTCACAGCATTTAGTTGCACCCCACTGCACCTAGTTGCACCCCACTGCACCTAGTTGCACCTCACCGCACCTAGTTGCACCTCACCGCACCTAGTTGCACCTCACAGCATTTAGTTGCACCTAGTTGCACCTCACCGCATCTAGTTGCACCTCACTGCACCTAGTTGCACCTCACTGCACCTAGTTGCACCTCACTGCACCTAGTTGTACTTATTGAAAGAACTGCTTCGACTTCACTCTATCGCTTCTTTCCTACACCCATTTTAATTATTTATTCTAAGTGGGGACTAATTTCATAATGGAATATTTGGTCCAGTGGTATTTCGTCCAGAGATATTTGGTCTAAATGCTATGTAGATGGGTCTGAATCCGAAACAGCTTCAGACTTTGAGGTTTTGGGATATGTTAGGTACTTGATACCCACTAAAAACATTAACGAAATGGTAGTCCGAAATAAGAACGCGGAAACCAGCGGAATTGTACCCACAATTATTAAAGACGTTGTTATTTAAGAATTTTACAAGATTACCGCACTGCTCCTATCGAGTTGAAAGACTCATAAAAATATCTATTGCATGCTCTCGTCACTTGCTACAAACAACGTTTAACTCTACAATCACATCCGAAAAGTGTTTGTGAAAAGAAACTCTCGTGAAGAAAGTTTTACACTCAGTAAACCCAACAGTTTAATGTGGTAGAGATTTGAAAAAAGTTAATGTTTCTGACTTCGATTTATGATTGCTTTTGTAGGTAAGAACAATCCACTTCACCGTGTAGTTTCCATGCAACATTTTAAATCCATTAACCGACATTTCAAATAGAACACAGTTTTTCGACTTTGAAATAACATTAGCCATCGTCATCGTCGTAGGTCGTCGTCAACTCCATATGGAACATTACATTAAAAGTGAATGAAATTTATTCGAGTTCATCAAAAGTGAAGGTTACGACATTTCTGTAAAATTATCTCATTCGAAAGAAAATGATTTCTTATGGTACGCTTTGTCGTAATGTGCTTTTTCAGTAAGTAAAGAACAAATATGCACACGTAAGACACAATACATAATTCATACTTAAGCCTAGATCTAACCAACAAACCCATCTAACCAAATGTAAATGAATAACTTTTTCCACAGTAACATTCACGGATTCAAGTTATTAAATTGGGAAGCTTGTGATTTGTAATTTTGTCACGTATGGAACTTTCTTGTACTGAGAAATATATGTTTTTTTTTACTTCTTAGATCTCCAATATCTCACACATATTATTCCTTATACCCCTTCTGTGTATATATTAAACTGAAGTGTTTCGATTTATTAGGAATTTCGACATCGAGCTTGGTATACACACGAATAGATTTTTTAATGCTTTATAGTTGCAAGTATATTTTCTATCGAATGTGTATTTCACGCACGACTTACTTAAAATAATCTTCTTTTATTTGAGGAGATTTTTTTCGATTATGTCCGCATTGACGTCGGTCGTTGTCGTGTCGGCTCACATTAGGGATCATTACAGTTTCTGGTCTCTCGCAAACCTTTTGACATTCGAAAAAATTAGACATAAGCCAAATCGATCAAAGAGAACGAGTACCCAGAAACATGATATGGCAGCTCGGTTCCTCAGACATACTAGATACTGGACAGGTTGCGTGCAAAAAAAACAGTTAAGAGCGTGTCAGATATTTTGACAGTTCTATATTTTGCGATGTTTTTTCATTGCATATTTCTAAGACAATGATCATCACTTTTAAATTCCGAAACATTTACTGTTTGCATAACACATCCCTTTATAGATTCTCTGAATCAGAATATATAATTATTGAGTCTTAGTGTCAACATTTGATCTGAAAAAACATCGCAAAGTACTCGGCTGCATAATACAATGCGATGATTTTTCAGATCAAATTTCGACACTTAGAATCAATATATTCTGATTCATATAATCTATAAAGGGATGTGTTATGCAAACAGTAGTTGTTTTGGAATTTAAAATTAATGATCATTGCCTTAGAAATATGCAATGAAAAAACATCGCAAAATATAGAACTGTCAAAATATCTGACACGTTCCTAAGAACACGTCGCAGAAATATGAGCTGTCAAGTTTGCTATGTTTTTTTAGATCATAATCCTGCGTAAATATGGAATTATTCAAAATTATAGATCATGTACTTTGAGAGGTTGTCTCTTACCCAAATAATATTTTTTTTGATTGATTGATAAGTTTAAGACGTTTAAGAGCACGTCAAAAAAATGTGAGTTGTCAAATTTGCAATGTTTTTTTAGAACAGAATCCTGCGTAAATAACAAATTATTCAAAGTTATAGCTCATGATCTGTAAGAGGACGACTCTTATGCAAATAATAAATGAATCAGAATTTAAAAAGTTTAAGTATGAAGCTACAAATTTGCTCTCAAATAACATCGCAAATAAACGTGGAATTCTATGATTTTTCAGAGCAGCTTTCAACCTGCATACTCAGACTTAAAAGTCATCTTCTCACAGTACATAAACTATAATTTTGAATGTTTTGTTATTTACGCGGGATTCTGCCCTAAAAAACATCGCAAATTTGACAGTTCGCATTTTCGTAGCGTGCTCTTAAGTTTAAGTATAAGTAAGTATAAAGGTACAAATTTGTTCTGAAATAACATCGCAAATGAACTTGGTATGCGATGATTTTTCAAAGCAACTTTCGACTTTCATACTCAAACCTTTTGAATTCTGGCTCATATATTATTCGTGTGACAGTCATCCTCTCACAGTACATGAGCTATAATTTTGAAAAATTTGCTACTTACGAAGTATTCTGTTCTAAAAAAAACATCGCGAATTCGACAATTCACATTTTTGCAACGTGCTCTTAGTAGCAAGTCGCAAAAATGTGAACGGTCAAATTTGCGATGTTTTTTTTGTAACAAATTATTCGAAATTATAACTCATGTACTGTGGGAGGATGACTCTTACACGAATCAGAATTTAAAAAGTTTGCGCATGAAGGTCGAAAGTCGTTCTAAAAAATCATCGCATTTCAAGTTCACTTGCGATGTTATTTCTGATCCAATTTGCACCTTCGTACTTAAACTTTTTGAATTCTGACTCATCTATTATTTGCATAAGAGTCATCCTCTATAATTTTGAATAATTTGTAGCAGGATTCTATTGTAAAACAAAAACATCCCCCACGTTTGTGCCGCGTGCTCTTAAATTAATTAGTCATTTTAGGGCAAAATCAAAATATTCAAACAAAATCAGTTTTTTTTGGTTGGGAATTGAACTCGTAACTAATCCGGTTAAACTCAAACAAATCCTGAATGAAAAAATTGTCATATAATTGTCAATTCAAAGGATGATGGTATTTTAGTTCTATCTGGGATATCCAGATGGCATTATAGTGTCTCTGTAAAATACAAAGAAAATTTCTCCATACCATCCGTTTAATAAACGATTGTACACGTTTGTTGTGCGCATGCATACAACGAAATAATTTCAGTTTAGGGGACCTATCTATTTGAAGGGGGGAGTGGGGGAGTGGGAGGGAATGATAGGGGATCTCCCGCAGATCACAAAAATGCAACCGGTAGGTTCAAAATGTTATGTGTCCCGAAGCTTCATAAAATGACAAGAAAATAGTGCAAGGGGTATGCACTTACCCAGGTTTCGAGTCATAAAATACTTCGCGATTGACAAAGCGAGGGGTCCCCACCTCACTACAATAAACGGCCCTTTTCAGGGCCTCTGGGATACTTGTAAACAGCCTCCACGTGGCGTATCCTGGGTAAGTGCATACTTAGCGAATGTTTACACAGGTAATGATAAGGGACATACAAAATTTTGAACCACTGTAACTTCCAAACGGAGCTCGAGCGCCACCTACCGGTTGCATATTTGTGATCTGGGGGAGGTCCCCTATCATTCACTTCAACTCCCCCCCTCAAATAGATAGGGCCCCTAAACTGAAATTATGAATGTTTACACAGGTAAAGCGCCGAATTCTCTTCTATTGTGTTGCTAGCGCCACCTGCCCGATACATATTGAAGTTGATATTGTGGTTTCCATTCACCCCCACCTTTCAATTAGCCCCTTACACTATTTCCTTGTCATTTTATGAAGCATCGGGACATATAAAATTTTGAACTTTGAACCGCTGTAACTTCCAAACGGAGCTCGAGCGCCACCTACCGGTTGCATATTTGTGATCTGGGGGAGGTCCCCTATCATTCCCTCCCACTCCCCCCTCAAATAGATAGGTCCCCTAAACTGAAATTTTACCCATACAACTATTCAACCGATATGCGTAAAATGGTATGCAATTTGCTTTATTCCAATATACTTTCGTTGGGAGCCAAGCATTCATATCATGTCTTTGTAAGTATCGTCAAGTCAACTGTAGTCAGGGGGCTTCGGCCATTGATGATGAAAATAAATAAATAAATAAATAAATAAAACTGAATGTAAAGTAAGAAATGCGTCACACTCAAGATACTCAACAAATCAACACACGTAGCTAAAACTTTCTATTGATTTTATGTACATTACGCTTTCCTCGTTCCATATTCCATCTTAACTTTGATGCCTTAAAAGAAGTGTTAAAACTTATAAAATCTTGGAACACCTTCATTGGTCGTTTTAAGATTCTATTTTCTTTAAAATAGAAAAAAATTCCAGTTTCATGTCACGTAAAACCCATTATTTTAACGCCAAAATGAAATTGCAACAGAAAATTGCAGAATTCTTAGTTTTATCGTTCAAATGATGGTTCAAAATGATAGTTTTTGAAGCGACAGATGACTACAGAATATTTAGTAAAAAAAAAAACATTTGCTGCACAAAGCCAATCCAATACTTTTACACTAAACGTAAGATTATTTTTTCCCAATATATGAGGTTTGAGGTTCTTTTCACAAAGTGAGTACGCTAGTAAGGGGGGTTTTGACGAAAGCATGCTGCCATACATTCTAATATATGCAAATAGGCTTACGAAGGAGGAGGGGGTATCAACAAGCTGCGTTTTTAGCGTGTGCACTTTGTGAATAGCCCCTAAGGTCTATACATCCTCGTAGATGAAAAGTCAATGGAAAAAGTTACAAGGGTGGAAAATGACAGTAACCAAGTCCGGGAAGGCAGGCTGCTGTCAAAAAATGATGTATGGCCAATTTGAATATAGTGGCCGGCACTTTACGACGCAATACTTTTCAATTTGACACTAGGCTGCCCTCTATGTGACCTTGAACGATGAAAAAGAATTCAGCCTAGTGTCAAAAATTGAAACATGGCACAGTGGCGGCAATGACGAGTGCTTTACAACGCACTAAATTTCAACTGGACATTAGGCTGCCGCTGCCATCTTTATTTGAACAAATTTAGCCCAAGAACGCAGCCTGGTGTGGAGATAATAATCGGTGCGTTGTGTATCTGCGCCAAAATATCTACAGTCAAAATATCTACAGGTCAATATATCTACAGGTCAATAATATCTACTGGTCAAAATTTATACGCTACTAAAATCTAAAACCAAAATGTCTTTGCGGTCAGATTGGTGAAATTAGTGTAACTGGCGCGCTGCAGGCCGTGATCTTTAAAAAAAGCGGGGTCGAGGGGCGGCAGCCCCCGCTATGGGGTAATGGGGGGTGTAACCCCCCTTTCGGGGTCTAAGGGGCAGAGGCGAAGCCCCATGTGAGCAGTAAGTCAGTGAAGCTGCCTGGTACCATGGTACCACTTGTCCGTATGTATTTACGTCGCGTCGTATATATTTTGGCTGTAAATATTTTGTCCTGTAGATGTTTCGGCGTAGATATTCTGACCTAGAGCCGTGCGTTGTAAAGCATTCGTTAATGCCGTCATAGTGACATGCTTCAATTTTTAACACAAGGCTGCCTTCTTATTGACCTTGAATCATGACGAAGTACGCAGTCTGGTGTAAAATTTACAATTATTTTACCATGAAGCATTCGATATTGACTCTAATTTTCATTTCTCATTTAATAATATGACTTTTTGATATCCGGCTTTCCGGTCGAAATAACACTCTTCTACTTGTTGCAACTGTCTGAAGGCCAGGGTCACACCATTCTCTGCCTTTGCCAATAGTAGATGTTTGGTAACACATTCTCTGTTTATTTTTGCTGATATGCATATGGTCCAGCGACAAAGGTGCACTGATGAGGCGTAAACGTCCCAATCAGCAAAACTTTGTTCGTCGATATAAGATAATTACTCGCGTTATTTCTTTTTCCCTTGTTGCTTGTCAACAATTTTCGGTCTTCCCAAGCAATTATAAATAATTTCTGAAGGCTGCGTACTTCGGATTCAAGATCCAGTAGTTTCATGCACTAGAGGAAGGATCAAACTAGCGCATGAAACAACTATAATTGCTGGGTGTTTAGTAGATTTTTAGAAAAACTGTAACAAAGTATGCCATCAATTTGTGAGACACCACCTTCTCTTAATTTAATGGGAAAATTTTTTTTTGAACTAGGGCCGATCATAGAGTCGACCGACCTAGAGCACTTAGCAGAGGTTTCTCACCCATACTTTTATGGACAGAAAGGTTCGTCTTTTTTTCTCTAGAACACTACACAAAAAACCTCATCATTAAAGCAATATTCACGAAAAACCACCAAATATCGTGTAGGGTCGCGTAGCGTGAGTTGGGCTAACACAAAAGGACCCTACAGCCCGGATCACTCAACCAATTTTCACTAACTTTCCATCTGATGTTCATATCTTTTATTCAAAACTTTGAATCACTGGTTATTTGGTGGCGGTCACCTCCCTGAAGAGAGGGGGAGGTCAAAACTAAAAAATTTGTTTTCCTTTTTTTACATTTTCTACTGAGAGGGGCTTGGAGTCGGTAAATAATTCGGTAGTGACGAACCGAGGGGTCCCAAAAGGCCGTTTTCAGGGCCAATGGGTAACAAGTAAGCAGCCTTCACGCACCGTATCCTGGGTGAGTGCACACAAAATTGATGTCCACTCAGCGAATGCTTACATTATCGATAAAATTTCTACTTAAAGCGCTCAATTTGCTAACGTAGGCTTTTTAAAGCGTCTACTTTGCTTAATGTGGGCTCTTTAAGGCGCACAATATAAATATATGGCAATCTCCGCTCTTCCGTCACTCTTCCACCACCTACTATTCATCCAGCCCTTCCCAGCACTTCCCAACACTTCCTAGTACACAAAAAATGTAAAAAAAGGAAAAAAAAATTTTTAGTTTTGACCTCCTCCTCTCTTCAGGGAGGTGACCGCCGCCAAATAACTATTGATTTTTAGTTGTGGAGTGGTCCCTTCTCGTTAGCACTACCCCCCACCCCAATCACCGACCAGAAAACTTAAATTTTTCCCCAAAACCACTTTTGGTATTACCTTTCAGGGGAAAAAATTTTGAAAATCGGTTAACATTTATTCGAGTTATAGTCTTTACAGACGGACGGTTCGGCATCTAGGGTCCATGATCGATGCTTCTCCTACTCCCTCCTCAAATCGACTTGTTACAAATGTAGTTGTATGCATAGGCCCTCGTACTTCGTACGGGTCCAAGAATGTCAACTTATGTAAATATCAACATAATAAATGCTAAAGACAATTGACTTAAAGCAGAATTCATAGCACACAAAAGTCTACTGACTCTCACGACGACATAACTAACGTTTTATGCAAAAGTCAATTTTGAGTGAACGACTAAATTAAACAAAAAAATTTCCAATAATCTTTTATTTAATTTTGAAGCTCTTTCTTGTAAAAATTCGTTGAAATTATTCGCTAATTTTGTCTAAGTTTTTTTTTTTTTTTTGCTGATGACATGACGACAGTTTTATTTGAGTTAAATCCGGCGAGTTGCTAATTTATGAAAGTTACAAAGAAAAGATACAAAAGAATTATATTTGTTGATGATTCCGATCCCAGATAACACAGCTCACACTTTTTAATGAGGTTGCTCACTGAATGTACATTAAATGTGCGAAATTCAATGTTGTTGAGAATATGTATGCATAAAATGTACCAAAAATGTGCTTGTGATGTAGTACATTTTTCGATGTAAATAAAAGGCACATTTTTTGTGCTATTAAAACTCGAAATTATTGCACTAGATCACAAGTACATTTTATGTGCGTGATAAGGTGTACACTATTCCTATCACACTTAAAGTACCAAAAATGTGCTTGTGATGGTAGTACATTTTCGATGTAAATAAAAGGCACATTGTTTGTGCTATTAAAACTCGAAATTATTGCACTAGATCATAAGTACATTTTTCGCACATTTTATGTGCGTGATAAGATGTACACTATTCCTATCACATTTAAAGTACCAAAAATGTGCTTGTGATGATAGTACATTTTCGATGTAAATAAAAGGCACATTGTTTGTGCTATTAAAACTCGAAACTATTGCACTAGATCATAAGTACATTTTTCGCAAATTTTATGTGCGTGATAAGGTGTACACGTGTATTCCTATCACATTTAATGTACAAAAATTGTGCTTGTGATGTAGTACATTTTCAATGTAAATAAAAGGCACATTTTTTGTACCATTACAGCTCGAAATTATTGCACTAGATTACAAGTACATTTTTAGATTATGTGCTTCGAAAAATGCTCATATTTTTTCAAAAATGTATATTTTTAGTCCGTGAATGGATATCACTGGGTAACATTAAAAAAAAGTATCAAATTTTAAAAGAAAAATGTGTTCAAAGAAAAAGGCTAACGGGAGACTCATAATCCCGAGCGTCTTGGGTTCAAGTCCCGCAAATGGCAGAAATTTTTTTCTAATAAAAAAATGAGAACTTGGCATAAAAAAATGTAGATGGAGGACGTAGCGATCATCAGAATAAGAAAAGTCGGAAAACTAAATTAAATTTTCCTTTCTTTTCTTACATAACATTATATGTACATGAAATGTGCTAATATTCGCACTAAAAAGTACATTAAAGGTACATTAGTTGTGTATTGAAAGTGTTTTAAATGTACATTAGATGTACATGTAATTCACATTTAATGTACATTAAATGCACTTCACGTTCCAAAGGAAAGATGTAACGGTAAGGGCGCTTTTTAATATACATTAAATGTCCTGGAACTGGAGCATATTAAATGGGATGAGCACATTTTCTGATGGCACTTTATGTACATTTCGTGGGGTTGATTGTTATCTGGGGATGAACTCATTTTATTTTCATGTTTTGAGTATGTATGTGTATGTCCGATGTGATAAGTTTTACCTATGGTGGGTAATTTTTACTCCAGGTGATCGGATTCATTCGATATACAACTGTAGTTTTTCATATATTGAGTACTGCTGCAGCGGTAAATTCCCACACTCATATATTTAGTCAGCTCGGCGGGTAAAATTTCATGCCTCTCTAATTTTCAGCTATAGCAAAAAACCCCCAGGCTGTCTTGTTGAAAACAAACGAACGGTCAGTATGGCCAATACATTGCTGCGTTCTTTTTACTTCGGTCCCTTGGATTGAATTTTTTAATTTCAAGTTCCCATGAACAGAGTGTTGAATAAATCATTCACTTCACACGAATAGAAAGCAGAATACAATACACATTGTTTGCAGATAACTAAGCAGCCAACGAAAACCAATAATTTCCAGCTTTTATTTGAAGACATCCAAGAAGTCGTCCTTTATTGAGTGTTTCTATAAAATTTTGAAACAATAAATAACTCAGGGATAGCACACGTCGATCCCTAACATTCATCTTCCATTCTAAATTGGGGTCGGTAGTTTATTTAACATTCCTAAATTTCTAGTCTCCGTAGAGTTCCTTATATCAATCATTGAAAGTCTGAGTTTCAACACTGAATAACGGATCCCTTTTTTTTGACTGCGACGCCACTGCCATATTTCAAACACATAAACGTCGAACCAAATGTGAAGGGTTTTTTTTCTGCATGCAGAGCACATACCATTTGCCTCACACTCTGTCTCACATTTCACGTATATATCTAACATACAATGAGCGCGTATTTCCAATGTCGTCTTTAATAATTCATCATGTGTGAGTGAATGTGACCATGACGGTAATCACTAAATTCTACGGATGAAAAGCTTTGCGAAAAATATATGAAATTTCGTTTCAAATTTGGTCTACATCCGGATGAGTGGCGGTTATTTATTACATTTTATAAGTAACAAATTAAGGCGATTAACCCTAATCAGGGTATTCTGAACGAATCGAGTAGGTTTTCGTTGCAATATCATCAAACGAAAGTGGAAGTTTGATAAAAGCGTTAGTATTTTGGTTGATTAATTACGTTTAGTACGAACGGCGACGTAGCTCAGATTTGCATTGGTCGAACTTTACAAAAAAATGTTTCAAACTTTGACTTTTATTCAATTAAAACATTCAAATTACGCTGAGGAACAAGTTTCTATTTATACATCGAAAGAAAAATGTTTTTTTCAGACGAAAAAAGCGGTTTGTTGCCCAGCCCAAACTTTATATTTCTTTTATATTTCAATGAGTATCGGCATCATTAACCACTGAAACTTCCCCAGAAATTATAAATTTCAAAGAAAATCCATAAAAAAGAATCTTCGTTCACAGTATGAAAATTTTCCCAGTTAATAAACAAAAAACTTTAGCAATTAAGCGCAGCCTCAAAATATTCTGTCAAATTTCTCATATAAAATTAAAAATGACTTATAAAATTGTATCACGTCACGACTTTTTGGTAAACCAGTTTCCGCTTGTAACATGGGTGTAGCATTTAATTGTGAAAACAGATTGTGTTTTCTTTGTTAGATTTTTCAAGATAATATCGTGGCGCCATCTAAGTTTCGGTGAAAAACTGCTATCATGGCGGTGGTGATTTTTCGTTCTGTTTTTGGTTGTGAAATTAGGTACTTTTCGTAACTAAGAAACCAGTTACAAAAAGTTTTTTTGTCACAACTTTTGAGTTGCATGAAACGTACTATGAAATACGTCGCTACGCTCGTTTGAAAATTCCAAATCTAGTGTCAAAAACACCTTCTTTTCGCAACTTGTTGCATAACCTACAATTAATTTAATGATTTTTATGTGATCTGTAAGTAAACGAGACACACTAATAGGAAAATTGGGCAAACCTACTTATAGCAAAACTTATAACTTATACTTATAACTATAAGTTTGACTTATAAAAAAGTAATGCTAAAAAGTTCTAATTTGTATTTCTAGGTTCTTTGAGCATTACTTTTTTTATAAGTCAAACTTATAGTTATAAGTATAAGTTTGGAATTTTGCTATAAGTCGATTTGCCCAATCTCCCTAATGTGTCATTTTAGCACAGAAATGATAATTTGATATAGAATACGGACTCGAATTTAGACAGAGCATTTTCTCATAAATTTTTGACGTACGAAGATACGAATCAGTCCAATTTCGACCCGGGAGTAGGGGTGGGACCATCGATCCATGATCTTTAAATGACGAATCAGCAATAAACAAAATATTTGTCCGTCCGTCTGTCTGTTTGCCACCACCATAACTTGAGTAAAACTCAACCGATTGTCAAAAACATTTTTTCCCCTGAAACGTAATCGGCCAATGGGCCGAGGAGCTAGGGGCGTTTAAGTGGTTTTTAGACCCGTACGAAGAACGAAGTTCTTCAAAAAGGGGTCTTATGCGTTTACCAAGGCGTTTTTAACCACCCCAATTTCGACCGCGGAGTAGGGGGGGGAGCATCGATCATGGTTCTTAGATGACGAATCAGCAATAAAAAAAATGTCCGTCCGTCCGTCACAGCGATAACTTGAGTAAAACTCAACCCTGAAAGGTAATCGAAATATATTTTATGGGATTGAATCTGGGCACTGTCGGCCCAAGGGACGCCGAACTAGGGCTGTTTAAGTGGTTTTTGGTCTTTTGTACATAACTCGAGCAAATCTTTTCCGATTTTCATAATTTTCTTTTGTTTGAAAGATCTGGGCATCGCCGACAATTTAAGGAAGAAACTTTTTGGCATTTGAGTCCTTGGACTTAGCTAGGGCACTAAGAACGAGTCTATGCTAGGGCTATGCGTGCTTTTTGCACATAGCTTGAGTAAATCTTTTCCGATTTTCAATTTTTTTTTTGATCGAAGATGATGGAATAAGATGTTTTGATTAGAAACCCTTGCACTTAGTCAGGACCCTAAAATTGCGTTTCTACTAGGGCCCAACGTGTTTGCTTACATAAGTAGGATAAATCCTAAATGATTTTGTAGATTCTTTTTCTATTTGAGAGGTAATCGAGTACTTAGGGCTGAAGTGGGCCTCAGGTCTGCCCTAAGGTAGGCCCTAACCAAAAAAAATTTGTTTTTGCTTGTTGCAGAGCAAATTGAGGTAAACGTTTTCGTCTATGGAATTATGTGTCCGAGGCATATCCTTATGGCCCCAGGTCGGTCCTAAGGTCTGCCCTAGACAAAAAAATGGTTTTTCACTATGTTGTAGAGAAAATGGAGGGAAATATTTTTGTCTATGTAAATATTTGTCCGAGGCCTTTCCTGAAGACCCTAGGTCGGGCCCTAGAAAAAAATGTTTTTTTCCCAAGTTGTAGAAAAAATTGGCATGAACATTTTTGTCTATTTGGGGGTCAAATTTGTGCTTTCATGCATATTACTCAAATAATGAAATGAAGTTGTCTGTGCAGTTTTGAAAAAAAAACAAACTTTTATGTCCGTGAAAGTATGGGTCCGAAGGCTCTAATTAGTGCCTTAGGTTGGTCGATTTGTTATGATTTTTTTAAAACTTTTTTGATGTTTTTTTCCAAAATTTTTTTCGAACATTTTTTTTTATAGTTGGTTCGGACGGGTTTTTCGATATTGTTCTTTCGGCAATTTCGAATACAACTTAATATCTACGTAATTTCATAAGGTCAGGACCCTCTGGTCGATTCCGGAAGGCAGCCCAGAGCAAAAAAAAATCCTTTGACAGTTTTGGATGATGAAACGAGTACATAAATTTTCACTTGGCTCCGACTCGGCACCAGGCTGCGTACTTGAAAAGTATTAACAGAATCATAGAAGGCAGTCTGGTGCCGAAAATTGGTTAAAGGTTCATATGTATATGTTAAACGTCATATAAATTTCAATTTAGCACCAGACTGCTGCTGCCCTCTATGTTGACAGTAGAATATGTTGAGTAAGCAGCCTGGTGCCGCGTTGAAATTAATGTGACGTATAATTTTCGTAAATGATGTTTCGATGACATCGGCAGATTTTCGGCACCAGGCTACGTTCTTCTACTCAAATTTTATGCTTTCATGTTTAGAGTTCCATTCCAAAAGATAATCCTCGTAGTCAGCGATTTCTTTATGCATTCTTTATGGTCACTTAAACTTCTCAAGTAGGCAGCCAGTTGGAACCGAGTGCATAGTACAGGTCCCTTGCATATATTTTTATTCAAGATGGGCATTTTATATCGTGTTCAGTGGTGCCAACTTATCATTTCTCTGAATTGTTGCCAGTCGGTTGAAATTTCAATTTTCATTCATGAATTAAACGAATGTTTGCTTAAATGAATGAAATTTTAGGATTGCAACTAACTTCCACAGCAAACGTAAACGATTTCATGAATGAAAGAAATTGCAACCAACTTCACTTGCAAAATTCAACTATTCACAAGAACCAAGTGAGCCCCGGGTATATTATACATTATAGGTGATCATGAAGTACGTTAGAGACGTAAATATGTTCGAGAGATAGAGGTGTACAGAGGTGACAATTTTTTCCGAATATCACGTGACCCACAATAAAAAATGGAAACACGACTCGAACCGAACTCGACCTAAAATAAAAATTTCGAACCGAACTCGAAACCCTGACCCGAACCCGAACTTTATTAAAAAGACTTCATTTGAATCTCAATTTTGAGAAAATTATTCAGTGAATTCATTTTTGCGAGTCGGGTCGGGTTTTGTTAGTTGAAGTTTTCAAACGCGACCTGACCAAAAAAAAAACGAAAATAAAAAACAGATCCACCAAAAAAACAAATTCAAAAACCTCACCCAAACCAACAAATTGATTCGAGTTCGGGTAGGGTCAGGTTCGTGTCGAGTTTCGGGCGGCCCCTCACCTCTCTATCGAGAGAAAGTCGTATACATGCCAAATTCATTTTTTTGTGTTTTCAACAAACTTTCAAACTCGCAGTTTTTCAAAGTGGACTACCGTGATGCAGGGATATTTTTTGAAAAAAGGGGAGCACCCAAAAAACACTTCTAAATTGACACTTAGTCCCACATCATTTGGGTGAAATTTTGTCCAGAAAAACTCGTTTCCCAATACAAAAAAACCATTGACTATTTAAAGCAAAAGGAAACGAAAAAGTCGGTCAGATTTTAAAAATCACAACAAAAACCCTTTTAAAAGGGAAATGTGACGCTAGTCGTTGTCCCTTCTTCCAAAACAACTGATATCACAACAAAAACCCTTTTAAAAGGGAAATGTGACGCAAGTCGTTGTCCCTTCTTCCAAAAAAACTGATATCAATTTGGGTGACGCTGAACGCTTCGAAACGCAAAAAAACTTTCAAAATATTTTCACATTTGATTAAAAAAAGCAGTCACAAATGCCGGACCCCCAGCGTTATAGTTTTTCTGTTCTTTCAGCTTTCACACTGCAAAAATTTGACTTTATGGGATGTAGGGCGTATTTTTGTACAGGAAATCAAATTTTTGCGTATAAAATTGAAAGAACAGAAAAACTATAACACCAGTGTCCGGCATTTGTGACGCATTTTTTTAATCAAATGTGAAAATATTTTGAGTTTTTTTGCGTTTCGAAGCGTTCAGCGTCACCCCAATTGATATCAGTTGTTTTGGAAGAAGGGACAACGACTTGCGTCACATTTCCCTTTTAAAAGGGTTTTTGTTGTGATATCAGTTGTTTTGGAAGAAGGGACATCGACTTGCGTCACATTTCCCTTCTAAAAGGGTTTTTGTTGTGATATCAGTACTTTTGGAAGAAATTGAAACCGATCAAAAATATCAAAAAAGCCTGATGGAAGTTGAAAAGTGCTAGAGAAATCCACAAAAATCCTTAAGAATCCCTTAAACCTAGGAAGCTCCATTGCATGACCTCACTCATGTCGAGAATAACCGAAAAATATCAAAAAATCTGATGGAAGTTGAAAAGTGCTAGAGAAATCCACAAAAATCCTTGAAGAATCCCTTAAACCTAGGAAGCTCCATTGCATGACCTCACTCATGTCGAGAATAACCGAAAAATATCAAAAACCTGATGGAAGTTGAAAAGTGCTAGAGAAATCCACAAAAATCCTTGAGAATCCCTTAAACCTAGGAAGCTCCATTGCATGACCTCACTCATGCAACTTTGCTGACGACAAGAAAATAGTTCACAACAGCATATCAACGATCGAAGATACTCACTCAATGCAAAAAGCCATAAACAACTTTATAAAATGGTGCTCCGACAACGATCTTGAGCTCAATGCCAGCAAATGTAAAGTTATCACCATCCACCGAAAACGTTCTCCAGTCCTGGCGAACTATCATATAAATGGCGATGTGATTGAACGTGTTAACTGTACGAAAGACATCGGTGTAACGTATGACGACGACTATACTTTCAATGGACACCTTGAATTGGCAGTCAAGAAAGCCATGGCAATGCTTTCGTTTGTGAAACGCCAATGCTACGCTAGGTTCAACGTCGATACAGCCAAGATGCTATATTCAGCCATAGTCCGTTCGCATCTAGAATTTTCCAGTACGATTTGGTCACCGCACCACTCGGTTCACATCCAATCCATAGAAAGTGTCCAAAGACAGTTCGTTTTATATGCAAACCGTAATCGTCGAGTCGAAGGCGATTCTAATCCATATCGTATTCGTCCATATGCTGAAAGATGTGAAGAACTTCAGCTCGTTTCACTTTTGAGACGTCGGACCGATGCATATTTTTCATTCATGATGTTCTCACAGGGAAACTAAACTGTCAGTTTATCCGTGATAAACTCATATTGAACGATGGCACGCGAATTCTACGTAGATCTTCACTGATTAGAATCACTGGTAGTTCCCATGAGTATTCACAATTCTTACCACTAAACTTCGCATGTCGACTATTTAATATTGCTGCCAACCACATCGATCCGACCCTTCCGTCACGTGAATTCAGAAGAGAAGTCCACAAGCTTGATGACTCGGTGTTCGGTACCTTCGGCCTTGTTGGATGATGTGTTTGTTTTGGTGCTTTCTTTTCACAAATATCATTTAAAACCGAAAGCACTTACCCGGTGATTAACCTTTTCCATTTATCTGATGTTTTCCAAAAAATTAAATTCATTTTCTGATTGCACAGTTTACTTTTCGGCGGAGTTTCTGTAATTGGCTGGCCGTTACTACATTCTGGCTCCACTTCGACGTATTCTATGACGACTGATTTATTTGATACGATTTACGACGATATACTATTTTTGACGATACGCTTTAGTTGAATTTGCTTTTTCACTTTTGACGAATTTTTTTTTTTTTCTTTAAATTTTTGACTTAGATTTACTCGATCTTAACTATTTGTTAGATATTTTTGTTGATATTTTTGACTTAGATTTACTCGATCTTGTTTGTTGTTTTGAATTTGATTTTCTATGTTCTATCTATGTTCGTTTTTTAACGTTTTTTGATTTTTCACTTTTCGATTTAGACATTTGTACAGATACGCTTAATTTATTGTATTGTAACGTTTTGATGGTTTTTTAACGAGGTCTATGACAGCAGTCATAGACACTCTTTTTCCATGTCATCTAGAAGATAGAAGACAATAAAATGCAATTCATCATCATGTCGAGAATAACCGAAAAATATCAAAAACTCTAATGGAAGTTGAATACCTCACTCACCCAACTGTGACACTCACACACATACACATTATTTTATATGGGATTTGTATGGGAGCTTCCAGGAGCCCTAGCGCCCAAACGAAGCCGTTGACCCCACTTTTTTAAAATCTTAGATGGCGTGGAATGCCCATCCGAAGGTCCCTGCAAAATTTAAAGAAGATCTGACCACCAGTTTTCGAGAAATCGCCAAAAAAGTCGTTTTTCATACAAATGGAAATGCCACAACTAACTAATTAACTAACTAACTCACCCACTAACTAACTAACTAACTAACTAACTAACTAACTAACTAACGTAGGATGTATACATTTTCTTTGGCTTCTATGAAGCAGCACATTTTGTATGGAAAATGACGATTTTCTAAAGGTCATATCTTCGGATCTACTGGACCGATTTTAATGAGTGAAAGGTCGATTTCAATCAAAATTTTACGTAGAATCCGATAAACTAGGTCTCAGGGGGTACGACGCAAGGGAAAAAAGTCAAAATTTAGCTGTATATATGGTTCCGCAGTCTACGAAATAAAATTTCTGATTTTTTTAATCGTATGGGGACTTGCGTCACGGGCGCAATGCTACCGCGCGCCCATGATTTCCGTGGGTGCACATATATGCATGCAATGACAAGTTTTCGGTGGAACATTGCAGTGGACCCTGCGAAAGAAATTCATTTCATTCAGACACTATGATAAGAGCCAATCTTAGGAGTGTTTTTTGAGCTGCAAGCTTTGGATATTGTTGTTTTGACGAGTGTAGAATTTGCACATCCGAACCGAACGAATCAAATAAACAGTTTCCAAACATGCATGTAATGCGAAACTTCCGGTGGTGATAGTGAAAAAAATGCATTTCCCTCACACTTCGTAAGTAAAATAACTTACAAAATGGTTTAGACATTGTTATTTTCACTCGTGTGGTTGCATTCAAACCAATTTGTAGTATTCTATTACTGCGCATTTCACTGCGCTCTGGCTGCAAACTTACTTCATTCTCTTGACTGTAACTCTTCTTTAGACTTCATATATTTCTCTGTTGCATTTTTGGGTCTTCACTAGTGAATTTTTTTTTCAAATATGAAGAATATTAAGGTAGTCTTGAATGCGTACTTCGCAAAGTTCATGCGATTTCAAACAATTGTTGCCCTTAGAAAGGGGACTTAGTAAAGCTGTTTCGTTGTCTTCTTATTTTTAGGTTTCATAGAGTTCTTTCGAATCAGTTTTGCTTTTCCTAGGCTTTGAAGAAACTCTGTTGTCTCATACTTTGCTGACAATTTGGTTTTTTTTTTCACGTTATTTACGCTTTATTTGTTAGAGTCTATAAAGAAATCTTATAACTTAAGACCTCATGGTCTGCATGAAATGTTAAATAAATGTGTACTGTGTACTTAGGAAAAAACTTAACGCATAAAAATGTAAAAGGGTTAGTTTTCGGACCCCGGACAGATGTACGTTATTTTAATAATATCAAACCGACTTAGGTAACAATTTTGTTATTTCAAAACAAAAAAAATCCAATGTATTCAATGGATATTTTTCTACCTGACATGCAGAAGAGGCCTTTATGGACTATACTATGCACTGCAGATATTTAATTGAGATTTTCTTTTTTGTTAGTTTGCGCAGTATACAAGATAAATGACATGCAAATGTTTATCGGATACCAGAAGGATGTTATTATTTTTAACGGTCCTCTTGCATAGTCGGGTCATCATCATTTGCATAACTTTTTTTTTTCTCGTTTGTTTTCATCCGTTCGCCGGCAATATTGGCGTACCATTTTAACTCTATTGTTTAAAATTCGAATAGGGAATCATTTCGACAATACGGTATGAACTAAAGGGTTATAAATTATAGTTGAATTGATAATTTTTGTATCCATTTAAATGTCGTTGGTTTTTAGACATGCTAGGGGAACGGTGGTTGCAATTAACATCGCTTTTTGATGACTTTGTCGGTCAGACGAATGGGAGATTTTTACAATTTCTATGATGAAATAACATCGAATCAAATTGACGATTGCATGGTCTTTAAGAAAGACATTCAAAAATACTTTGAAAACGCAAGTTCGTTTTGTTATAGAAGCTCGTGAAAATGAACTAACAGCTCTACAGAAATTCAAAATAAAATTTATCTTAGATAACATATGCAAGTGACCCATACGCATCAGAACATTTCCGACTGATTTTGCCTAAACGCAATCCCGTAATCAATTTTTTGATTATCTTTCAGGAAATGAAAAATTCTGAAAATCGAATAAGATTTGCCCAATTTATGAGTCCAAAAGCTCAAAATTAAAAAAAGTTTCTTCCATAAATTGTGAGGTATGCCCAGACCTTTGAAACAAAAAAAATTATGAAAATCGGAAATGATCTGCTCGAGTTTTGTACAAAAGACCAAAAACCACTTGACGGCCCTCAGAACCTAAAAAAACATACATTGGAGAAGGAAAAGTGCACCAGACGCCCACTGAAGTCCTCCAACGCCCTTCTCGTTCTCCCTAGCCTCTTTTTACAAATTCTACGCAGATATCGATGAAATCGCATAAAAAACTTCTGATTGTGGAGAATGATCGTCCAGTCGAACACTTCTTGGTGCTGCCTTAGTAGCGTCACCAATAGGGTGGGTTCACTATATCGTAAAATAGTCAACCTGAAAACTGCACCGCGACGATTAGTTATTAAGTAGCTACTTTATGTTTTTATCCTTCCTGTACGTCCGCCTGAACACCATTCAACTGGAAATCACGGATGATTCACCAGGGAATCACCGGTAATTCACCGGGGAATCACCGATGATTCACAGTGAAGTCACCAGTGGTTCATTGGTGAATAATCTGTGATTCACCTGTGGATCATCTGTGATTAATCTGTGAATCATCTGTGATTTACCTGTGATTCCACTGTGAACCATCGCTGATTCATTGGTGAATGATCGGTGATTCCCCGGTAAATCATTGGTGATTCCACGGTAAATAATCGGTGATTCTCCGGTAAATCATTATTAATTCCCCGGTAAATTATCGGAGATTTCATTGTGATGAATCATCGGTGATTCCACTGTGAATCATGGAAGATTTCACGGTTATTTCAAGAATTATTCTGTGGTGAATCATCGGTGATTCCATCATGAATCATCGGTGATTCACAAACGAAGCACCGTTGATTTAGTTTCAAAATTAACTTCTTTTACTACACTCTATCGCCACTTTCCTATACCCATAACAATTAATCGTATCGGAACAGCATCTTTTGCTGGGTGTTCAAATAGTGTAGTATCTAGGATACCGGGAAGTTTTTCGTTCGAAAAATCGAATACCGGGAAATCCACTTGTAACTAGGAAAAAAATTGCAATTATGAGGAAAGAAGGACAAGGACATTAGTTGTGCTTGCAAACAGGAAATAACTGAAAAACGAGAAATGATTGAGAAACGCGAAGTGGATACTCCACTACTCCACACTGTGTTTGAGTTCGAAATTTCAAACAATTTAACTTCGCTCACAATTTCTTCAAAAATGTTCGTGGGTCCATAATCTAATTTTTTTTTCGCTCTCCACGGTCGTGCTTTTTTACTTCTTCACTTTTACTTCTTGAGTTTGAAATCTCAAAAAATTTTGCTTGCTGTTTTTTTTCACAATTTTTTCGCCTTCAAATTTCTACTTTAAATTGACTCACGGCTGCTACATTTCGTTGCTACATTTTATACAAAGAAGTAGACGCAATTCCGCCCTGCTAATTTGCACTTGTATAAAGAATGCGATTTTGTTAAAAAAATTAGAAGCGAAACAAGAGTATGAGGTGAAGAGATTCATGTGTTTTATATTAATAAGCCCGCGTCTTGAGGTCTAGAAAATTACGCCCTTTCTGTTAAAGTGCTCCACAGTGGAAATTGCTTACTTTAGGCATTGATAAAGTTGAGCACAAAAATTATTGGCAGATGCTAATCGCGCGTGCGTGCGAATAATCCATTAAGCACTTTTCGCACGTGCGAGCGAAATTCTAATCTTAAAAGTTTTTTTTTTGAAAGAAATACCATCTGTACAAGGAAAATCTTATTTTACACCCAACGTAAAGCCTTGTATCAACATCTTCATCTTGTACGAGGAAAATTTCATTTTTTATCCGATTTAACTCTTAGTCGCGAGCGAATAGTTAAATTAGTATTCGTACGCGCGTGCGAATAGTGTTTAATGGACTATTCACACGCGCGTGCGAATAGTCACTTAGAAAATTATTTTAGAATGCAGGTTTCTTGTAGGCATGTCGTTGCGTATTTCCTGACAAAAATTCATAAGTTTTTCGTTTTTACATACGTCAAGTTCATCATGACCTCAAGCAGACCTCAAAAACTCTTTTTTTCTCTATTGGAACCTTACTACTGGGAACTAAAACAACACTCCTTTAGTAACGCGTAACATTTCACGAGGTCACGAACGTAGGTTATCCCTTTGAGTAGCATGTACTTGCGTGCTGAAGGAAAAGTAGTCTTTTTTGCTGGGACCCCAGCAGTAATATCACTACTCTGACCTTTTACTTTAAAATTTTTTGAACATGTCGCTGGGCTATTCCACTCAAAAGTTGGAAATAAAAAAGTGGGAACAACGTTTTCCGGTTAAACCGTTCGTCTGACATGTTTTTTTTTTGTATGAAAGACTTATAGATAGGGTTTTTCTTGAAAATGTTTCATACATCACAACTCTCGGAACTTTGTACGCTTCAAGAGATAGACACGATTCCCAGGTCATATACAAAATTCATTGCATGGAATTGCCCCGCTAATAAGATTGCATTCATGGTACTGCCGAATACAGCATATTCACTGTAGGATTCTTAATATTGATTAAACCTAAGACGAAAGACAGCCATGGACAGGCCATGGACCTCAAACCCAATTAACCAAATTCTTCCGCGAAAATTCGTTCGGACAAAGAACAGTAAAAGCTCTCAAAAGCTTTCAAAATCTTCTTTTGTTCAATATCCGAACGACTTTCCTCGGAAGAATATGGTTAATTGGGAAACTAAAGTTTAGCGCCCTCGGATCTTCAACTCTTCCGAGATACGGCATACAATATTATAGCCCTAGCAGCGTAGTATACTATTACATTAAAAAGCCGTATCAATGAGTCCATAAATACCGAAATTATTGCGAATTTCGTTTAATTATAAACTTTCGAGTCAATAATCGTTACGGTTCAACGACACACTCGACAACATTCAAAAATTACCAATAAACTTCTCTACTTTATCCTTTTAATCGAATCGACGTAAATTTTGGGAGATTCAATACCAATAAACCTGTAATACGATGCCAGAATGAAAGCTCTTCGAATTTGAATAGCTGTATGGATAATAGGTCGCTTGCTATCAAATATGAATCGAAAATTCAAAATGAATAGCAACTGTGAAAATTTATTTAGACAAACAATTGCATTAGAGATCGTCTAATGAGAGGGTGACTTGGGAACTGTGCGCTTTAACGGGGAAAATTTTTCCCTTATTGGAATGCATTAAATGCTGTGAAAATTTCTTACTGGCAAAGATTTTGCTTTAGTTGAGGGAGTCTGGAAAACATCTTACAAAAAAGGAGAAATTAAAGACTTATGAGAGAAATATTCGCGAGAGAAAATTGTACGAAAGAAAGGATAAGGAAATAAGGGACTTTGTATAAACAGTTTTGGAAATGAATAAATGAAAAGTTTTGCTATCGATGTAACTTGTAAGTTCGTGTTAATCAAGTAATGCGACGTTTGTTATTATCCCACACTATTCTTTAAAACATTAACAGAATTATTGCGCTACGTATCAGGCCCTGAGGTACGACTCAAAAATTTTAGAATTGGAATTTTAGAATTTGGAATTTTAGAGATTTTTAGGGAAATTTAGAGATTTTTTTCCCAAATACAATAATAATATTTTCATTGCTACTGTACAATGAAATATCAAATACCCACAAATGAAAGCAGTGATTTAGGAAACTTTATAATTTATAGGAAATTTAGGGATTTTTAGGGAATTTTCACATGTTGCATTGAATGAATTTTTTAGGGAACTTTCACATGTTGAATTGAATGAATGATTGAGTAATCGGTTCTGTTTCAAATAAATGACAGAATTCACTTCATCCAGTCCAGTAGTATAGCTGCATAAGAAAAGTGAAGCAATTTTCCGAATTTTTAAATGAAATATTACGTTAAATTACCTTCAATATCTGAAGACAATACATGTTACACATTACACATTGGTATTATATTGAACTTACCGTATAAACGCCGAGCACATTATAGCAAACCTCTTCTTGTTTTGGTTGATGTACATGCGTGTTGTATGTGTAACAAGCATTTGCAAGTAAAGCAGAAAATTTTCACCCGCCGCGAGAATGAAAACGATAAACAGAAAATGTTTTACTCCGTCGAAAAATGTTATTAAAGTAGAAGATGGGATGAAGATGAAAAAGACGAAGAAGGTGAATGTTATGAAAAGCCGAAACTCTCAAAATTTTGAAATGTATGTTGTATACAAGTAGCTATATGTAGTAAAATACTATTTTCGTGAGGCTAAGTAATGCAATGCCTTGTGATGTAAAAGAAAACTTCCCCAGCTTCTCTTAGACGTTTTGCTTTGAAGGAAAATATTTTCATACATTTTCTCGAAAGTAGCTTGAGTTTTGTAATTTGTACGTATAGAAAGTTAGTTAGACGTTCACGGTCGTCTCGACGACGTCGCGTGTGTGTGGAAAAGGCTTTTCGATTATATCCAACTTTCTTATTTGTTATACGAGCTATAAACAATAATTCCTCCGGAACAATATTGTGTTTGGTGATTTTCTTGATTTATAATTCTCTCTCTTTCGTGTTTCGTTTTACATTTGCTTCGTTTTATGCGGTGATACAACCGTTTTGGAGATGGCTTTTTGGAAAATGTAAGAAAAGCGGGAAGACGGAAAATAATTTCACATATTTTTTGAGTTCATTTCGATCGTAATTTTTGTTTCTCTCTTTTGCGATTTTCTTTGCGTTTTCTTCGTTTCTGTTTTTATTTTCTTATACGTCGTCGTCTTACATGGAAAAGCTCAACGGTTTTTGAGTTTTATATATTACTAAGTTTTAGTTGAAAGGAAGTTAGTTTGTTTCGTACGGTCGTGGGTGGAAGATGTTCTTAGTTAGAACAATAGACGATAAGAATCATTTCGGCGAAATTTATTTTCATTTTTTCGATTATATCATTTTTAGAATTTATTTGTTGAAACTGAGGAAAAATTTGAAGTTAAATTAATTTTAAATAAAAAAATTACAAAAAGAAAATTCTCGGTAAATATTTACGAACTTTTTTAAAAAAAACAAACGGAATTTATTTCAAATAATTTTTGGCGGTTTTTGAATAAATTTCAAAGTTTACGAAAAAAAAAATTTTTTTTGAATATTTTCAACTGTCACTTTCAACTTTCCTTTTCCTTAACTTATCCACACCATCTATTTTGTAATAGTGTGTTTGCATCGTTTCCAAAACGTGTGCAATGTGCTGGTTCCTTTATATACGGCAAAATATTTGGATAACTAAATCGAGAAAAAACCTGAAGTCTTATTGCCACCTGTACTTTTCTTTTAATCATTGGATTTTTTTGAAGTGAAAATAATGTCAAAAAAGATACTCCGAAACTTTTCCATTTTCCTTATGTACAATGCCTCCAAAATGATTGTGTTCATATATACGACACTTGACAATTTTCAACAAATATTTACTGTGCACATCGTGTATACTCCGCAGATATAAAATGAAAATATCATATGATACACTCGATGACTTACATTTTTGTTTGCATTGGAAAATACAATTATCGCCGAGCATTTATTTAACAGAAACTTTCATTGTCAATCGTTTATTTTATTGACAAAATGTTTTTTTCTGTACGTTTCAGATAAATAAACATCGGGGATCATCTAATCTTATGGTAACGAGTAATCCACGGACATCCAATACTAAGAAATAATTAACAAATCCGTGACAAAGTTCATTTTTATATAAAAAAAAATATTAATTAATTAATATGTGTACCTGTGATCGAAATTATTAGTTGAAATCATATTTGGAAGTGAAAAAAAATTACAATTTTTTTTAAATATAATTTAACATTCATTCATGTTTGTTGTGCCAAAACTAAACCGGATATACAATAAACGATGGTGTTACTGACAAAGCATTACTTTGATCAAACGTTTCTATCAGTTTTAGTTTCGAATCAATGCTACAAAAGCATTGTATTTCATTCATAAATGTGACGTAATAAATGTGCAGATAAACTAAACGCAATAACAAAAAATATATCAATAAACGCTCTGTGACCAATTTGTTTTTCAAATGAAAAACATCAATTTGTGAGCATCAAACAAATCACAAAAGTGGATCAAAACGACGTAGAAAATTTTGTCAATCGTTGGCTCGACCAGTCCATCAAAATTAAATCCGAAGCATTGGATCTCCGGTCAACCATTCCATTCAATCGTATCACTGACTATTCAACACAACAAATGACCACGGACGTGCAACAACAAGCCACCAATCGTACCATATTCAAAATGAATACAGACTTTTGGCAACAAGCTCGTGGTCCGCCACTCGGGAACCATCCACTCACCACCAATCTTATGATTTCCACCTCAACGTCATCGTCAATGCTAACAAACAATTTGAATGCTGCAGTTTCGGCAGCTACATCACTAGTGACGTCAAATGCGGCAGGTGTCGGAGGTGGATGCCCATCGGTCAGTCCAATATCCCATCATGGTCCCGTTTTGTCACCAACGACATTACACCATCAATTGCAACAGCAATTGAACCAGCAGCAACAAAACAATTTACATCAACAAAGTGCTAATATGTTGTCGAATATGACAAGTAATGGACCCGGAACGAGTTCCGGTAGTTTAACAACACCAATTCCGGGTTCCGGTGGCCATTTAACACCTAGTGATGGAACATCGTCTAATATGCACATGCATTTGGCTGCGGTACAGCAACAAAATCATCAACAAAATCAACTTGGAAGTAATAGTTCACAACAACATCCTCCACAATCTCATACACCAGGTGGTAGTTCAACACCTGATAATAAAATGAATACAGAGAAATTGGTGAATGAATTTCAGGTGAGTGAACGTTTTTCGCTTTTTTTCACTTTTTTTCCCTTTTCGTTCAATTTTGTTTAGAAACGTGTTTTGTGATGTAATAATCAGTTACGGAGTGCTTCGAATGTGTTCTGAAACTTTGTGACTTGAAAATTATAAAAAATCGTTACTAAAACGGGAAACAGGGACTATTTTTAGTGGAACGTTTTCTCATAATTTTCCATATTTTTTTTACATTTTTCCACATTTTCCACCAAGTTTTTTTTTTCAAAAAAAGTTTGAAAATGAGAGA
>CM055404.1:139658475-139691431 GCA_029228625.1 Pseudolycoriella hygida
AATCCACAAGAATCCCATAAACCTAGTAAGCCCCATTGCATGACCTCACTCATATCGAGAATAACCGAAAAATATCAAAAACTCTAATGGAAGTTGAATACCTCACTCACCCAACTGTGACACTCACACACATACACATTATTTTATATGGGATTTGTATGGGAGCTTCCAGGAGCCCTAACGCCCAAACGAAGCCGGTGACCCCACTTTTTTAAAATCTTAGATGGCGTGGAATGCCCATCCGAAGGTCCCTGCAAAATTTAAAGAAGATCTGACCGCCAGTTTTCGAGAAATCGCCAAAAAAGTCGTTTTTCATACAAATGGAAATGCCACAACTAACTAACTAACTAACCCACTAACTAACTAACGTAGGATGTATACATTTTCTTTGGCTTCTATGAAGCAGCACATTTTGTATGGAAAATGACGATTTTCTAAAGGTCATATCTTCGGATCCACTGGACCGATTTTAATGAGTGAAAGGTCGATTTCAATCAAAATTTTACGTAGAATCCGATAAACTAGGTCTCAGGGGGTACGACGCAAGGGAAAAAAGTCAAAATTTAGCTGTATATATGGTTCCGCAGTCTACGAAAAAAAAATTCTGTTTTTTTTAATCGTATAGGGACTTGCGTCACGGGCGCAATGCTACCGCGCGCCCATGATTCGGAACAGATCTGGAAAACTTTTAGTGTTAAGATACACCCCTCGAGACTTCGTTATTTAGATAAATCTACGAACGACAATTTACTTAAGGAAAGATGTTTGGACGGTGATTTTAAGGCTTTTGTGTTATGTTTATTTGTTTATTCAAGTCGAGAAACAAAAGAGTTTATCCGCAAAGTATCTACTCAAAAGAGTTTTGATTCAACGCCTGTCTCCTCTATATCCACTCTCAACATAATAATATTGAAATGAAGCACCCCCATTGGATATCAAAGCTATCCAAAGTATATACACAAGGCGCCAAAAGTTTATGTTATTTTCCAAAGGGATTTTAAAACGCTCGAAAGTTTTACACATTTTACACATTGGATGTGTACCATGAAGTGAATTGTGTTGCCTGAAAGACGTATTCTTCGTTTTTTTTTTTTTTTATTTTCAACGAACAGATAAACTGAAATTCTCTGAAGGAACACACTTGTTTTCTTTCTTTACAAAGGATAACAAAAGGGAAGCCCCCTCAAAAGCTTCTATTATGATAATTTTTGTTTTATTATTGCATGAGAACAAAACCTGAAATCACTGTCCTCATACACGTGTTGTATATTTTTCTCGCGTACAGTAGAACACGCCTGTCGCATTATAGTCAATGTAAATATCTGCCTTATTATGATTTCGAATGGAACTTAATCTTCATTATACACTCCGAATAAATCGTAAAAAAAATTGTTATCATTGTTGTTCATTATTCCGTTTCGATAAAACAACAACGGCAGACGAACGCGTTTTGCAATGAGTGACACAAGCAGCATATGATGAAAAGTGACGCTATTCGAAGGCGAAAGTTTTGAAATTATTTTTCGCATATTTCGTTGCCATTTTTTAGATTCGTATAAAGTACGTGCGTTTACCAAAGGTAAGATAAGGTTTTTTTTGCTATGTTGTAGAGAAAATTGAAGGGAACAAAAGGGAAGGTACAAAAGTCGGGGTGAACACTTTTACTAAAATGAATGGAAACGATGCGCTCTTGCAAACTTTCATTTAAGATTGCTTTGAAGTGCTAACTTTTAGCACTTCTGGCAGATAGGAGCTTTGTTCATAACGAAAAAACAGATTTTAGGTGCTGATGTCACGCGCGACAGAGAGTACAGTGACCAATTCAATTCAATTTATTATTACATTTAAAAATTTCACATTCAATTATTACCTCAGTGTGCATAGCCTTAAAGAAGCAAGTTAATTACAAATAATGAATCAAAAATAATCAAAGTATACACAGCCACAGATCCAGATGACGAAATATTTCATATGATACTGTAAGTCCTTTAAATTATGCCGTTAATATGGTATTATACTGGGCCTAAGGTCCTGCACATAAGTCGTAGAAGGTTGTACTGTAATCAAGCTGATGAAGCCAATAATTAATATGTAAGTAAAGCAAGAGCATAAATCACAACTCAAAAGAGGAAAGAAAAGTAGCAGTGTGAATGGGGCAGCACTAGGGTAGTTTTTTTGGGGGGTAAGGTCATGAATTCAGTTAATTATAGGTCTACAGTGTACGGAAGAGAAAAATATTGGACCCGTATTTTTTTATAGCAAGTTTTCAACGTTTTTCGCGGCGCGAAACGTAAATTCATTCATATATACGAACACGTTGGTTAGAGCGGTACAGATATATAGTGTATATCTTTATTACTGCTCTAACCAACGTGTTCACATATATGAATGAATTTACGTTTCGCGCCACGGAAAACGTTTAAAACTTGCTATAAAAAAATACGGGTCCAATATTTTTCTCTTCCGTACACTGTAGACCCATAATTAACTGAATTCCCGACCTTACCCCCCACACAGCACACAGCACACAGCATGCCACCACCCGAGCCCAACACATATCCCCCCACATTTCTCTCTCATACATAACTCAGAAGGTGCTATGACAAATCTCCCAACCGTAATTCGTACACTCTATTTTCGTACACTTTATTTTCGTACAATTCGTTTTCGCACACCTTATTTTCGTACACTCCAATTTCGTACACTTCAATTTCGTACACTTTCCTATTTCGTACACTTCAATTTCGTACACTCTAATTTCATACACTTCCTATTTCGTACACTTCCTATTTCGTACACTTCCTATTTCGTACACTTCAATTTCGTACACTTCCTATTTCGTACACTTCAATTTCACACACTCCGATTTCGTACACTTCCTATTTCGTACACTTCCTATTTTGTCCACTTTGATTTCGTACACCCCAGTTTCGTACACTTCGATTTCGTACAGTTTCCTATTTTGTACACTCCAATTTCGTACACTTTAATTTTGTACACTTACTTTTCCTTAGCTTCGTTAGCCGCCTAGTTTTTGTATCACTTCGTTTCATTAAAGCGCTGATTCTCGGTTCATTTTTTTTATACACAAAATATACATTTTGTACACAAAAACGTCTTCTTTTAAATTTATTTTGTATTGACACGTGTTTTACTTATTAAAAAGGATAATGCAATGTATTGGTGGCTAGATCACGCCTGCGGCTGGCTAGATTACGCGCTGCAAGCGGCCTTACGTGCTTGGTGCTCTGCCCCAAACCCCGCAAGGGGTCGTACTCCCCCCTTGACCCTCCTTTGCGGGGGCTGCCGCCACTCGACCCCGCTTTTTTATTTTTTCATTATGTTCAAGGCCTGCGGCCCTACTTTTCCAACTATTTCACATTTAAGAATGAACTTGCATGTTAGTGTACAAAACCATCTTTTTTGTGTACAAAATGTATTTTTTGTGTACAGAAAAAATTAAACCCTAATTCTCTAGTTTCGTTGACATCCTCGTTTTGTGAGATTTCGTAAAAAGAAAAATTACTTAGCTTCGTTTTCCCGAAAGAATACAATGAATACAAGCGGGCTACACCAAGTAATAAGAAAGTGTACGAAAAAAAGTTGGGAGATTTGTCGAGTTACCAACTCAGAAGCTCTCAAACCAATTAGAAGCTAAATTAAATTTCAAAAGAGAAAAGATAAAAAGAAAGAAAGAGCACAATGAGCAAAAAGGAAACACACGAACAGGACTAGTCCGGGTATTGTTGGGCTAGGAGCCATTCCTTCAATTTACTAGAAAAGACACATGGCTTCAAAGAAGCAACATACACAGGGAGTAAGTTATAAAGAGAGCTACCAACTGATGTAATCGCTTTCATAGCTCTCGAAGTTCTCGTCCTAGTTGGTCTAACCCTCATCTTTTTCCAAGTGTCGTACCCATGATTCGGTACTTCAAAGGATAAAGCATCATGCGAACTTCCGCTCAGAGCATCATGAACGAATCTGCAGAAATTTTCCTTGAAAATACTAGTAACGTTCAAAATGCCTTTGCAGTGCACAGTGCACATTGAATAGCTCAGCAATCGGGGTCCTGGCAAGGAGTCTACAAACATGTTTAAGGCACCTATTTTGCAGGATCTGCAGTTGCTTAATATTTCTCTTGGTAGCAGTACCCCAGACGCCCGGCAAATAATTAAGGTGGGAGTGCCCTATGGCGTAATAAATTAGCCGGAGAACAGTCTGTCTGTCTTCACAAATTTCTTCACTTCACACAATACTCCACTCAAAGCAGCCAGTTTTCCGCACAAGTGTGAAATATGTTGAGACCAGCTGAGTCTTGCATCAATTACCAGTTCCAGGTATTTGAACTTCTCCACAGAGCTTATCGTCACACCATCGAAGATGAGATCACCAACCTCTGGCATGTTATTACCCTTCCTAAGGTGCATAACCTTGGTTTTATCCAAATTAAGGGCTAATCTATTGAGTTTAAGGAACTCGCTTATGATCTTCAGGTCAGGAGCAGAACACACCGGAATCGTCTGCGAAGAGCCTTACAGTGCCTTTTAGCGGCAGACCATGCATATCATTAATGAACACATGAAATAACAACGGTCCCAGCACGCTACCTTGTGGGACACCAAGTTCAATCTCATTATATTTACTATCTTAACACATTGTTTTCTGCGACTAAGACAGTCCTTAACCAAATCAAGTGCGACCCCCTTATATCGGCAGACTCCAATTTTTGCAGCAACAGTGAATGGTCAACACAATCAAAGGCCTTAGGTATATCAAGGAATGGAGCACTCAATACAATCCCCTTGCCCATATCCCTAAAAATCTTGTCAAGAATTTCATAGGTGGCAGTGTGCGTACCAGGTTTTCTACGAAAACCATATTGCCTCGGGTATAGGAAACCCGTCTTTTTCAAGAAATTGGATATCCTTTCATAAATCACCTTTTGAAAGACCTTATTTATTACAGGAAGAATCGAAATAGGGCGGTAATTCAAAGGATCAGTTTTGACCCAGATTTGTATATCGGAATTACAGAGGCAACTTTCAATCAGTCAGGATACTTGCCAGTACTCAGGGTGCGATTAATAATTATGGTCAGAAATGGGGCAATAATTTCACTACATTTCTTCAGGGAGCTAGCAGTGATACCGTCAACACCAGTACTCTTATGAGGATCCATAGAGGCTATAAGCCTCTGGACTTCATCCAAATTTACAGGTTTAAGAAAAATGCTCGAATTGCTCGCAATTCCTCCACCTCCCCCACGACCAATCCCTCCAGCGATTTCCTTGCCAATACTAGTAATCATTAAGGACCTTCGATTTCTCCTTATCACTCACATAGTAAGTTCCCGCAAATGTAATTTTTGACACTTTGCCTCTTTGTCCATGTTTGTCCCTCCCCAAAAGTCGATTGATGTTCTGCCAGGTCTTTCTCCTGTCATTAAATGCGTTGGAGAACATGTCCTCATGATATATCTGTCCTTGTATAATCCATTCCACTTCACTAGCTCCGCGTCCAAGGCTGCCAATTTGGATTTTACATTGGGCAAACCAAGAATTTTGTTCGAGTAGTAGTTGTCCTTCCTACTGATCACCGATCGCAAGTGAGGGTTCATCCAGGGACATAATTCAAGTTCTCTTAGCGTTTTATGACTAATTGTCATACATTTGTCCAGTACGCATTTATAAATGTCCACTAAGGCATTCATTGACTCATTGGGATCATCAAGTTCAACAACTTGCATGTCATACGAAGACAACAGGTTAAGGAAACGGGTAGCCGAGATTTAAATACGAAATTTGTACTTCTGCGCAGGCTTTCGCGATGTAAAATTCTGCACAGAAGTCATTAATAGAGACGCAAAAAACGAACAAGAAAACTTTCCTAATGAGTGGGAAGTCTGATTTCCCCACCCAACAAAGTGAATTTGCTGTTATCATAAATAAAGTAATGGATCAACCGAACGTTATGCGAAACATTTCATCCATAATCCATTGACTATGTTCAAATCATTCGACTGTATCTATGCATCTGTTTTCAACTTCAAAAAATCCAAATGAAATGTTCATTTTGTTGATTGAATTGTAATCCATTAATAAATGACTGTCTGTGTCTGTGCCAACGATTGTGTACATTGTGTGTATGGAAACCCTAATATGCCATAATCAATTTTCTTGTGCGAAAACACGACTCCTACTCTTCTTCGATTACATATAGGAAATCATATTAAATGTGAACCAGATTTATTATCCTTGCTAATTACGGATGTTTTCATAAAACCATTAATTTCATGTGAACATGAAAGCTATTACGTTTTTATCGATTTTTATCGTAAATGAACATTTCTTTCAATGGCTTAGATGAAGCTGGGCTGTTTTTTTCTAAGAAAAAGCTTCAGCAATTGTAGGCGGTAAAACACAGTGTGTCGAACAAACTCCTGTCTGCCACATGGCAAATCGAAAACCTTTTTTCAAAACGACGGCAAGCTGTTACCTAAAAAGCATTTACAGTATCGTTCTGAGCAAAATATAAGTTTACATGCCAGCGTTTAGCAAATCTCATTTCTGTCGTGTAAGCCATAACAACGTATCGTATTTGTGTCTTTGCTAATGACAAATTATTGAGAGCTTTGAGCTTCCAGCGAAATTTTCGATTCAAAGCTCAAAGCTCACTGTAAAGCTCAGATTTAATGCGATACGTTGTTTTGACTTAACACGGCAGATTTACTGCAGTGCTTGAAAGCATTTACCAACCACAAAGGGGCGTCAAAGGAATATCATCGATCCTGTTGGGTCAAAACGGCAGGGCATGCCGCAGTCGTATGATGAGGAGGCAAAGCTCTCAAAATTAAATATAATTCTCACTACCACAGGCAATTAAGTGTGAGCATCCCTTACAAAAAGCACTGGATGGAGGGTGTCCCACCAATAGAGATGTGATAACACTGCACCCGGATGGATCACTGATAGGAGAATCCGCCGGGGCAGGGGAACTCACATTGAAAAGTCCATGTCTCTGGGCAACCTAGCCGAGGTAAGAGCCATATTAGGAGGATGCTTCATTGCGGAAGAATTGGACTTGTGAGGTAATATCAGCTCTATTTGCGCGGAAAGTCAAGGAGTCCTGAAGGCATTATCAGCACAAACATTTAAATCGGCATTAGTACAAGAATGCTGAGAAGCTCTGAACAAACTCGCTCTGTCAAACCACGTCATCCAATCTAAATCTAATATGGGTCCCCTGACACTCTGGCATAGAGGGTTATGAGAGAGCTAACGAACTAGCAAAGATCGGGGCAAAAACCGGATGGATAGGCCCAGAACCGGCTAATGTCACTCCTAATCATGCCCGGAGCGGTAGCGGAGGGCGTGACGCATTCCCCACACTCCAAAAAAAACGTCCACAAACCCAAAAACTTCATACAAAAACCTTTGGGACAAGGAGCCATATATAGGCGAACTTTTGAGTTTTTTCCCCTCGCCCCCTCCCCCTCTAATTTTTTTTTAACAACTACGTCGCTGCAGCTTTCCAACGAGCCCAGATTCATCAAAATCAGTTGAAAATTGGCTGAGATATCGACGTTTGAAAATGACATTTTGCAATGGGATTTCGATTTTTCTATTGTTCTCATCATTACGAAAACTTTTTTTCTGATCTGTCGGTTTCTATCTATCTATCTATCTATCTATCTATCTATCTATTAATAATTTTCGATCTCAAGAACTAGACAGCCGATCTTCCTGAAATTTTCAGGGAACGTCAGTCTCGACCCCAAATGAAAAATTTCATATGCCGCTTTTCCGGGGAAATTCTGAAAAAGCCGTGGCATGTGGAAAAGTGGTCAATTTTGAGGGTTTTTTAGGTAATGCTCGGAGTTTTCGAATTTAAGCTCCGGAGTGACACTAGAAAGTTACAGAGTTTAGACAGGAGAATTTTTTAGCATTTTCAGAAATTGGCTGTCAACTGTCTTGGATTTTTTGCTAAATTCTGAATAAGAATATCTAGACAGTTGGTTTCTTGAGGAAAGTTATATGAATCAGTGAAAAGAATTGGTGACACGAAGTGTTCCGAAGGCAGCCGAAGGTGACACGAACTGTTCCGAAGGCAGCCGAAGGTGACACGAAGTGTTCCGATGGTAGCCGAAGGTGTTGATGAACAATTTTTTTTAAAAAAAAATTTTTTGGAGAAATTTTTTTTCGGAGAAAATGTTTTTTGGAGAAATTCTTTTTCGGGGAAAATTTTTTTGGAGAAAATTTTTTTTCGAAAAAATTTTTTTGGAGAAACAATTTTTTTGAAGAAATTTTTTTTTGGAGACAATTTTTTTTCGAATACAATTTGTTTCGGAGAAAAATTTTTTCGAAGACAATTTTTTTTCGACAACTGAAAACTTCCAAAACGACTGATATAAAAAAAACCTCTTTAAATGTAGAATGTGACGCAGTCCGTAAGTCTGCTTCCAAAATTAATGATATAGCTTGAGGTGACGCTATAGCTGATAATACGCAGAAGTTTGTTTGAATGGAATCTTGTGTTCAAAGTTCTAATTTACTGAAAAAATTACAGCTCTTTTCTTAAAACAAAATTACTTCGTGTTAAAAAAATTGTATCACAAATGCCGGACCCAACGACGAGATAATTTTTCTGTACTTTCAGTTTTTGCACTGCAAAAATTTGACTTTTGTTTCTCGTTGCGTAGATTGTTTAGGGTAAATTTAAATTTTTGCGTGTAAAAACTGAAAATTATTCCGCTGGTACAGCCTAATATTCTCAATTTATTCTCATATTCTCATAAATCTCACAATATTCGCAAAAAATCGTAAATATTCTTACTTGAGAATAAATGAGAATAATGCGAATATATGAGAATATCGGAAAAACTCTGCCAATATTCTCAAAAATTCTGCAAATATTTCAGCAATTCCTCATTTATTCTGCAATCCACAATTTATTCATCACGATTCGCAAGAAATCCTCTCATAATAGGGACTGCAAACACATACTGAGGTATATTACCAGTTCAGGCAGATTTAATAAATCAATAAAACTGTAGGGACATAACATAGTTAACACAATGAGCCCACACAGAGTTCTATCACTGGTAGAACAATTATTTTTAATAAAATAAACCACAGAATCACAATTCTTCACTTTACGATGCTTGTGTTTGGAAAGAATCTCATATCTACAGTGTGCATTAAATTAGTTTGAACTGACAGACTATTCAATCAAGAACAAGAAATTGAGACAAATGCAAAATCAAAATTATTACAACGAGTAATAATCCGGACGAAGTGTATTTCACTCTGCTAAATTTTTCACTGCGAATTTCCTTTCATAACAGATGGATCGAAGATGGAAATAAATGGATCGATGATGGAAATAGATGGATTGAAGATATAGATGGATTGAAGACATAGATGGAAAAAGATGAAAAAATATATTGAAATACTTGCAATAAAAATGTACCGATTTTTTACCGATAACTTTGTTTAAAAAAACGTTTTACCGATTTTTAAAAAAACGACGGTAATTGCTTTCCCTAGTTGGGTCAATTTTGTTAGTCGAAGATTTGATCACTAGTTTGTAGCATTCAGTTGGTCGGATGTCGGGGTCACCAATTTGTTGTGAGTATGTTTACTCTTCAAACGAAAGAGAGAATGTTTCCTCATTCCAGGTTGTAACAATTTTAATCTTATTTAGAAAATATATTGCAGTACCCTTCATAGTGCCTTTATGACAAACGAAGCTCTTTATAAGATTTAACAAACTAAAGTGTTGATTTCGTCGATTAAGACTCATCAGTACACCTTGCTTACTACACCATGTGTATATCAGCACACTCGGTCACAGAATGATGACTTCCATGAACAGCGCACTTCTTAAATAAGTTCTTCGAAAAGGGATCTTATGCGTTGACCACGACGTTTGTAACAACCAGTCGAATTTCGACCCGGGAGTAGGGGGGATGGGCACCGATCATGGTCCTTAGATGACGAATCAGCATTAAAAAAAAATATCCGCCCGTCCGTCAACACGATAACTCGAGTAAAACTCAACCGATTTTCAAAAACTTTTTTTTCCTGAAAAAAATCAGAAAATTGATTGATTTGGGGCAAAATCAGTTGAAAACTTTTGAAGTTACGGTCGAAAAAGTGGTGAAAACGTGGTTTTTGAAGGTTGGTGGAACTTTTTCACTTATATCACTGCGAAATCAAAACAGAAACCGCTCTTCAAGGTTTTGAGTGAAAGATATGGACATAAGAAAATCACGAAAATTAAATTAGTGAAAATCTGTCGAGTGGGCCCAACTTACGCTACGCGACCCAACACGATATTTTTGTGTTTCGTATCAGTAAGTCCCATCGAGGGTTTCCAGAGAAATAATGAGTCATGGGTCTATTTTCTATTACATTTGCCAACCTCCCACATGAACATGTATTTTACGAAGAACATTCTCTGGAAATGGCCACAGTTCCCCCACAAAAAAAATTTCAAGAAGAATTATTTCAAGTGCGTAATACAATTTCGTATTAATTTTCAACCAGTTTTTTAATAAAATCAAACTACTAAAAGCATTAACCAGTTAGCTTCAACCACAGCAAAATTTTTCCGCAAATTCAACACAATCTTGAACTAATGGAATGTCAAACCCATTTTCAATGAACGCCCTTTTAGTAAAACTTAAATTTTCTCGTCTACTAGCAGCAAACATTTTCCTTATATTATTGGATGTATTCCGGTGGCGAATCTGTATAACCGCTCTTGGGTGTATGCAAGTTATCTTGTTAACTAAACATAATCAATATACAGCTTCGGGGAGTAGGAAACAAGGTGAGATGATAAATCACACACATTCGATGTATAGCTAATATTATTATGTGACACTCGAACGGAAATCAAAGTATATTACACGAACAATATGCTACACAACATATATCATTTTATCACATGGGGTATGTGTTCAGTTCAATGTAATTTAAGTAAAATAAAAAAAATATGCAAACAACGTTACATCTCGATATTACAAAACTTTTGCGTCATTAGGTGAATAAAGAAATAATGTCTACCCACTTACCTTCCGTTGGTGTTGCTATTAAACGATGGCTACTCTGTGAACCAGAAGAAATTTGATATTTTTGGGGCCATGTGGATGAAGGAATTTGATTATTACTACGTTGAAATTCGGAACTGCACCATGAAGTCACCCATAGGGACTGTATATCTGTTCATTAAAAGAGGGAGAGAAATTATTATTATTTACGGTCAAGAGTTATAGAGTGAGAAAGTTTTCAGACAATAAAATTTTCCGCTTGTTGAAATAACACCATCTATTGAAAATAGTGCGATGTACGACATCGCAAGTTACGGTTAACTTATCGCCAGCGACGAATAGCTCATCGCCAGCCATGGCTAACCTATTGCCAGCCACGGCTAACCCATCACCAGCTATAGTCAGTCCATCGCGATCATCACCAGCTCTGCCGTATTAAGCCAAACTAATGTATCGCGTTTAAATCTGTGGTTTAAAGTTCTTTAGTGAGCTTTAAGCTTCTTCTTAATTCCATTGAAAAATGTAAGCTTTCGTTGGAATACAAAAGAAGCTCAAAGCCCTCAAAAGTTTGTCATTAACAAAGAGACAATTGCGGTACGTTGTTTTGGCTTAACATGGCAGAGCTACGGTTAGTCCACTGACAGCTAAGACGTGCTCAGCAGCACCTTCGGTCAACTAACCCAAGATACAGCCAGCTCATCACCAGCCATCGCTGACTAGTAGTCAGTGACTACCTTATATTGCCACATTTTATATTTCAAATGACAGTTAAAATATGGGCATCTATTTTGTTGTCAGCAAATTTAGATTTTGTCAGCAAAATTATTCTTCCTTTTACAGCAAAAATAACGTTTTCATCATCCAATTGAACTTTAATCGGCAAATTTATTCTTTTTCTTTTAAAAGATTTTTGTTTATAAAAACGTTATTTTAACTGTAAATTGACGAATAATTTTGCTGGACGAAAATACGTATTCCTTAAAATATGTATCTCAACAATTGAAAAATCCCAAAATCCCATATAAAATTCACATAAGGTGGTGTGAGGCCTAAAAAAGGCCTCTATTTGTTGCAATTTTACTACATGTTTTACAAATGTTCTAGGCAACGATGAAATAAGGAGTTCAGGCACTAGAATGGTCCTTTATCTAGTGCCTGAAAGCATTATCTTAACGTCGTCTAGAACATTTTCATGGAGAAAAATTGCAACAGAGGCGTGCATTTCAAGCTGGGCAGCCTGGTGCCAAAAAAAGTTTCTATGACAATGTTGGTGTGGCAAACAAGTACATAATATGCACTCGTTTCGAAATCCTCACCAGGCTGCTTAGTTAAGAAGTTTAATTAACCATAAAGAACGAAGCCTGGTGCCAAAAATTTGTTAATGTCATCGAAACGGCAGTTTTACGAAAATTATACGTCACATTGATTTCAACGCGGTACCAGGCTGTCTACTCAACATATTCTACTGTCAACATAGAGGGCAGCAGCAGCCTGGTGCCGAATTGAAATTTATATGACATTTAATATTCTTTACGGCCGTTAAAATGACAAACATATTTTCGGCACCAGGGCGAAAGTACGCAGCCTGGTGCCTAGTTGGAACCAAGTGCACATTTATCTGTCTTACAACGTATAAAAAACCTAGCGACGTTATCAGATGAGAGATTTTCATATATTTTCTCTCGCAAATTCTCGTCGCTAGGTTTTTTATGCGTTGTAGGGCAGTTATGTACTCGTTTCAAAATTCAACATTGTCAAAGGATTTTTTAGCACCGGGCTGCCATCTGGAATCGACCAGAGTATCCCCACCTTCTGGTAGGCTAAATGCACCAGTTATCGGCCATGTAGTAGTCTCCGGCCAAACCATAGTTTCACTAGTTACTTCGCAATGAAACATGGCCGAACACTGGTGCTGGCCGGAGGCTACTATCCCAAGATCTTGTAGAAAACATCATTTTCGTCACCATAAAAAATGATTTCCCACGCCATTAAAAAGAATTCATAAATAGTATATTTTGTAACTAGTGATGAAAAGTTGAATTTTTTGGGACTAGTCGTAACGAGGCGAAGCCGAGTAGCACAAGCTTACGAACGTGTTCCAAAAAATTCCACTTTCATCAAAAGTTACAAACAACGTTTTTTGCTCCGTTATGATCATAATGAGACGAAATCACACAAACGAACATACTGAAATCACTCTACAACAATTCTATGCACACTTGGCGTATATATAGTATATATGAAATCACTTTTATGCAACGCCGTTGTGAAAAGTGAACTTTTTCATGCGTCGTTTTGGTGACGTTAGAGAGGTCTTTTTATAACTGGTTTTACTTTTTATCACTAGTGATAAAAAGTAACTTTTTATCACTCATTTGGGTGATAAAAAGTTACATTTTGTCACTAGTGGTAAAAAGTTCATTCAAAAGTTCACGTTTCACAAGTTGTTGCATAAAGTCTTGTATGAAACACGTTGCGAAATTGGTTGTTTTTGTCACACGATGTGATTATCCAACTCGCTTCGCTCGTTTGATAACTTCACGTCTAGTGACAAAAACAACTCCATTTCGCAACTAGTTGCATAAATAACTATTTCGGACGCATATAGCGTCTGAAAAAGTACTTTTCCGGACTCAAACTTTAAGTTTTCAATCGTAGTTGCCGTAACGAAAACGTCGAATTATGTTCATTAGGAGCAAAATAGTTTTTTTCTGTAATTCAATGCCGAAATACAACATTTATCCATATGAGTTCTGAAAAGTTGAATTTTTCAGAACTCATTTCTATTTTACTTTGAAAATGTAATTTTTAACAATATTTGCATGAAATAAAAATTTCTTGCCGTGACCAGATTGCGAACTTCTGACACCAAGGCATAACATCGCATTACAGAGACACGCTAACCATTCGGCTACTGAATCATATATGCGAAGTGAATGTATTTCGATGCGTACATTAAGAGCAAGTCACAAAAAAGTAAGCTGTCAAATTTGCGATGTTTTTTTAGAAGAAAATCCTGCGTAAATAACAAACGATTCAAAATTATAGCTCATGTACTGTGAAAGGATGGCTCTTACACGAATAATAGATGAATCAGAATTTAAAAAGTTTGAGTACGACGGTCGAAACTTGCTCTGAAAAATCATCGCAATCCGTAGCTGATTTGCGATGTTATTTCAGAGGGTACAAATTTTCTCTGGTTCTTCTATTATTTGGGTAAGAGTCATCCTCTCACAGTACATGGACTATAATTTTGAATAGCTCTTTATTTACGCATGATTCTGTTCTGAAAAAACATCGCAAATTTGACAGTTCACATTTTTGCCACGTGCTCTTAACTGTCGACTACTTGATTTACTTGATTTGATTAAGTTAGAATTTTGGCTACTCGATTCAAGCAAAGAATTTTCACAGTGAAATTTGTGACGAGTGAGTTTGCGATTTCTTAAAATTGTGTCCGAAAGTAATGAATTATGTAGTAGGGTCCAGTGTGTAATGTTTATTGCGTATCCATCCATGTTTCACCCCTACGAAAACCATGCATTACATGTCGGGTCACTAGTGAGGTAAAAAAGACCCTAAATTTAATGCATGATTTTCATTGGGGGTAAACATACATGTAATGGTCAACTTTCGGATGGGATAGCCAATAAAACACTTTGTATGTGTGCAGGTGAATAACTTAATTTTCTCCACTACGGTGAAGAGATGGTGTTGTGTTTCATGACAATTCGATTGAGAAAATTTTTAATTTCTCAGTTCTGGTTGTCACTTGGAGTCAAAATATTAATTTTCTCGCCAGAATTGTCATTCTGTTTTTGTTGTTTTGTAAAAACGTTATAAGAAAATGAGATTTCTGTTTCGTGGATAAAAACGTTTATTCGAGAGAACTTTCGCCCATTTTCACTATTTTCTCCCTGTGGACGACATACAGGCTTTTCCTCCTCACATCTCCTCCCCTCATTTCCGCTGATTTCATCGTAATTTAATTTCCCTCGTTTCTTCAACAATAATTTCATTTTCGGGATTTATTAACCTTGGGAGTTTATTCGAAAAAATTTTCAACTAACTAAGAATATCTCGGACAAAGATTTCCCGATGCATTAATCACATTAAGATGTTGTTTATTCTTTGGACAGCAACATTCAATAATCGCATTTTCCGCTTCGTGGAGAAGAGTAAACTTCATTTGAAAGCTTTTGACCTGCGGAACAAACAGAATTTTAAAATAGAAAACTTACTCAGGAAACGAATACAATACAAAAATTAACAAGAAAATGAAAAAGGGAATTGAAATGCTTCCTCTTAGTCTCTTTTCGAGACAATATACTTCTCTAGCACTCATATCTATAAAACAGGAAAAAGACACCGTCTTTATGATCTTACAAGTACCTCTTAAGGCCATATAAATTTAAGAATGCACAGTGATTGAAGAGTGGCAGCAGCGGTGGAAATATAAAAGAAAATATTTATTCGTTCAAATGGGGTACATTCTTTCGTATTTTTCATTTTGTAGCAGAAGAGGAAGATGTATTCATGAAGTTATTATTCCTACTTTGTATGTATGGAACATAGCATAGGAGGACAGATAGCAAAATTAAATATAATAAAAATTCATTCTTTTTATGTTTCATTTAGTGGCTAAATATTCCAATTTCATCAATGCAAACAAATATTAAAATTCAGAATTTTAGATGGAAAATGCCTTGGGTCATACAACATTCTACCGAAAATGGTTTTTTTAAAAAAAATGTTCCACCGTGGTGGTCGCGTTAAATTGGAAATGTAAATGTTGAACTCAAGTACTTACCATGAGATCATTAATGTAAACTGCAAATTAAGACAATGGTTTCTATGGTGAAGGTTTTACTTTTAGTGTTTGGAGGAAATACAAAGGTCATTTTAGGCATTCTATGTATAAGATAACCCAAACGGAAAACTAGTCAAGCTTCAAATGAGTAAAAGAGACGTAACATCCGTTGTCAATTTCGGTTGTCGTCTAGATATTTAGAAAAACCAGTACGAGTACCTGATGCTGATAACAAAAGCTCAAATAGTTATTTTCATTACAAGACGAAAAGTAGAAATTGAAGTTTGCAGCCAGAGTGACATTTCATTCATAAAATTGTTTACTTTTGTTGTGAAGTTAGTTGTACTTTTTGCACTTCATCCATAAAAGCAGACGTAATATGATTAATGAATGAAATGTTGAAATTGTAACCAACTTTATGTTGAATAGCAAATATTGAATAGTTGACAAAACACTGTCATCCGGATGTTCACGTGTATGTTCTACCTCGGCACAAGCGTACCTACCAACTTGTCATTTCTCTGATTGCGACACTAATTTGATTTTAAAAAGGCAGCATGGCCACATGACAATAAAGCTTTGGAAAAATCAATTTGGTGTTGACAAATGTAGATGAATGTGGGGGGTAGGGTGGGTCGAGAAATGCATAATGTTTTTTTTGACTCTGGACCTAGTCTCATCGACGAATTAATTAATGTAAGTAAATCCATCAAACTGAGAATTTTCTGGCGTTGTAGCAGTGCATTCGGGAAAAATTGGGGGCTGTGACCTTCAGTTTTACACTGCATGTACAAGGCGATAGTGAGGCCAATTCTATGCTACGGTCGCATGGTTTGGTCCCATACAACAGAAGGAGCTAACCAAAGTACAAAGACTTGCTTGTCTGGGCATAACAGGAGCGATGACTTCGTCTTACTTTCACTAGAGCCCATCGGCCTATTTGTGAAGCATGAAGCGGAGCGAACTGTGGCAAGACTCTACGAAAGTGGCCAATGGTTCGCGATGGGAAGGAAGATAGGTTACGTGAGTATACTAAACTCTTTAGTGAGAGACTTTGAGGAGATGTCAATGCCTTCAGACAGGATGGCAACAATATTTCGGTTTGAAAGGAACTTTAAAGCAATCTTTTCGAGTCGCGAAGAGTGGCAAAGCAGAAACGCTCCGGTAACAGGAGACATTACCATCTTTACTGATGGTTCTAAGGTGGTAGGAGGAACGCGGGCGGGTATTTTCTGCAAGGATTTAGGGCCTAATGTCTCAATACCTCTTGGAGTATACCCGTCAGTATTCCAAGCAGATACCTTAGCGGTCGGAAGGAGTTGTGAGTGCCTGACTGAAAGTCAGGTGGTGAATAAGCGAATTGTAATTTGTACAGATAGTGAGTCGACGAGAGCAGCGCTCTCATCTTATAAATCGACACTAGAAACTAGAATGGCACTGGACGCCCTCTCAGAGAACAATAAAGTATCTCTGGTTTGGGTTCCGGGACACTCAGGTATTCTAGGTAACGAGAGGGCTGATTAACTGGCGAGGTAAGGTAGCGAAACAATCTTTGTTGGACCTGAACCAGCCCTAGGTATTAAAACCGGACTGATTATGGAACTTATAAAAAGGTGGACTAGCGAAAGGCACCAAAGATTTTTGGAAGAGAGAAGCTGCTGTAGGCAGGCTAAGTAGTTCTTGGATAGATGTAAACCACAAACTACCAAGGACCTCTTAAGCCTTAACATAAAAAACTTGAGGTGGATGCTTACGGGTCACAACACACTGACACACTGAAGGTGCGGCGACGTACCAGAAACAGCAAAGCATTTCTTTCTACACTGTCCAGGCCTCGTGAACTTTAGGATGAATTTGTTTGGAGACTTTTACCTTACCCTTTAAGAATTTCGGAAGATACCGATAAATAATATAGCCTCTTTCATCACAGGAAGCAAATGGCTAGATCAACCACCTACTTGAGGGGGTATCACAATAACACCACCACAAAACATCATCACCACCACACAACAACAACCAAAAAATAAATTAACCAACTAAGAAGTTAGTTGACGTTATGCGCATGCGCACAATAAATTTTTTTTTCATTGGACAGTAGCAATAAAAAAAAATCAACTAACTTCTTAGTTGGTTTTGCGCATGCGCATAAGTCAACTAAGCTCTTAGTTCGTTAATTTATTTTTTGGTTGAAGACACACCAACGCCACCAACGCCACCATCACACAAACAGCACAACACTGCAACAATAGAACCGATCTATCATCAAACACACACACACATTACAGGGTTTGACACAATGGGCCCAACGAAGCTGGCTAAGTGCTTCAATGTCTTCAATAATTTATTTAAATGTAATTATTATCATCATTGTACCCATAATAAAAGTCAATCATCATCTTTGCACACCCTTGCATACATTATAGTATAAGATACTTAAGTCGCAAATTTTCCTCCTAGCGCACAAGAATGCTTATGCCCGCGTAGTCCTTAGGGGCGGGGGTATTTACTAGTAGTAATAATAATCTGCCTTAACAACCCATGAAGGGTTAGGGCTAGACCATTATTTACTAGTTTCGCTACTTTTTATGGTTCTACGTTTTGAGATCCTTTCATTACCGGAAAGTTTTTACTGTGCCAGTGGTACAAGTTAAAAGTTAAAGAAGCGTATATAATACACCTACATACTGAAGAGTATCGCACCTAGGACAGAACCTTGAGGTACTCCAAGATCATTTTTTACAGGATAAGATGCGTGTGTGTACACTTTCGTGTGTCGAATTGTATCACCAAAAGTGGTTATTTTTTATCACTAGTGACAAAAAGGATACGTCACTTATTAGAGGCATGAAAAAGTCTACTTTGCGCAACTGAGTTTTATAATTTTCTATTACGCATTTAGTTGAAGTGACTAGCCTTTGAGTGAATTTTCGCTAATCCAAATTTCCAAACAACGCAGTAAACTGAAAAGATAAACTGTTTTCCTTTCTTTCTTTTTTCATAACTACGATTTTCGATTTTTAGCTGACCTACTAAAAGTGTTGTTTCGTTATTCACAAATAGTGTGAAATAACCTTCTGTCAACGTCTTTATAACCAACCCCTATCATCATTTTAAGCCACTGATAAAGTAAACGGCAATTAATTTCACAACAATTTTATTTTCTTAACCGAACTAATACCATTGTTTATGAAGCGGAAAAAATTAATTTTACTAATAAATATTCGCTCCTTTTCCGTACTAACAAACTGTAATGAATGTCATCATAATAAACGAGATATATAAGCCTTTACCAAGGAAAATGACTTGATAAATGTTAGCAACTACCCCATAATTTAGACACAATAAAGAAAACGGACAACATAAACGTCTACCTTTAGTAGCGTCAATAAATCTACTCTACTTTATTTACTCATTTTCATGTTAGGAATTATTTGCTTCTCTATCTCATCGTGTTATTAGCTTTTGGGCTCTCTTTCGGGTCATTTCGTGTAATGAAAGCCCTTAAATAGGGAATGAACAATATTTGTTTCGTTCAATTAATTCACTACACCGCTGAGTGCTAACCTATAAATACAGTTTTAACAAAGACACAATTCCAGCCGAGGCAATTATTATGCTCAACGGTTTCTTTCTAATAAATATTTATTGTCGGCCAAAGTCGAAGGTGATTACGCGATAGGGATAGGTATTCAAGGGAAAATTCAAATCAATGAATGACTTTGACGAGGGGGGACGTTACTATAAGAGTTTTCAAAGACGTTTTTAACGACCCCTTCAGATCTCTAAAAAAACTGTTGTTGATTGATTAACCAATCGAATGCCACCACTCAAAATGTCAAAAAATACAAATTTTTCCTCATATCTCACAACATGTGTTTATCACCAACCATCCACACGTCTAGCGTGACGTCGGCTTCTGTCAAAGTATACGAAATTTCATGATGAAGTGAGTAAGCTGACAAACATATCATTTGTATACTACCGGACTAAAATCTTAGATTTTACGATTTGGTCTAGTCATATAATGATATCTACAAGTTTACTGCGACATCGGCTTTCGCGAATTTCATAATTAAATGTGTTAACGTTTACGGAATTTATATTAAAGTGTATACTCATTTCATCATGAAATACGATATACTTTGACAGAAGCCGAAACGCCTGGATTTCGGTAATGTTTGTGAATGGGGCTTAGAGCCTTGCAAAATATTAGCTTGAATGAGGATTTACCATCTCCAAGCTTCTCATTTTTAGATGGTACGATGAAAGAAGACATGGTTGCGTTTACCACGACGTATGTCGAATTTCAACCCGGGAGTTGATTACTTTTCCGTTTCGGAGTCTGAATAAGAGAAAAATGTAAAAAAATCTCCGTCCGATTTTCAAAATCCCTGAAAGGTAATCGAAAAATCTTTTATGGGATTGAATCTGGGCACTGTCGGGTCAAGGGCCTCTGAGCTGAGACCGTTTAAGTGGTTTTTGGTCTTTTGTACGTAACTCGAGTAAATCTTTTCCGATTTTTTGTTCGAAATTTGTAGGAATGTCCGACATCTCATTGAAGAAAATTATTCAGAGTCTCTGCTGAGTCTCTACTAAGACCTCACGTTTTTTTCCTACACAAATCGGGTAAATCTTCTCCGATTTTCAAAATCTTCCTTTTGCTTGATAGGTAATTGAAAAAATGATTACGGGATTGAATTCCGGCAAAATCGGTGAAGAACTCTCGAAGTCACGGTAGAAAAAGTGGTCAAAAACTCGGTTATTTAAAGGTTGGTAAAACTTTTCGACTTATCATCATCATCATCAAACTTTTCGACATATCATCATCGTTATCAAAGTTTATAGACCATTATGTACCTTCCGGTGTAAGGTCTTTAAGACACAACCCTTGGAATGTGTATCAACCGCACCACCCTGCCAGTTGATCTGAGAGAGTAGGTGCGAAAGCAAGCAACTTCCCGAAATAATGCTACGAGGCGGTTCCGGGGAGAAGAGAGCATGGAGAGTAAGGTAGGCCACTGAAGAATGGAAACTAGCACTACCTTGGTCTAGGAGGACCGGATGTCTATGAAGCAGAGCCTAGTTTTGGGAAATCTTTCAGAAATTTCAGAAAATTTTCGGGAATTTCGTGAAATTTTCGGAAATTTCAGGAATTTCGGGAAATTCAGGAAACCGGTTTCCCAAAAATAGGCCATGCTATGAAGATTTTCTCACTCCCAAAATAAAACCATCTCCACTCCACCCTATGCTCCAAGGAAATGGTTTTTTCGTCCAGAGAAAGTCCCCTAGTTTCTAAATCTGATTTAATTGAATCTTGAAACATTCCCCTTGTCCTAACTCCTTCCCTGTCCTAACCAGCGCAGACGACTAGCCCTTGCCTCCCCTTCCACTGACGAAGCCATTAAGTTTTCCGTAATGTCGTCGTTCCTAATGTGATTATCCCACTGTTCCCTCCGATTAACCCTCCCTATACTTCTAAGAACCCTCATATATGAGATGCTTCGGACGGGTTTTTCAATATTTCCCTTTCGGCAATTTCCAGTACAATTTGAATCTGTCGGGAGTAAAACCCGGTCTATTCCAACTGTCAAAATGAGGTATTAAACATCAAAGCTGTAAAACAGTCGAGCATTTAGAAAGATGCTCCAACCCAACATGTTTGTGTCGTAATCTTAATATATTTGATCAAAAACGAATTTTAGACGAAAGAAAAATATATTTATTTATCTAAATATTTGACGTTTAATACGTCATTTTGACAGTTGGAAAAGACCTGGTTTTGCCCCCAACAGATTCTTTTAATGTCGACGTAATTTCAGTAGCCACAACTATGCCGATGAGTACAGGTCCCTTGCGTATGTTCAACAATTTGTATGATGCCAAACATCGCATTGTAAAAAAGAAACTCGGTTGTGACATCTGAGCGGCTAGTAGTATCTCAATGCATACAAAACAACAATTTTTGAATGACATGAAGGGGATCTCTTTTGAACCAAGCCAAAGGGTTGCTAGGCTAGCATTCCGTTGTATTTTGAAAGAAATTAAAAGTCTAAATGAGCTGAACTTCTAAAAGTGATGAGCAGCTACCCCTAGAATGGTTTTACCCAATCCCTGTTGCAATCACCTCTTCCGCCCAAGCACTCAACATTGAAAGAAAGAAGAGACCTAAAAACTCTCCACACTTTCAAGCCTATTTGTGCAAAACCACCCACCCTTTTAACAACGCTCGATGTTCCGTAAAATGTTTCGGTTATTAGGTTTTGACATTTCAGCATCCCCGTCTCTATACCGACAACCGAAAAATTCTTCTCTTTTCGATCCTTTTAGATTGGACTGTAATCGAATTATGATTTTAAGTACGATTCAAAGCGATAAAACGTTTTTCAACTATAAACAAGGTGAAAAAATCCTAATAAAATAAATTAAGTCACACGTTCCCAAAACATTTTCACCAGAGAAAATGAACCAATTTTCTATTGTGTGGATGTGAAATGCTTCGTAAATTAATTATTTTTCGGTAGGTTGTTTAGTTTACTATATACACTTCCTACGACGACAAGCACTTTTTATATGATTTTCATTTAATTAATAGACTTTCAGGGGTTTCTCATTTTTATCTTGTCTGCCTTTGAAAACGTTTTTAATTACTTGGAAACATAAATCAAGTGGTTCGGTTAACTGTAGGTAGACATTTTCCTCCTTTACGTAGCACGACTGAGGTCAAATTTTGGGTGTCCTTAATTTACACCTAGTTTTATGTGCTTTTATGTGTGGTGAGATAAACAAAGGGTTTTTAGTAATTGGTAGAAACGTTGGGAGGTTTCAATGTTTGTCTAAATGTTTTAAATTAAAATGATTTTGTGAACTCGTTGTTCTAGCCAAAATTACAACGATTTAAAAAGTTGGAGCTTTAATTTCGAACGCTACGCAAATTTATAAGGGTTAAGTACAGTGATTGACGTGAGGCTATCGTATACCTCCAATGAGTCCTTCAATTTTAATTTTCAATATCAACAACAGCAACGTAATAAACAATTCTTTGTTTGACTTGTTTTCATACATCACTTTATCGTAAATTAATGCATTACAACGAAATGTGTATGTCATGTACACGAGAGCTTGTCCAGTGTTAGTGCACATCGAGTGACATACTTTATACTATTGTATAATGTTTTACTGCATATGCGAGAGTGTTTTTTACAAACTTCACATTTTTGCTTTGATGATGTGAGAAGCGAGGATGTAATCCTTTGTTGGGTTTCTTGTCGGTGAAAAAATGTGGTACCACCTAAATATGGAACGAAATACTTACAGTGGTCAAATGTAGTTATTTGAATCACAAGGGACGAAAGTAAAGTAATCTACCCTGTGCGAGAATTGCTGTTCGCGCCGGAGGAGATGTAATTTTTCATCACAGCAACCGCTCTTTTAGAAAACCGGGAGTACTTTCGCATATCTTAGCTTTTAGATTTTATCAGTTTAGGACGATCGATTTCGCGATCTGGAACACAGATCTTTTGACCCTTTGTTCCCAATCCCGCTCATCATGTGAAAATGAAGAGAATTTTCGCGTGCCGACCGCGAACTTGTGTAATGTGATAGGTCCTAGTTCATCCCCTCTCGAAGGGTGAACGACATAGTCGCCAAGTGTCCTGTGCCTCAGCTGAAGGAACTTGGGGCATTCGCATATCATTTTAAACCCGTTTCCTCTTGCAAGCCACAGCAGCACTCCAGGCCACCTAGAATCTTCATTTTCATTAGGCGCTTGTTGAGTCCGCAATGGCCGGTCACCGCTCCCATGATCCTTTTTACTCGGTCCCGGCTCATCGTCAGGAGCTCTTTTGTCTATCTCTCGTTCGGAGTGGGGAGGAAGCAGTTGGTGCGCACTCCTCCGTCAAACGCTGTCCACGTCTTTATCACTTTCGCATAAAGTGAGCTCATACAGGGATGTGCGGTTCCGGTCCAAATGTGATAGCTGTCGAGCCAGCTGTTCTAGCCAGCTCATCAGCTCCCAAATGTCCGGATACAGAAACCAGTTCGACCCGATTCCTCAGCCCTATCTGATTTAGGTGTTCCTTGCATTCTTTCACCAACTTGGGAGTCATAACGGGTGATATCAGTGCTTTTATCGCTGCCTCACTATCCGTGCATATTACTATATGTTTTTCTCCCAGTTCTTCTGGCAGAAGTTCACGAGCACTTAGGAGTGCCGCTGAAGTTTCCGCCTGGAAGATACTAGAGCTAGAGAGCTTCCCTAGATGAATCCAAGTGCCGGTATCCGTTCTTGGGTTATATATACCAACTCTAGTCACTTCATTCATCTTCGATCCGTCCGTAATTTCAATCCATTCGTTACTAGGTAACGTAGTTAGTCACCCATTTACCTATTTGTTCCTATCTGGGAAGATCGCTTTAAAGTTCCTTTCGAAACTCAATTCTCGATTCATGTAATCCCGTGGTATGTCAAAAATACGATAAAAAAACATATTTTCGATCTTTACATGCCCGATGCAGAAACCTGAAGTCCACAATAGATTTTGCGTCAACCTGTCCGCAGCCATGGTTCATCGCGGGCCTCACTACCGCCTTATATATCCACAGTAGCCCCAGCCTCTTTCCGATTGCACTTCTACACATCCAGAAGGTCGTTAGAGCTTTTTCGGGCTGAGCAATCCAGTTTAGCTTGCGGTCTAACGTAATATCCAGATATTTCACCTGGGCGCTCGTCTCAATGTCTTTTCCGAAGAGCCACGCTTTTCCAACAAGCTCTGAGACTGTGAGTTTTTTGCTGAAAAGCACTAGGCCCGTCTTGTCTGGATTCACGTACACCGGCATACCGGCATACTAAGTCTTCCAAAAGATGGGCCGTCCGAAAGAGAAGTTTATGGCGCTGTTGGGAAAGCGTCCAGTCAGATCCATGATTTTATCGAAGCAATTGACAAAATTTTCGCTTTATCTGTGTCCGGCCTTACGTTCTACAGCTACACTCTACAGAACTCTTTCTGTATGTTGAGGAGCTGGTGGGAGGTGTGCGAAACGACCTTTTCTTCCGAATCTGACCCGAACTTTTTTTTAAAAAGATTTCATTTCAAATCATGGAAAATTTTTTTCGCCGAAAATTTTTTTTCGCCGAAAATTTTTTTTTGCCGCTGAAATTTTTTTTCGCTGAAAAATTTTTTTGGCCGGAATTTTTTTCTCGCCGGAAATTTTTTTCGCCAAAATTTTTTTAGCTGAAAATTTTTTCGCTGGAAATTTTTTTTTGCCGAAATTTTTTTCGCGCCGGAAAGTTTTTCGCTGAATTTTTTTCGTTGAAAATTTTCGCCGAAAAATTTTTTGTCCTAAAATTTTTTTTTTTGCTGAAATTTTTTTCGCCGAAATTTTTTTTGCCGAAATTTTTTTTCAGGAATTTTTTTTTCGCTGAAAATTTTTTTCGCCGGAAATTTTTTTCGCTGAAAAATTTTTCTCCAAAATTTGTTTTTCTTTTCTTCCAAAACTACTGATATCACAAAAAAAACCCTTTTTAAAAGGGAAACGTGACGCAAGTCTTCGTCTCTTCTTCCAAAACAACTGATATCAATTTGGGTGACGCTTACAGCTTCGGACAGCAAAAAATTCTTTTGAAATATTTTAATTTTCGATTAAAGAAATTGCGTCACAAATGCCGGACCCTCCCAACGTAACAACTTAATTTTTTTTTCGTGTCAAATCTGAAAGAACGGAAAAACTATAACATTGGGGGGTCCGGCATTTGTAACGCATTTCTTTAATCGAAAATGAAAATATTCCAAAAGAATTTTTTGCTTTCCGAAGCTGTAAGCATCACTCAAAATCATTTTAGCGGTTTTGGAAGAAGAGGAAAAAGGGTTTTTGTTGTGATGTTTTTTAAACTCAATTTTGAGAAAATAATTGAGTGAATTAATATCTAGAGATAATGAGATTTTCCCAGTTTTTTGAAATTTGCTGGAAGGAGAAGCAGGAGGTCGCTTCCGCGATCAATTGGTCTGCAAAATTCGTTGACATAAAGGAAATCCATAACTAAAGTAATTTCTTTGTACTAAACCACTGAGTGTAGGATTACAGCGAGCTACGGTGGACATTATGGAGTAATATTATGAGCGTTTCATCGTTTATTTTGAAATTTCTACTCGCCAAAGTCACTTAACTCACCAATTTATAGTCTTTACTCTTGTATGCGTCATTTCCGTGCTAAAAGTTCCGAATAAAAAAGATAAAATGTTGAACATTATGATTTACCGATAGAATAATTTACTACATTTTTATGAGACCGAATTCCTGCATTGCATAAGAATAATGTAAACAACACTTCCGACCTTTTTACTTCTGGCTCTCTTATTTTCCTTAATCCTCTACTTTACTCACCGGACCGGTATCTGCATATTCATTCGGAATCATATCTACTGAATATATTGCTTTCATTAATTTAAATTTATTCATTCCGACTACTATGGAAGAAATGCTTAAATATTAACCTCATTTACCCTAATATCATATCCCGTTCCAGTGAAGCTTTTTCTATTTTAGTCCATATCTTCCATTACATTCAGCGAGATTGATTTATTTCAGTGATTTTTCATATTGAATCAAATTTTTCTGGGTTCGTTCACTGAACATGAATAACATAATACAAGGTACCGATAACGGAAAATATAAAAGCTTTCGCACAACAGCTATAAAAGAGTAAAACAAAAAAGGCATCAAGAATGTATTTTAGTCTGAATCCGTTATATACAAATCGAAACTACAAATTCGGAGACTATTTCTTGGACGGGAAAATGTTAGGAAATTGTGTTTTTTTTTTTGTTCTACACAGGGTTGTATTCACTTATTGCTTTTTTAACGCTAAAGTTGAAAGATATTCATCTGGAAGGCAAATACACCGATACAAAAATTTTTATGTTTCTAGTTTCTAGACGAACCATTGCGGCTAAACATACTTTCTGGACCTTGTACAAATATCAGTATTCAACTAGCAAAACAAAATTTTTTCCGCTTTTTTTCAAATTTATAACGCTCGCAGCGCCATCTCGCATATCATTATGTTACAAATGTATTTTCCCCAGAATGAGTACTTAAGAGTGCACACCAGGTGCGCGACGGTCTTTTGTTTTAATCTGTGCAACTAATATTTAACGTGAAGTTAGCTGCAGTTGCAAAAAAATCAGCTGATTTTTTAACTTTTCAACGAAGTCAGCTGATTTTGGTAAATTTATGAATGAAATCAGCTGATTTTGTTGCAATGAAGTTAGTCCCCCCTGGTGCACACTGCTTGGAAAAGAGCCATCCGTCGGAATTTTTTTAATTAATGAAAGTTTGTACGGAAAAAGTCGGAATTTCTGTAACGTTTTTCTCTTAAAGTATTAAATGAAAACATTTACATTTGCTATGCGAGCCTTTCAGCTTTTCCACTCAATACACACTTCAAAACGCATAATGTTTTCGACCAATGTGTTTGCTCACTTATTCTTTAACTGAATGATAAATTTAAATGACAGAAAACATTTTCTACGAGTCAGAAATGGATAAAAACTTTTTGAGTTGATACATTTGCAAATATTTGTAAACGTCAAAAGCCAACAAAGATGGCGGCCATTTTTATTTGCAATCATCAACTCAAAATTTTTTGTATCAATTTCTGACTTTTAGAAAGTGTTTTTTGTCATTTAAATTGATTATTCAGTTAAAGATTAAGTGAGCAAACACATTGGTCAAAAAAATGATGCGTTTTGAAGTGTTTATTGAGTGGAAAAGCTGAAAGGCTGACATAGCAAATGTAAATGTTTTCCCCAAAAATGTTTCCGCAATTTTGTTTGGGAATAGGTTAAGTATTTAATGACGACACAGGCATTCGTTTTTATTTAAGGCTTTAAGAGAAAAACATTACAGAAAATTGCGACTTTTTCCATACAAATTTTCATTAGTTCAAAAGATTCCGACAGATGGCTCTTTTGTAAGCAGTGTGCACTCTTACAACAACCATGCGATTAAGATCACGTTGCAAAAATGTGAACTGTCAAACCTGCGAAAATAACAAATTTTTCAAATTAATACCTTATGTGCTTTGAGAGGATGATTCTTATCTTAAAAAACATCGCAAATTTGACAGTTCGCATTTTTGCGACGTGCTCTTAAGTTTGATTGATTTTAAGTAAAAGTATTAAATGAAAAAAGATTCTACATTAAGAGCACGTCGCAAAAATGTAAGTTGTCAAATTTGCAACGTTTTTTAGAACAGAATCCTGCGTAAATAACAAAGTTTTAGCTCATGTACTGTAAGAGGATGACTCTTGTGCAATTAATGAATGAATCAGAATTCAAAAAGTTTAAGTATGAAGCTACAAATTTGCTCTGAAATAACATCGAAAATAAAGTTGGATTGCGATGATTTTTTAGAGCAGCTTCCGACCTGAATACTCAGACTGTCAGTCATCTTCTCACAGTACGTAAGCTATAATTTTGAATAAAATGTTGTTATTTACGCAGGATTCTGCCCTAAAAAACATCGCAAACTTGACAGTTCGCATTTTTTCAACGTGCTCCTAAAATATTTTTGTGTTTGACAGGTGACAAAACTGGCATTCTAGAAATTTGTAATAAGATAGCACTGCGGTCGTTTTAAGTTTGAAAAAAGCGCAATAGCCATTTTTTTCAAGTTTCGAACTCAATTTTTTAAAATGATTTAAAAAAAACTATAACTACAATGTATTTTCGGAGGCCAATTTGGTACACCCCCTCGAATGTATCCAGTTTATGAGAGACATGTCAGACGATCGTTTTTCTGAAATCTGCGTGACCCTCGCCGTTGGGTCCAATCGACACTTTACACCATTGTACTCTTCAGAAGTCTTTTGGATAGTGAACCAAAGAATCAGTCTTTTTAGTATAAACAAATCGGCTGGATGCAAAATCAGAAGTTATTGAGCTTATGCTGATATTTTTCTTCAGTTTTAAGAGCACATCATACAAAATGTCAGTTTTGATGTTTTGCGATGTTTTCGATGATAAAAGTCTCTTTTTTCAAATTCTGTCTCTTACACTCTCTGCAGATCACATTCCTGTAAATGATAGACGATTTAGAACTTAAAATATTTGGTTCCTCACTTCTACATTTTCTTCGTAAAAAACACCGCATTCAGATTTGGAATGCGATGTTTTTCTAGATTAAATCTACAGTAAACAAATTACCATTTTCAATTCTGAAACGTTTATCGTTTACATAAATGTGTTCTACAGAGAGTGTATGCAATAGAATTTTAAAAAAGAGGCTTTTATCATCGAAAAGTACGATAGTAAAACATCGCAAAATCAAAACTGACAGTTCGTATGACGTACTCTTAAGAGGGTGTCAGATATTTTGACAGTTCTATGTTTTGCGATGTTTTTTCATTGCATATTTCTAAGATCATCAGTTTTAAATTCCGAAACATCTACTGTTTTATAAATTCTCTGAATCAGAGTATATAATTATTGAGTCTTAGTGTCAAAATTTGATCTGAAAAAACATCGCATTGTATTATGCAGCCGAGTACTTTGCGATGTTTTTTCAGATCAAATTTTAACACTAAGACTCAATAATTATATATCCTGATTCAGAGAATCTATAAAGGGAAGAGTTATGCAAACAGTAGATGTTTCGGAATTTAAAATTGATGATAACTGTCTTAGAAATATGCAATGAAAAAACATCGCAAAACATAGAACTGTCAAAATATCTGACACGCTCTTAAGTAAAAAGGTAAGTAACTTGTAGTGGTACTTGCGCAGTAACGTTTAACTTTGTCTTTGATTGGTGCAATGGTGTACGGTGTCGATTAGACCCAACACCGAGGGTCACGCCGATTTCAAAAAAAAAACATCGGCTGACATATCTGGTCTATGATGTATAACATATCATCCCAATAAATAATTAAATGAGGTCACCACTAACGTAGATACAATTAGCAGCTCTACTACAACCCTGGATTTTGTTATAATATTGTCAATTTAGATCATGTTTTTCCAACATTCTGTTATTCTTGGAGCAGATGTCACTTGAAATATCATCGCTGCTGACAATTTGGTAGTTAAATTTACAACATTCAAATGTTAAGGAAATATAGAAAAGCAAAACCATTTCGCCCGTCATGTTGTACGAGAATAAAAATCTTCAAGATAATGGTAGAATGGTAGACGTAAAGACGGGGTGCCATTCTATCAATTCACTTTATCTAAATATCTTGTGTACGAACGACCTATTTATTTTTGCCAGAATCAATGCGCATAATAATAAAACAAAATGCTTTTTCCTCTCTTGTTCCTTTGGCATGGGTTTTGTTTTATGCGATGAGAGGTTTCGAAAATGTTTCAAGAAAATGAATAATGAGTTGTTTTAAAATGAATATACGCGTGCCTTGTGGACGCGTAATGAAACTTTTATGCATAGTGATAAATATCCGTAATCCGTGTGTCAATTCTGTTTCGTTAGATTGAAGAATTCAGTCAAATCATGTTAAAATGTTGTCACTTTAATCTTTCGAAGCATCCGTTATTTGCGTTACGGATTAACATCAAATTGTTCGCTTAGAATATGCTTTCGTTTGTTCTCTGTTTTTTGTTCTTCATTGAAGAGATTTGCATGGGTTTGATTTTAATGGGTGCTAGTAAATCAATTCATTCACTTTCAAGTTACAATAAACTGCGGGACGCTTTACCGGCGCGTTAAATTTTCAGAGGTAACGTACCTTAAGTAAGTGGATATCTATTTTGTCGCACAGGTGAGCACAAAACAATATGCTAATGGCTTTTAGTATAGAGTTGTGCAGGTTGTGCACGAAAGCATTTTGTTCATTCATAAAGCATGTCAGGCTAAACTTTAAAAAAATTCATTAACTAGCTTTATGATTGTCAAAAGATAGGACAAAATGAGAACATATTTTTGCCAATTAATTTTTCTGTTAAAGTCTGATAGTCCAAGCACGGCCGCACGGTAGCAATTTTAGTATTGGTAGCGGTTTTAATTATGTATATGTTCAGCAAAGTAGTTCAGCACAAAATGCTTAAGAAACCCGTACGAAAAACGAAGTTCTCCTAAAAGGGGGTCTATTGGGAGGGAGCATCGATGACGTTAAATAAATCATCAACAAAAAAAAATGTCCGTCCGTCCGTCAACACGATAACCCAAGTAGATTTTCATAATTGTTCTTTAATCGACAGGTCTATGAAAGCCCAACAATTTGTAGAAGAATCTTTATTGAGATTGGGCCCTAGGATATAGCTAGGGAACTAAAAACGAGTTTCTGCTAGCGCTCTACATGTTTTTTGTAAATAACTCGAGTAAATCTCTTTCGATTTTCAATTTTTTTTTTGATTGAAAGGTATAAGACTCTATTTCGTTTGATGGAAGAAACCCTTGGACTCTGTCAGGACCCTAAAACTGAGTTCTAATAGGGGCCAACGTGTTCGCTTACATAAGTTGGATAAGTCCGAAATGATTTTGTTGATTCTTTTTCTATTTGAGAGTTTATCGAGTTCCGAATTGTATTCAAAAACAAATTTGGCCCGGTGTCTGTGCTTAGGGCTGAAGCCTCAGGTCTGTCAGGATATAGCTAGGGCACTAAAAACGAGTCTCTGCTAGCTCTCTGCATGTTTTTTGTACTCAACTCGAGTAAATCTCTTCCGATTTTCAAATTTTGTTTCATCGAAAGGTCTAGGACTGTCTCCCGTTTTACGGCAGAAAATGTTTTGACTAGAAACCCTTGGACTCAGTCAGGACCCCAAAACTGAGTTTCTACTAGGGCCCAACGTGTGTGCTTACATAAATTGGATAAATCCTAACTGATTTTGCTGATTCTTTTTCTATTTGAGAGGTAATCGAGTACCAAATTATATTCAAAAACAAATTTGGGCCCGGTGGCTGTGCTTACGGGTGATTTGGGCCTCAGGTCTGTTCTAAGGTTGGCCCTAAAAAAAAAATTTTTTTGCTATGTTGCAGAGCAAATTGAGGGAAACAATTTGTATATGAAAGTATGTGTCCGAGGCATTTCCTTATGGCCCTAGGTCGGTCGTAAGGTCTGCCCTAGACAAAAAAATAGTTTTTTACTATGTTGTAGAGAAAATGAAGGGAAATATTTTTGTCTAGATGTAAGTATTTGTCCGAGGCCTCTCCTGAAGACCCTAGGTCGGTCCTAAGGTCGGCCCTAGACAAAGAAATGGTTTTTTGCTTTGTTGTAGAAAAAATTGAGATGAACATTTTTGTCTATTTGGGGGTCAATTTTGTACTTTCAGAAGGCCTTTTTTACGCCGTTTCTTCGGACGGGTTTTTCAATATTGCCCTTTAGGCAATTTTCAATACAATTAAATGTGGACGTAATTGCATACACTTAAGAGTTAAGGCAATATTGACTTAAATACGTTCGAGTCTTTTCGTTACATCAACTCTGTTTGCCACATCTTCTCATATGTACGGGTGCCTTGCATTTTTCTATGGGCCGTTGATTTTTCTATTGTTCTCATTCATTTGAAAACTTCTATCCGTGTTCTATGTTCTGTATGTGTTTATAATCATCGTCATCTCAAGAACTAGTCAGCCGATCTTCCTGAAATATTCACTGAACGTCAGTCTCGGCCCGAAATGAAAAATTTCATAGGCCGCTTTTCCGGGCTTGTGGAAAAGTTTTTCAGGTAATGCTCGAAGTTTTCGAATTTTACCTCCGGAGTGACAATAGCTGGAGAGTTGGTTTCTTCGAAACGGTTATAGAGTTTGATGAGGAGAATTTTTTGGGTTCTTAAAAACATGTCTGCCAGCTGTCAAAGCGGCGCCATCTTGGATTTTGTGAATACTCAAAAATGCTACCTTCTGAATTAGAATACCCATACAAATCTTTTTGTGACCTTAAGAAAATAGCGGCCAGCTGTCAAAGTGACGCCATCTTGGAATTTTGCTATCTTTTGAATGAGAATAGTTAGACAGTAGACAGTTGGTTTCTTCGAAAAAGTTATAGAGATTGGGGGAAAAAATTTTTTCAGACAAATTTTTTTTTTCGGGGAAAACTTTTTTTCTGAGAAAATGTTTTTCGGAGAAAATTTTTTTTTGTA
>CM055404.1:139710571-139720738 GCA_029228625.1 Pseudolycoriella hygida
AGTGGAAGACGGGGAACGTTGCATACGTTCCACGGAGGAAGTGGAGTACGGAGGAAGTTGAAACATTACGCATCATTATTTAAAACGAAAAAAATATGGCTCTCTCAATAGACAACACGCAAAAAGATAAAGCCTGCGTAGCCCCTAGGGGCGGGGGTTTCGACTACGTAACCTACCCTTTAATGTTAAAGCGAAAATGATAAAGCCTGCGTAGCCCCTAGGGGCGGGGGTATTTACTAGTTTATTAGAACGGGAATCCTTGCAACCAGAATCGATTGAACTGGTTTCCTACGGTTCCCCCTCTGAGTGTGACGTAATATGTGCACGACCCCTAGGCAGCCTGGTGCCAAAAATTTAAGCATATCACTATGACGGCATTGACGAATGATTCACAATGCATCAATTTTTATCTTGGTACCAGGCTGTCTTCTTGAGCTATGCTCGTTTAAATGTAGAAAGCAACGAACGGCAGCCCGGTGCCAAGATGAAAATTAGTGTGCCTTCTTTCTCATTGTTCAAGGTCACATAGAGCCTGGTGCAAAATCAAAAAGTTTTGCGCCGTAATGTACTAGATTCAAACTTCCCTAATATAAATTTTTGGCACCAGCCTGCCTTCCCCGACTTGGCTACTACTACATCACCTTAATTACAGATAAGGGTGAGGTCCTGAAGTCTTGGCGGAGTTACTTTCAGAATCTATTTACATCTGTCAATCAGGTAGGAGAACTTGATAGGAAGCTGAGTCCAAAGTCAGTGGTGGGGGAAGAAATTATACTGGAGGAGGTGTCCCACAAAGTGGGCAGGTTGATGACAAGAAAATCCGTAGGGGTAGATAAAATCAGGACCGAATTTTTTAAGAATAGCGGGCCAGCTGGGGAGAAGTCCTCAGTCGTACCCGCTGACTGGAGCTTCGGTGTTATTGCTCCGATTATTAAGAAGGGAAGCCGTTAGGTTTGCAGTAACTACAGGGGGATATCGTCTTGAGCGTGGTTGGTAAGGTGTACGCGAGTGTACTTGTAGACCGGATTAGGAACATAGTAGAAGGTGTACTTGATGAGACTAGGGATGGTTTCGGGCCTCTGCAGGGGTGTCAGGATCAGATTTTCTGCCTCAGACAGACTATCATCGAAAAGCTTTATGAAAAGAACAGAGACTTATACCTAAGCTTCATCGACTTGGAGAAGGCGTTCGACTGGGAACCAAAGCAGAAGCTGTGTGGGGTTCTTAGCGAGTACGGTATCAATGGGGATTTGCTTCACGCCATTAAGAGCATTAATTTAGCAAGCAGTGTGTTGTCTTTCCCCGCTTCTGTTCATGGACAGAACCATCAAGCGGGCAAACTTGCGGAGAAATGACGAGGTGGGTGAGGTAATAATGAAAATCCTGGCCTATGCGGATAACTTGATTCTGTTAGCAGATAGTACCAGGGATTTATAGCGTGGAATTGACTTCATGAATGCCGCATGTGAGGAGTAGGGGATGAAGATAAGTGTATGGAAAACTAAGGTTGTGCATGTCCGAAAATCTCGGAAGGAGATAGCTTGCAATTTAAATGGAGAGGAGCTGAAGTAGGTTTCTGAATTCAAGTACTTAGGAACCATTTTTTTAGAGGATGGCAAGTTAGCTAGGGAATTTGAGGAAAGGAGCAAAAGACGCGATGGCCAATCAGTTGAGTTTCAACAAGAAGGAATCTAATAATCACAAAGTTACCTATTCACAGATCAATCTTCTGGCTAGCTATTTTATTTGGTAGGGACTGCGGATACCTTGTGCATGACCTGGAGGTTTCTGACTTGAGGACTCTTAGGAACATAGCGAAAGTTATTACCCGACATAACGGAACGACGAAATAAGGGAAAATTTAGGGGCTTCGTCAGTAGGAGAGGAGGTGAGGGCTAGTCGTCTACGGTGGTTCGGACACGCTGAAAGAATTTGTAGTAGCAGTCTACCCAAAAGGGCCTTGAATGCATAGGTCCCAGGGGTAGGCCAACGAGAAGGTTTATAGACTAAATTAAGTCGGATTTAGAAGTTAGGGGACTTTCACTGAGCGAACAAACCATCTGTTTGACAGGCGATAGAAGGGCATAGAGGACAATAGTTCACCATCCTAGGGTTACGACTTAAAGACCTCACGCCGAAAGGCACTAATGGTGACGATGATTTTAGTTTTCAAGTTTGCAATGTGAGTTTTCTTTCTCTCAACCGCCGAATTTTTAATTTTTTTTGCTTGTGAAAAGTGAAAGAGTTGAAATGCTGGTGTGTGCTGGTCAAAAAAATCGAGGGGGCCGAAAAGATGTTTTTAAACTTTTTTTGAACGATTTCGGCTGGCGGTGGCTTCTTTTTTTTTAAAAAAACTTACATTTTCCACTTTTCTTGATTTTTAAATTCATTTTTGTATGAATTGATATTTATCCTTTCTGTTCAAAAGGAATTTGAACCTTTTTGCATCTACATTTTCGGCTAAATTTTTGTAACCCTTTTACAGCTAAACACATGTGGGTTGGCTAGTGCTTTGACGAACATAATACGAAATAAATTTTAAGAGCAAGTATCTCATTTGCTAACGCAAGCTTATGTCGTTGATTAGAATTGTGTTTGGGTTTCCAAATTTCTAACTAAAGCCAAAGATATATTTAGAAAACAAAGTAACATCAAACCTCCTATTAAACGACAAAATATTATTTATGAAATGATATTCATCCGTCTAAATCAATGTCAATTATGAAGACTTCGTCCTATAATTAAATTATTAATTTTGTCGCTGGAAGCGTTCACAATGTGAAAATAACAATATAAAATTATGACTTCAATGTAAGAGTGTTGTATTGAGATCTTATAAAGTAAAGTCTCGTATATTTTTTCCTATGGAAATCACATCATTTTAACTTAAAATGCCTGGAGAACAAATCACGGCTGATCAGCTCTTCAAAAATAAAATAAAATACAATTTGGAAAAAAATCTCTTCTTAAAATTTATCAAAGAGGATTTCTTACATTTTCTGAGCATATTTCGTTTCGTTATATTTCACATTTATGCGTAGTAAACTATGACCGATTTCCATGAAAATGTTATCTGGTATTTCATAACCTTTCACTTTCACCTTCAACTTAATTAACTGTTATGTAGCGTATACTTTCGGAGATACGTTGAAATATTTCTTTGACCTTCCGGTACTTTTCTTTGTAAGCTACGAATTACTTAAGTACTCGACAGGTGGAAACATTGTTATAGATTTGATAAAATTTCTACCTTCATAAGCTCTCGATTTCTTGAAAAGTAAAGATGAAATTTCTGATTTGCCAATTGTCATCGGCATTTCAACAGCAGTCGATTTTCTCATACGATTTATTCATGTTCACATGCTCATAATAGAAATGTCGAGATGACATCTGAGGGGAGTACCCCGGTCAAGATGTGTGGCTAGTATAGGCTAGAAAATGTATCGTAGTGTGTACACACACGACGAAGTTCATTTGGCTAACGGGTGTAACACGTGTGTAATATGAATGGGAATAGAAGAGTAACGGAGAAGGAACAAATGGTCAAAAAAGATCCGTCTTCGAAAGCTCAAACTTACCCCGATCAAGAAAATTTGTACTGCTGAGCACAATGGAACTATCACCTAAATGTGACATATGGTGACATATGGTGAAATGTGACGAAAATCTCGTAAACTCGTTACGTGATGAGAATTTCGCGTACACGATGAGTTGTTACATGTCGTGCCGGCAGGTTCTTTTATAACATACAATCCCCGAGAAAAAGTGCAATCCAGGCCCATATATAAGTGCACCCCACTTTTTATAAGTACACCATAATGAAACTCCATGGCACATAGTCCACTCTTCAAAAATTGTGTCATTACTGCGGCATTTCAAAAGTTTCATCCGTGGTAATTCAAAGTCTCGAGTCGAATTTTCTCTACAAATCTCAAAAAAAATGTATTGTGGTTGTATTGCTTGGGTTGATTGAAACAAATTTGATTTTTTCTTTGAGTTGCATGAGTTTATTGGCCGATATTTCGGGAACTAAGTCCCATCATCAGGGCTACAAATAAAATGGAAATTGTTGTCACAGCTTCAGTGTTATTTGGACTTATGTCCTTAAAATAAACTCGCGAAAAAATCATGGTAGCATAAGGCTTTAAATTTGTATTATAAAAAATATTTGATAGCTAGGACCGACATTGAGTCCGGCCCCATGACCTCAAGTTCGGTGGACAAAAATGATCGCCTCAAACTATCTCTAGTTGCGGAAGACATGGGTGGCCGGCCCCACCTGAATGTCTTGGGTCCTCCGAGAAATTTCGAAAGAATTTTTCAGCTCAATATTTTCATTTTTTTTTTGCGTAAAGCTATAAAGTTTTCGTACAATGTAAATGGTGCACAGGCTTGATCGAGGGGTTATCCACTGGTCAAAAATTTGTACCAAAAAAATCCAATTCCATAAAACAACTCCAAAAATTCCACTGAAATTCCAAAAATTCTACAGAAATTCCATCGAAATTCCAAAAACTCCAAAAATTCCAATAATTCCATCAGCCTGTACCAAAAAAATGAAGTGGATAACCCCTCGGGCTCGATCAGAGTGAGGTAGGGATTTTTTCCCGAGCCTGGGAATTAAAAAAGAGCCTGGCCAGTTTTCAGGGCCGTTCCGTGGCCGAAAATAAAAAAAACCTCAATGCTCAGATTTTCAAAATTTCAAACAAAGATTCAAGTTATCCCTGTGAGTAGCACTGTGATGCGTAAATTTGTAATTCTTCACTCTGGTCAACTATTGGTGTCTAAATCACCGGGATTGACGCATTTTTTGCGACATTGGCTTGTGTCAAAGTATAGCAAAATTAATTCTGAAATTCAACAACTTACAAACAGTTCAGATTTTACTGATTTGTGTCATACGGAAGTGGCTATAAGAAGCCGATGGCGCACTAAGCGTGCCAATAGCTTTTGCTGGATTATTGCTGAACATTTTCAGAAAAAAACGAATTTTCCAAATCATAACGAGATTGAGATCAGCAAGGCGCAGAATGACTCGCTAAAAGAGCAAAGCCTTCACTCAAAAATGTTCAGTACTTCTGCGAAAGATCTACACCAGAAGAACTTTATTCTGTTGTGTTCGTACATATCAAAGATATCACCAAATTAATTCCTTCAAAAATGCCAAAAAATTTTTTTTAATTTTTTAAAAAAAAATTGTCGGCGGGAAAATCAAAAACCCATTTATAATATTTATACTATCCATTTATTTTGCCCAATGCTTCCAATGCTTATCCCGTAAAATCTGAACTATTACCTTTCTAACGATACCCTACACGATGAATTCGTTAGAGAAATGCTACCATACTAGTCAACTTCCGCATTGAATTGCCAGTAAATTCGTTTATATCATTCGGGCATATACTTAGCCATTTATATACCCAGAGTATAGTGGAGTTTCATACAAACTGGGAGGTACATAATAGGCATATTATGGTCGACTCAACTATAATTTTCATTATAATCCGACAATAATTTTCGATTCGAATATAATTTTCATTATAGTCCGACTACAATATCATGACGTCAAATCTCAAAGAGAATCAAAAAAAAGCCACGAGTCAAATGGCGAATTATATGCCCAAATGATATAAACTATCGTAGTAACCAAGGGATAAATAGCTTCATTATAGTCTCGATACGTGAATATTCCTCGGGGCATAGCCCCTCCGACATTCACTTCACGTCGACTATAATCGCGCCATTATATCCCTTGGTTAATAATATACTATTTCTTAACTAAAGTTCACGAAAAATCATTGAATGTGGCTATAACATTGCAGTTTCCACTTTGAATGAAACATTTTGCTTCAGATTTTAATTTTCCGTTGGAAATACCGTTGCAGAAAGACAGATGTGTTAACGTATTGCGTAGAGTATTGGCAGAAAATATGAAAGTTATTCCATTTCGCCTTTTGAGCCTATTGAATGTTCTTCCACATGAATAAAATTTCATCTCAAAATGTGGAATGTCATGAAAAATTCAAACGGAAAAAAGGTGGGTAAAAACATCGCCCGACTATTTATGTTTGAAGATTTTTTTTCCGTAGCTTCGTATATTTCACTTGAACCTTTGTTTGCATAAAATATCTTTAAAATACACCTCCGGCATTGAACAATATGAAATTACAAAACTTCGAACAAATAATGAATCTTTGAAATATGTTGGGAAAGGAAGTTATTCAACCTACAGATTAAGAAAAATAATTATACCCGAATCGACCGAGCAGAAACGGTATGGGATAAGAAGATTAAAGCACCTCAGAGACACTGACATAAAATAATTTGTGTGGAAATGTTAGTTTCGTGTCTGGTTTTAGTTAACTCACACGCAAAATGTCTGAATGTCTCCATCAATTCGTTGTGGTGTGAAAAAAGGCAATGTGCTTGAGTGTTCTCTAAAGGTCGATCTCAACACGATCGTAAACGAAGCAATAAAAATAAAAGGTTTGGGTTTCTATTTTTTCGTTTTTAATGTCCGAAAAGCGTTTACCCGAAAGACACTAGCGTTTTGTTGAAAAATGTCTTAAGGAGAAAAGCAATTTTCATCTGCGACATAAATAACAAATGAAGTCTTTGATGATTGCTTTTTCTACCTCAGAGTGTACGTTTTTTTTGTTTAGACTTAGAACGACACCTTCATTTTACGATTATTGTTGTCAAGTACAAATGTTATTAGCCGCCACTTACCATTCGTACGAAAATAATAAGATTGTGGATAGATTGGAGAAAGTTTAAGTGCCCATCACAGCGTCAAGTAAAAAATGGAGGCGGTCTCACTGCTCTTTTTATTGAACGACGTTTTCGTCTTGCGCTACAATAAACCACTTTGAAGCTCTCGGAGCTTTGTGCTTCGAAAGTGAAAGTGTGACGCAAGTTTTTTTTTCAACTTACAAAAGTACTGAGATCAGAGTGGGTGACGCATTTAGTTTCGATTCGCAAAATTATTCACTTCCAGTTACGTTAGTTGTGATTCGATACGCAATTTTTTTTTTTTAAACAAAATTGCGAGTTGTGTTCACAAAAAACTACGTCACAAATGTCAGACCCACCGATTTAGAAGTGTGCGTCGGCGCGATCGCCAGCCGAAAAAGTACGAAAAAAGGGCCCCGCCGCCGCGCCGCTGAAAATAAGGTTGACGTATTGAAGCCTCCGCTATATTTCAAAATTATATCCGACAAAATTATATTTTTGATGTAAAAATAATGTAAATTGTGTATATGTTTCATGGAAAAATTTTGCAAAGTTCATGGATAGTCATGTAAAATTTATGTAAATCATGTAAAAAAGATGTACAAAAGATGAAAAAATAGTGTATTTAATGTAATCCAATTACACATTATAAATCATGATAACATTATGCATGTAAGATGAAATAATGGCTCATAGGGAAAGTGCACCTTTAACGGGCCCCGTGCTAATAGCCTTTTTTTGTCCTTTTTTTAGAACAAAGGAAGAGACAAGAGGGGCTCGTAAATATAAGCAATTTCTAAACAGGCTCGTAACCGGTGTTTTCGCCTTATTTTCTTTCAATTCATTATGGACCGCTTTTGTTTTTCGTAACGATTTTGCGTTTCCTAATTCGACTATCTTTTTACTTTTCAGCATGTGGATAAAAGCACAAACGCTATCCCTACGATAATTTAGGAATTTTAGTAATTGTTTTTTCTTATATTATAATATACAATGATCGAAATTTAAATAAGAACTTTGTACTTCTGCGCAGGCTTTTAACACCTGCGCAGAAGTACACTCACGGAAAAGTGAAAACCGACACATGTTCGGTTTTGTGTTTACTTGAATTTGTGAATTTTTGCATGTATTTTTATATGGAGAAATCAATAAAGTCAGTAAACCACAAAACACAAAAATGTGTCGGTTTTCACTTTTCCGTGAGTGTACAAAGTTTTTATTTAAATTTCGGTCATTGTACATCATCTTAACGTGATTTAGAGTGTGTAATTGATTACAATCAATACACTATTTTTCCACCTCTTGCACGTCTATTTCACATGACGTACATAAATTTTACATTAATGTAAAAATAATGTAAAATTTATGTATATAATGAAAAAATAATGTAAATGATTTTCCAATTTTAAACTAAAACATACGCAAGGGACCCGCACGTATGTATAGATGTGGCAAACAGAATAGATGGTGCAAAAAGAATCGAACGTATCTGAGTAAATATTGCCTTAACTCTTAAGTATATGCAATTACGTCCTCACTAAATTGAAACCCGTACGAAGCAACGGAGCTAAAAACCTCTCCAAACCCTTAAAATAAACCCAAAATTAAAAAAAAAATGAAAAAAATTGCACTAGGCTCGATCTTAGAACCTCCCTAGACCACTTAGGAGAAGCCTCTGATCCATATAATACTTCCGTGAACAAAAAAGTTCACCACCAAATATCGTATAGACTCGCGTAGCGTGAGTTAGTCCCACACTGAGGACTCTACAGCCCGAACTACTCAACATATTTTCACTAATTTAATTTTCGTGATTTATTGATGTACATATCTTTCATAAAAACCCTTGAAGAGCGATTTCTGTTCTAATTTTGCAGAAATATAAGTGGAAAAGTTCCACCAATCTTCAAAAAATCACGTTTTTTACCACTTTTTCGACCAACTTTGCCCAAAATCAATCCCGTAATCAATTTTCTGATTATCTTTCAGGAAAAAAAAAATTGAAAATCGGATAAGATTTACCCGATTTATGTAGAAAAAACACGTTGGGCCCTAGTAGAGACTCAGTTTTAGGGCCCGGACTGAGTTTAAAAGTTGTTCAGCATGCAAACAAAAAAAAAAAATTGTGAAAATCGGAGAAGATTTACTCGAGTTATGTACAAAAGACCAAAAGCCACTTAAACGGCCCTAGCTCATTGGCCTTTGGGCCGACAGTGCCCAGATTCAATCCCAAAAAGATTTTTTGATTACCTTTCAGAGAAAAAAAAGTTTATGAAAATCGGTTTACTCGAGTTATTTTGCTGACGGACATTTTTTTTATTGATGATCTAAAAATAATGTAGCAAAAGCCATCGTTGTTACATTAACTATCCATTTTTGCATATCTTTTTTACGTGATCTACATAAATTTCACATCCATGAGTTTAGGATCATTTTTCCATGACACATTCTTAAAATTTACATTATTTTTACATCAAAAATATAATTCTGTCGAATATTTGAAATATACCCGTGCCAACTTAGGAATTCTCTGCTTTTGAGGTTAATTTTCCTAGGCAGAGGCTCAATAGTGTGTTATTCTGGTATGGTGTGCCAAAAAAATCTCCGAAATTCGCCGAGACTCATCCAAATTTAAAAATTTGAGTTCTGAAAATTGTCTTCGAAATTCGCTATTTCTGGAAAAATTGGCAAGTTTAACAAAAATATGCAACAATTCACCAAATTCAGAAATATTTGTAAATTCTTAAAATGTGAAGAAATCATTAACAAATGAAAATTTGTTAAAATCAAGCATAAATTCACAAATACTTGCAAAAATTTTCAAAATCCGCAAAATTCACCGAAAAATTCTACTGATTAGGCTCAGGTGTGCAATATTCAAAATATAAATACAAACACAGTTGACAATTTATCACGCTGAATGTGCATTTTATGTGCTTTGTACATAAAAATATACATTTATGTAAGCAATAATTATGAAGCAATAAAAATCGCTCGTGTAAGGTTTGTTTGATAGCTCAACTTGATAAAATTATTTTTGTCAAGCTGAGCTTTCAAACAACCCTTACGCGAGCGACTTTTATCGCGTCCAATAAAATTACTGCTTTAATGTGTTGTCATCTTGAAAATTTTTCTCAATCGAAGAGTCTCCTGCCTGCACCAATAACCGGCCATATTTCAATGCGAAATGTAGCCGGTCACTGGTGAAACTATGATTTGGCTGGAGACCGGAGCGAGGGGTGGCGCACTTCATTTATTCCATTTATTCTTTTATTCCATTTATTCCATTTATTCCTAAAATTTTTTTTGTTGTTTTTGCGAAATATCTGAACCAACACATCACAAGTTAGACAAATAAGTTCAAAAAAAGGTTTGCACAAATTATAAAGCATTTAAACCGTCTTGAGATTAAATTTTATTTTTTTGGGAATAAAT
>CM055404.1:139721238-139741807 GCA_029228625.1 Pseudolycoriella hygida
TCGGCTAATTGAATTCACATAAAAAAAACAAGAAAATTATTTAAAAAAATTAAAAAAAAAATTTTTTTGAGTTGAAACAAAAAAAGAAAAAAAATATTTTAAGTTGAAACAGACTAGCATGACGTCATTAGGATCAAACACAGATTGAACTCACAAAGCGAAACGAAAAGGCACTTAATCTTACTCCGGCGGTTATCACATTGGCTAAAGCAAAAGTTCACAATCACGTATATATTGACAGGTTACTACATTGATTAAATAGCTGAAGGCAACGACCACGAAAAACTTTCAATGAATGCACTTTTTTTAATCTCACAGGAATAGAATTTCAGTCCAAAATTCCCTGAACAAAGATAGTCTTCTTGAGCACCATGGATGATAAACAAGGAACTTTACACTGCATTGACCTTGCAGAACGTCCAGGGAACATCAGTTCCTTAAGGTACACTGGTTGACCAGTACTATCTAGTTTGAAAAGATAGCACATCACGCGCATCCTTAAAAAATCTTTCAGAGAGCATCCGAGAAATCGCTTCATATGCGCCTCTTCCCAAGACCATAAACATATTCACAATAGACTTGACGGAACCGTTAAGAACTTTCATAGACTTTGCATCTAAACCATAGAAGAACACAGCGCTGCAATAATCGAGATGCGGTGCCAGAAGTGATTTCGCTAGCAGAAGACGTGTCCGTAACGGCGTGTGCTTGAAGATTAGCCACAAACTTCTTTGAGAAGGTGATATTGACGCCATGCATTCGCACTTCTGGCACGCGGCTAATATCCTTGGCGCCAATGCCTTAGATTTATCAGCATTCAGTTCCAACTTGTTCGTATCGGCCCACTCACAAACAGCCTGAAGGTCTATATTGACTTGTCTTATGACAGTATCATAGCAAAAACTTGTAAAGTTGTGTATCGTCACATACATATATTTGACAGAATTGGGCAGGTCATTTATAACGAGACAAAACAACAGAGGCCCCAACACAGAACCTTGCGGAACGCCCTTGCTTATCGGTAGAAAGTCAGAACGTACTCCATTAATTTTAACAGCTTGCTTCCGATTCGATAAATAACTGGATATAAGCCTCACTGCTGAAGTATCGAAATGAAACTGCGACTGAAGTTTGGAGCATAACTTCGCATGATCAACGGAATCAAATGCTTTTGAAAAATCCAAAAGCAGTGGAATTACCACCAGTTTTTTGTCTAATGCACAGTTAATGTCATAAGTGATCTTGAGTAAGGTTGTAGTGCTGCTGTGCTCGGATCTGAAGCCGGATTGAAAGGCCGTCTTTAGGTCGTGAGACGAAACGAATTCGTCTATCTGCTAAAAGCATTTCAAGTAACTTCGAAAGCACTGGTAGAATGAGAATGCCTCGAAACTCAGTCAGGTTGAAAAATCGTCCTTTTTTATGCACTAGTAGAACTCTTGACAACTTCCACGCTTCCGCGCAGTAAGAGCTGGTTATGGTAAAGTTGATTATAAAATGATGTGTGGTAGGATAGCGAATAGTATCAATTTAATGAAGGGAAGTGGAACACTGTCTAAGCCAACTGCATTTGATTTAATCGACATTAAAGATTTGCCAATTTCATCTTCGGTAACATTACGAAATGAAAATCTTGAATGTACAGATGGTAGCACATTATAGTTGGAAATGAGATAGGGCTGCGAGTGTTGACTGAACCCGCAGTGTGAACATTGAATTCATGAGCGGTGAATGCTGGGACCGGAGAGGTAGAGCTCGAGGTCGCTATCCCTAGAGACTTAGCTTAGACTTAGTTTTTACCAAATATTTTTGTGCTTTCTTCAAGCCAAGATACAAGCAAAAGAGTTTCACCGACCTTCAAATTTAATCACTTTACTTGAGACGGACGAACGGACGGACATACAGAGAAACTTTTTTATCAGATTTCTCTTATTTAGACTCCAAAACGAAAAACTAATCAACTCTCTGGTCGAAATTCGACTGGTTACAATTGTCGTGGTAAACGCATAAGACACGTGCTTCGTACGGGTCCAAAAGCTTGTCAATGAAACAGCAAAAATGGTGGCATATAGCATCCCCTTGTACTGTACATCAATTAATTTTTGACAAACCAACCTAACGATTTCTATTTCGGTAATTTAAATTTTAACTTGAGTGGCATTCACTGAGAGCGAAAAATATGTTTACGTCTATACAATCATCATAATCCAAAACTCGCTGAAAATGACAATATAAACGGGTTTGCATGTAATGTAATAAACAAATTAGGAGGAATTTTCGGCCCGCCGAGATTAACGAAATTATATGGGGTATTTGGGATTTAAACTTATTAGAAAATGGGTTTGATTTATGACAGCAATGGGATTATAAAATAAGATTTTTACATTTTAACATATTGTTTAGTTCAAAAGATCACGGCTTTATATCGTGAATTTCGGTCTGCATAAAGACCCTTACTTGTTATAGCTGAAAATTATGTTGTGGTTGTTACACAATAGGGAAGTTCAAATTCCTTTGAGAATACAATTTCTTTTTTCTGCTTGAATTACATACTTTTGATGTAAAAAAGTATACGAAGAAATCTGAATGACTCCTACGCTTACAGGCGTATGCTTGGATAACGCAAACAATGCGCATTAACACATCGGTTCGATTAAAGTAGAGGTACATACAGTAGGAACTAAGGCAGTTTTTTACCTGTGGAAATATAGCTCAGCGTTCCCACAGATTCCTAAGTTCTGATAGGGAGACAAAAAGACGAGTCAACACAGAATAAAAGAATATTTCAAAACAATGAAATGGTCTTATTCAGGGTTTAGATTTTGGTTGGAAATTTCGATCCAAAAAATCATTTCAAGACCGAAACACATCTTTATGCGTAGACGAACAATTTCCTCACTGGATTGAGACGGTATAATTAGGTATTTGTGGACGATTGATTTTAGGCGACTTCGCGGGCGCGAGCCTAATACATACAACTTTACATGCAAAGGGGCGAAATCCCCCCAAAAGAATACAAAAATGCCCCTATTTTCGGCCCCATCGCATGTAAATGTTATCTCTGCTCAGTTTTATAGCAATTTTCAACCCTGAAATGAAAGTGTAGTGCCTCAAATGTCCAAAACAGACACAAAAATTTCGCTATAATTACAACTCATTCCAGTGTTGAAAACGATAGGTGAGAAGACAAGTACTATTCAATCCAGTGTCGATAATGACGATAGAATTGATGCAAACTTTTGATAGGCTTGATAGGCTAAGTGACACGAAGTGTTCCGAAGATAGTCGAAGGTGACACGAAGTATTCCGAAGGTAGCCGATGGTGAGACGAGGTGTTCTGATGGTAGCCCAAGGTGACACGAGGTGTTCCGAAGGCAGCCGAAGGTGACATGAAGTGTTCCCAAGGTAGCCGAAGGTGACACGAAGTGTTCCGAAGGCAGGTGAAGGTGCCATAAAGTATTCCGAAGGTAGTCGAAGGTGATACGAAGTGTTCCGATGGCAGCGGAAGGTGTTGGAGAAAAAATTTTGTTGGAGATAAATTTTTTTTGGAGTAAATTTTTTTTGAAGAAAAATTTTTTTCTAAGAAATTTTTTTTTTTGAGAATTTTTTTGTCTTTGGAGAAATTGTTTTTTCGGAGAACATTTTTTTTACAGAATATTTTTGTGGAGAAATTTTTTTCGGAGAAATGTGTGTTGGAGATATTTTTTTTTCCGGAGAAAATTTGTTGAGAAACTTTTTTCGAGAAAAATTTTTGTTGTGTTTTTTTTGTCGAAAAAAATTTTTTTTTGAGAGAAAATATTTTGGAGACCAATACTTTTTGGAGACAACTTTTTTGGAAGAAAATTTTTTCCGGAAAACAATTTATTTTGGAGCAATTTTTTTCGGAGAAAATTTAATGTTACAGAAAAATTTTTGTTGGAGAAAATTTTTTGCAGAAACATTTTTTGTTCGAGGAAAAATATTTTCAGAGGCAAACTAACTTTCGGTTGGAGGTAAACGTTGTTGGGAAAAATTTTTTTGGAGAAAAATGTTTCTGTAGAAAACAGTTTGTTTGTAGAAAAATTTTTTGGAGAACTTTTTTTGTAATTATTTATTTTTTTATTTATTTAATTTATTTATTTATTTATTTATTTAATGTAAATTAAAAAGTGCCCTTACCGTTACATCTTTTCTTTGCAACGAGAAGTGCATTTAATGTACATTAAATGTGAATTACATGTACATCTAATGTACATTTAAAACACTTTGAATACACAATTAAGGTGCAATTAACGTACTTTTTAGTGTGAATTACTAGCACATTGCATGTACATACAATGTTATGTAAGAAAAGAAAGGAAAGTTTAGTTTAGTTTGACCTCACGAACCCATTGTGTGATCTGGGCGTCATCTTTCGCGTCTATTTTTGATGAATGTGGTGTCATCTATGGTGCAGCATCGGAACCATTCTTTGATGACCATTCATTGTGCATTGCTAGTGAGTGACGTCACTGAATGCATTGTGTTTTCATGACAGGCAATCGAACCCTGTAACTACCCAATTTAAACGAAGCATCGAAGCTTGGGTGAACTTGTGGACGTTCCTGAACTAAATTTTTGAGGAAAAAAAACCGTTGATTACCAGGGATCGAACCCGGGTATTCCTGGTGGAAAGCAAGCGCGTCATCGCTGAGCCACCACGTCCACACCACACTACATCACAAGCACATTTTTTGTACATTTTACGTGCATATTCTCAACAATATTGAATTTAATGTACATTCAGTGGGCAACCACATTAAAAATTTTGATTTGTGTTATCTGGGTCGCTGACACATTTGGTTTAGCTGAACCGCGGCCGACAGGCCCCTCAAAAGTTGGCTCAAAATGTGAAATTTTAATTTTAACAAGAAAAAATTTTTTTTTTTATTTTAGAAAAAAAATTTTCAATTTGTTTATCGAAATTCAACTTCAAGTTACGATTTTCCAGCCGCCATTTTGAGCAGTGTTTTTGGAAGAGGTGTGCGGTTCGACCTATTTTTTCAAATGGGACTCGAACCCGAACCAAAATAAAAATTCAAATCCGAATCGAACCCGACACCATGACTACAACCCGAACTATTTCTTTACAAAAGATTTCATTTGAAATGTTATTCAAACTCAATTTTCAGAGAATAATTGAGTGAATTTTTTTTTTTTCGGGTCGGGTTTGGTTAGTTGAAGTCTTCAAATCCGATCCGACCCGAAAGAAAATGAAAATGAAAACCCGACCCGACCCGTCCCGATCCGACAAAAAAATAAATTCAAAACACGATCCGACCCAACAAATTGATTCAGTCCGGGTCGGGTTTTTAGTAGAGTTTCGGACGGCCCGCTCACCTTTATTTTTTGGTGCCGCCTACACTTTGTAGACTAAGAGCCGTCAACTTATTACTCACTAAATCGCTACTAAAACTCACCCAAAAAATAAGAGAACCTTTTACCCATTTTTCCTTGTTGAACTAATGAATAATTCAGAGTAAGTCTTCAGTGCACATAGTTAAATTTTGGTGATTCTGTTCTAAAAAATGCATAAACAATGAATTGTTAATATCCGTAGCTTTGTTAAGAAAACCGTTTCAAATTTCTCTTTATTTTTTCATCCCGGAAACTTCGGTTTGTTTTTTCATTTTGCAATGCAGGAAGTTATTGCTAAAATAAATAAAACAAAATCCGTGTGGGATCACATGCTTATACACAGTGAAATCCTAGTTGATCCAAATAAACACCTCATATTTATAGCGCACCCTACAAGAATTTATTATTACCGTATGCATTTTGGATTTCGCTCAACAGCTTTGTTATTAGTCGTAAATAAAGTTGTTGAAAATAGACAAATCCGAATTGCAAGCAGCATTTGGAATTAACTTCGAAAATGTTTTCTAAGAAGCTACATGTAGGTTTATCTCGTGTAAATCTACGACTTCCACTGTGACAATGACAAAAAAACAAATCATTGACTTTGTCGACCCGTCCTAATTCTCGACAAAATATTACAATATTTGTGACATATAAGAGATTAGACTGAAACAAAAGAAGTACCTAGAATGTCCATAAGCAAAATCCATTGTCAGAGTTTAAAATTAAAGTTAACATAAGCGTCTTACATCGGTACAAGTTGAAGGTAAGTACGTCAAAGAAACATGAATTTGCTTTTTACCATCAGTTCGTGTTTTATACTATATTTGTCACATGAAAAGAAAAGAATGAAAATAATTCCCGGTGTATGATTGATAAGAGATATGGTACGACATTAAGCTGTCATTTGATAAATGTGAGCGAAAGCTTTAGCTGGGCTTTTTCCTTTAAAACATTCTTTTATTAAATAAAATATGATCCACTTTTACTTTCACCTTCATCTCTATTGAATTTCGTTGGAGGTAATCATTTTTGTTTCACGTTAACGTACGTGGAATTTATCCATCTGAATATAACGTTAGGGAATTCCATACGTGTTGGTGTGCTTCAAGATGATTAGATGACAGTAAATGGTGTAACTTATAATATTTTCGCGTTATTAATGGAACAATGAGCAGGGAAAAAGTAGCAAACGTATTGCAATGCGTAAAAAGAATGTGATACGTGAAAGGTATGGGGGTTATTTACAGCAGATTTCTTCCGCTAACAAGATGATATAAAGACGTTAACTCGGAATTTATAATGTCACGTTTAAATCGATGCCTGACGTGATAGATATAGAAGCAGTCAAGACGTGTTTAGTTCAAATCGAAAGGAAAGTTTAAGCTTTAAAAATTATCGTCGTAGTTCAATGGTCGACAGCCACCACAAAAAAAATTTAAATGAAATTGTCTTGCAAAATCGACTCTGTACGGCACCCATAACGGCGACATTGCATCGCTCAAGAATATCCAGACTTTTCTCACACAATTGCAAAAATAAATATAAATACAATGCACTAGATATTGATTCCGTCTATCCAACGCCGCCCACCTCGTCTATATCAGTAACGTCTTTATTACAAACGTGAAATTGTGTAAAAGAATATTTTGGGTTTTTTATGTGCTACTAACGATTCATGTTTTGGGGGAACGCTTACATATTCGTGAAAAACATAGTACGATTAATTACAAAAACGTAGTTACCTAATCGTAAATAAGTGCACTGAGTGTTTTTTTCGCATGGTAGGGAAGAGGGGGTTTTCATAAACCGTGCGGAAACGTTCGAGGGGGAGGAGAGGGTAAGAGAAAAGAGTACACCCTTTAATGAAGTTTTCAACATAACTAAAAGTTATCAAGCAATTTGGCAAAAACAGGTTGCATAATTTTCCACGGATCTAAATTATGTCCACAAGAGACTTCTTTCTGCTCAACTTATTATATGACCAATAGTCAGGGGCGCCCACTTCCCTTAGGGCTATGGGGCTTGGGCCGCCAACACGGAGCTTTTATGGGTATGGGTTCTATCGTTCCACGATGGTAATCAAAGAAAAGGCTACCACATTTAGTTGAAATTTCAAAAAAAAAAAAATCGCCTGCGATCTAATCTTCTTGATAGAAAATCCGCCAGATTACTTTGCTGTAACATTTTCGTGATTATATTTTTAGACCCGTTCTTCGAAAAGGGGTCTTATGCGTTTACCACGTTGTTTGTAACCACCCCAATTTCGACCTGGGAGTAGGTGGGGAGCGTCGATTCTGGTGCTTATATGACGAATAATCAATTAATACGTTATCCGTCCGTCCGTCCGTCTGTCACCGCGATAACTTGAGTAAAACTTAACCGCTTTTCAAACATAACCATTAACCAAAGACCCGTACGTATCAGAATAGATGTGACAAACAGAAAAGATGTGGCAAATAGAACAAATCTTGCAAAAAGACTCGAACGTATCTTAATCTAGTAATAAGCAAACAATTCAACGTTTTATGTTCCTTTATAACTTTAAAAATTTCAAAGATCCATAAAAATTACCCAAGGTAATGTCAAAGGCCCTACCGAATCTTAGACCATTCAAATCTAGAAATCAAAGGATTGGGCCATTTTCCCCTAAAACCCTGAAACACGTGTTCTCTTAAATTTTGTTCTATACAACTTTGCCTTTGGAAGCGACCTTCAACCTCTTACAGTCCTAGAGATATGGGTCATCCCTCCCAACTCTAGAAGTGGTCATATCCCAGGATTGGGCCAGTTTTACCAAAAAACCTGAGACGTGTGTTCTCTAAAATTTTATTTTCTACAACTTCGCCTTTGGAAGCAACTTTCTACCTCTTATAGTTCTAGAGATATGGGTCATCCCTCCCAATTCTAGAAGTGGTCATATCCCACGATTGAAGCATTTTTACCCAAAACCCTGAAACACGTGCACCCTAAAATTTTATTTTCTACAAATTTGCCTTTGATAGTGAATCTTCATATTGCATAGTTAAGGAAATAAACACGAAAAACTGTTTTCGTATATGTCCAAGAAACTCAATTTCGTCGATTCCATTGGTCCCGATTCCCACAAAATTTTTTTCCCAATTTTCTAACATCAAATCCTTTCATTTGACACCAACATTTTCCGTGTTATACTCGCTGAGATATTTGCGAAAAAGCTTCACCGACCTTCGAAAAACCTTGTTTTTGGTCACTTCCTCGACCATATCTCCGGAACCACTTGATCGATTTTGCTCATCTTCGAACTTGAATCATGAGAGGCATGTATATTTCAGGGAAAAACAGTTAAGTGTGGAAAAAAAAGTGGAGACGGACGGACATTTTTTTTATTGTTGATTTGACACATTTAGACGATAATAAATGCATCCCCCCAACTGCCGCCTCAATCTACCCCATGTTACATTAAAATTGTTTGTAGTAAACGTATAGGACCTTCGTACTTCGTACGGGTCCAAAAACTTTTTTGTTCCCTGAAAGTTAACCGAAAAATCTTTTATGGTATTGGGCATTGTCGTCCCAAGGGCCGCCGACCTAGGGCCGTTTAAGTGATTTTTGGTCTTTTGTACATAACTCGAGTAAATCTTTTCCGATTTTTATAAAAAATTTTTTTGTTTGAAAGACCTGGGCATTTACGGAAGAAAGTTTTTTGAATTTGAGTCCTTGGATTAGTTAGGGCACTAAAAACGAGTCTCTGCTAGGGCTCTACGTGTTTTTTGTACATAACTCGAGTAAATATTTTCCGATTTTCAAATTTTTTTTTTCGTTTGAAAGATCTGGGCATGACCGACAATTTGTGGAAGAAAAATTTTTCGATTTGAGTTCTTTGGACTTAGCTAGGGCACTGCAAACTTGTCTTTGTTAGGGCCCTACGTGTTTTTTGTACGTAACTCGAGTACATCTCTTTCAATTTTCAAAAACTATTTTTGTTTGAAAGATCTCGGCACGGCCGACAATTTATGGAAGAACTTTTGCCTATGCTTAGGGCTCAAGTGGGTCTCATGTCGGTCCTAAGGTCGGCCCTAACCAAAAAAAATGTTTTTTGGAATGTTGCAGAGCAAATTGTATCCGAGGCCTCTACTTAAGGCCCTAGGTCGGCCCTAGCCCAAAAAATACTTTTTTGCTATGTTGTAGACAAAATTGAGGAGAACATTGAGAACATTGAATTGAGGAGAAGAATTTTTTGCGTTCCGAAGCTGTAAGCGCCACCCAAATTGGTATCAGCTGTTTTGGAAGAAGAGACGAGGACTTGCGTCACGTTTCTCTTTAAAAAACGGTTTTTGTTGTGATATCAGTAGTTTTGGAAGAAAAGAGGAAACAAATTTTAGAGAAAAAATTTCCGGCGAAAAAAATTTCCAGCAAAACAAATTTTCGGCGAAAAGAATTTCCGGCGAAAAAAATTTCCGACGAAAAAAAAATTTCGGTAAAAACAAATTTTCGGCGAAAAAAATTTCTGGCGAAAAAAAATTTCCGGCGAAAAATATTTCCTTTGACAAGAAACATCTACGAGCCACCTTTTAAGTCGTGAGACTCAGCGAAACTAGCTAAAAAATGATGAAGACCTCAGCAGCCATGGAAAATTTGACATTTTTCGTGGTATGTTCGCGAACAACAGTTTTAATTTCGACGCGAAGTTGTATTTATAAAACTGGTTCAAAAAGGTCTTACCACCGAAAAATGGTATTGACTCACGAAAATTTCCGCGCGATGATTTTTTATGACTTTCGCCGTGGCCACACTTAGCAAGAATGCATGGATCAACTCCAATGGACTTTCTGTGACGAAGCACCATCCAAGGCCACCATTTACTGTTGGTTCATTGAATTGAATCGAGGCCGTGAATCCCTCCAGGACGAGTATCGTGAAGGTCGACCAAGATCTGTTGTCCTCAAACATAACATCGATGCTGCGCACAATACGTTAAAGGAAGATCGGCATCTGACATACCGAGAGATTCAGTCATCCCTGAGCATAAGTTCGACCAGCGTCCAAGCAATTTTACATGAACATCTGGGCGTGAAAAAAATATGTTCCCGCTGGATACCACATAAATTGACAATTGCTCAAAAGGAGGTTCGAGTGAATTGGTGTGAGGAAATGTTGGCAAAATACCGTTCCGGAACGTCCAAGAGCGTATATGACATCGTCACTGGTGACGAATCTTGGATATATGCATACCATCCGGAAACAAAGCAGCAATCGACCGTTTGGGTCTTCCAAGATGAAGCCAATCCAACAAAAAAGCACATCCAAGCAAATGGTTGCTTTTTTCTTCGGGAAAACCGGACATGTTGCCACTGTACCTTTGGTGGAACGAAAGACAGCCAACGCGGATTGGTACACAACCATTTGTTTGCCGGAAGTGATTGGTGAAGTACGGAAAAACAACCCCAAACGTTGCATCACGCTTCATCATGATAACGCGAGCTCACATACTGCTAACGCGACAATCAAATTTTTGAGCCCTCAGAACGTCAATTTGATGGGTCATCCGCCATACAGCCCCGACCTGGCGTCTTCCTATTTCCAAACATCAAGAAAAAATGCGTGGTCAACGGTTCCCGAGTCCTGATGAAGCGGTGAATGCATTCAAAAACCACGTTTTGGAGGTACCGGATCCCGAAGGGCAAAACTGCTTCGAAAATTGATTTCAACGTATGAACATCGTGAGGAGTATTTTGAAAAACAATAATGCCATTCATTATTATAAATATTGTTTTAAGGCCACGAGTCTCAGGACTTAAAAAGTGGCCCTCTATTTCCAACAAAAAAAAATTTAAAAAAAATTTAATTTTCCCCCAAAGTCCGTCCCATACCACCGTCAGCCATTTTTTTGGTCATCCTGACACACTACACACCCAGCCCAACAACTTTTCCTTTGACACCAAACATCTATGGCCATCCTAACACAGTCCAAAAATTTTGCTCATATTTGACCCATACTTTGAATGTACTTACACACACACACATACAAAACATTCTTTTATAAGGACTTTACATGGCGCCTTCTAAGAGTCCTTGCGCCCAAACGAGGCCGGTACCCCTCCCCCCCCTTTTTAAAATCTCATATGGCGTAAAATGCCTACCAGAAGGTCCCTGCAAATTTCAAGAAAATGGAATGTTTCCATTAACTTTGGCTTCTATGAAATAGCACATTTTCAATTATAAAATAATGTGATAAATCAATGTAAATTATCTGTTTTACTGTTAAATATTGTACTGTAACTTATGTGATATTTTGTCCTGACACTTTTGTGATATTTGTAAGGGGCCGTTCATAAATTGCGTAACGCTAAAATCGACATTTTACCCTCCAGAAAAATGTGATGTTGATTGTAAGTATGATGTAAAACCCTACTGAACTTTCGATGGCTTTTCTCAAAAAATTTTTCGATAAGCATTAGACGTAAATATCTGAATTAAACATAACGCGGCAGTGATCGAGTATTATACCCGGAAGCAGACATATGGGGAAAGAGAAATTTTCAATTTTCACGCTTCATCAATTAATTGAACGAATGTAAGCGTAACTTATATGACTTCAGTTTTTTTGTATAAAAAAAACGCAATTGCCGCGTCGAGTGGGTGAATGGATGGCTTGACAAAATGATTGATCTATCTTCAATGTATATTTTGTGCGTACTGATGTTCGATGAATGACCAAAAAAATGTGGAAATAATCGCTTTACCACATCAAATAGCACACAATACCCACACGTATCGCGTACTACGTTTACGATAATTTATAATGCGAAAGGCTGTACGAAATTCTCGATATATTTATCTACTGAACGTGAGATTAAATTTTGGACATTTTCTGCATTTGATTGACCCAATTTGATGTGGTGGCATATGGTGTACTAAAGGCGGATGCGGAAGGATGGTGAACATTATGCCGAAATTGACGATTCATCGAAAGTTTCGCTATTAATTTTTATTGTACTTCGTAAATGTCAATTTATGACTGATGGTAATGAAAAGTTTTGTATTGATTTCGTGATCTAAGAACCATTCCTATCTATAACGCTTAGGATTTTCTCTTGTACATTTTCTTTTGTAAATCATTTTCCTTTGTTCTAAAGTGTTCTACATATAATAACACTCACAGCCATAATAAGATTTCGACAACCAAAAGAATACTCCCTAACAGCTTCCAGTCTTATCACCGACTGTAACAATTAATTATTTGTGAAACATATAAATGAAAGCAAGCAAGTTTCGTTGAAGTGAAAGATACACTCATAACAAAATTTAAATTTTAGTGCACGCAGATGTTTCTGAGATTTGTTAACAGCTTCTTCCAGCAGACGAAACACTTGTTCTTTACCATACAAACTTCATGTTTTGTATAAAGGGAAATACTCACGAGCTTGTTATGTGTATTTGCATTAATTATTTTTCCGTCTTTTTACACAACTCAGATTTGCTGTTGCTAAGTAGAAGATTGTTAGATAAAAAACTAGTTAATGAATAAAAAGGAAAATAGTAAAAAAAGCTGATGATGATGAGAGGACTTTTTTTTTGTTATTTTTTGTTATAATTACACTTTGGTTTTTCAGTTCCATTTTTTCGGTCGTTTGTCTGGTTGGTTCTACTTCGACTCAGCACTTTTGTATGCAATTTTTTGAATACGCAAGGTAGGGCAAATGCAACAGTTACCGGTCATGTAACAGTCTCCGGCCACATTTAAATGCGAATTGTGGCCAGTCACCAAGGCTGCCACGCTATTGCGAAATAGCGCAAAATTTCGCTATCGCTATTCGCTATAGCGATAGCGATAGCGTTTCCATTTGTCGAATAGCGACAGCGATAGCGACTTTTTCGTTAGTTTCACGCTATCGCTATCGCTATTTTTCATTTGTTGAATATTACAAATTTCTTCGTTCTGCTATGGAAAAATCATTAGGAAACATTCCCGGAAGACACTACCTGCGTGTTTATAAGCAAAGGTATATTGCTTATATCGAAATGAGACCTTTCGAAGGTCCTCATCTGTCTCATTAATTGATTTCCACAGTGAGCATTCTCTATTTTAAGTGAACACTTAATCACCAAAGAACTTGAAATGAGACCACTCAACAGTCCTCATCGGTCTCAGTAATAGTTTTTTAAATTAATATAATAATTATAAAAATAATTAATATAATAATAATAATAATTAATAAAAATATGAGAAGAAAAGAGGTGACCTCAAAAGTCTCAACACTTTCAATGCATCGAAATTATCTAAAATGAGAAGTCCTCAACGTGTACTTTAACTGAACTTAATTTTTTAATGGATCAAAATAAGGATTTTTTTAGACCAAGAAATACACAAACTTGAGACCAATGCGAGGTCTTTTTTTAGTTTCATTTGAGACTTTTTTCTTACTTGGGTGGTGTTAAGCTTAATTATTCTAAAATATGTAGTTGGTTTATACGAACCTCGACACGTTGTTTTTATTTCTATATTTCAACTTATTATATTATTTAAACCAAACATCCATCTTAACAAAGTGTAACATCGAGTCCTAAGTCAATAAAATGAAGTATTTTTATTCAGGTACCTTGGCTCAACATACAATAGCGAAATAGCGCGAATTTCGCTATCGCTATCGCTATTTCGCTATAGCGATAGCGACGCTATCGCTATTGAATTTTGAATAGCGATAGCGATAGCGACGCTATTTTTTTTCAATAGCGTGGCAGCCTTGCCAGTCACTAGTGAAACTATAATTTGGCCGGAGGCAACTACACGTCCGATAACTGGGACATTTATCTTACTAAAATATTTTTCTCACGCTTTTCGATTCCGCCATTAGCACGTTGTTGGCGGTTCAAATCTTTTTAGATTCGGCAAAACCTAATATGAGTGACATAGGGTAAATACACCACCTATCGACCTTGTTTACTGCTACAGCGTTGTTGAGGGTTACCAACGATATTAGGGATAATTTACACTCAAGAGTGGTGGGTAAAAATATGGTTTCCCTTCTGCTTCTATTAGACTTTTCTAGCGCCTTCGATCTGGTTGATCATAAGTCGCTTCTGTCGAAAGTGAAGTTTAATTTTGGAGAGTGTGCAATTAAGCTAATAGAATCGTATTTGTCCGGTCGAAGTCAAGCCGTGTTTACCGATGATTTTCTGTCCTCATTTCGGACAACTGTATCAGGTGTTCCTCAAGGTTCAGTCCTGCGTCCGCTTTTGTTTTCGTTATTTGTGAACGATCTACCTGCAGTCCTACAACATTGAAAATGCCATCTTTTCGCGGACGATGTCAAATTGTATTTGCATCTTGATTGGTTTGACTTTGGAAGTGGTGTCGCTCTTATGAATTCTGACTTGTTGAAAAACAAGTTATTTATTAACACTGAGAAATCGAAAGTCATTGTAGTGTCGAACTATGGGATCAGTGTTAATGATCCTGTTTTGTTGGATAATCCCGTTCTTGTTGACGATGAAGTATTGGAGTACGTGTCTAAGGCAAAGATTCCTGGGGTCTGGATAAATAACTCGATGACGTGGAGTGATCACCTTACTCAAGTGAAACGGGTTGTATATGGTTATTTATGGAGCCTTTGGAGCCTTTGGAGCTGTGGGAGTTTTTTGTCGGCGTCGAAGAGAATAATGCTAGTAAAAACGTTATTGTTGCCACACTTTGCTCATTGCGATTCGGTGATGACGGATATGGATGCTAGATTTGCGTATAAAATGAAGAGGAGGGAAAATGTTGCGACACAGGAAAAGTCTGTCCTGGGTTGTACGTTTCGAAATTTTAGGAAATTTAGGTGGTGCGTGTTTATGAAAAGCATTCTTGTCGAGAAAAGGCCGGCTTAGCTGTTTGATTTACTACGATTTTCTCGATCAAGTCGAAATCCATCTTTGATTCCTCCTCGTGCTTTGAATAATATTTTAGCAAATATTCATTTTTCGTTCATGCCACCACGGTGTGGAATTCTCTACCAATGGATGTTAGGAGAAACGTGTCATCCTCTTTATTCTCTAAGAGTTGTTTGATTTATTTTTCAGGGTTGTAAAGATTTAATGAGTTCAATTTTGGTTAATTTTCTTATATCTTTCTCTTTCTCTCTCTCTGTCTCTTTTCAATTTGTTAGTTTCTTCATTCTTTTTTAGTTTAATTTTTTTACCAGTAGGTTGAGCTTAGTCTTAAGTCATCTTTTTGCTGCTATGATTCGAAATTGTTATCGTTCAACACAGGTTGTGATAAGGTGTTAAACATTCTGTGGTTATTATAATAAATACATACATACATGTAGTAGTCTCCGGGCAAACCATAGTATCACTTTTGGCCGGTCGCATTTCGCATTGAAATATGGCCGGTTACTGGTGCTGGCCGGAGACTACTACATGACTGACAACTGGTGCATTTACCCTACGAATGAATCTCGAAAATTGTTAGGAGTACACTAGGCTGCGTACTTTGTGTCGTTGAACCAGTGCAAAGAAGTCTGTCTGGTGTTAAAAATTGGTTCATATCACTGTGACGGAATCGACGAATTCTTTTTAACTCACTAATTTTCAACACCAGGTTGCTGCTACCAAATATGACAAGAACGTTTGTTAGTTGAGTTGGAAGGGAGTTTTTGACACCAGGCTGCCTACTTTGTGCCGTTGAGCCATATCAAAGTACGCAGCCTGGTATCAAATTGAAAATAATTTTTCCATAAAGTACTAGCTATTGACTCAAATATTTCCTAACATTAAAAACATCACCTGTATGTAACCACCCCTCCAGACAGTTATTTAACGAACATCAAAGTATCATAACTCGCGATTCGATTATTCATAATATGATTGAATTACAAATTTTACTCTGCAATGGGAAACCCTAACAATTCATTATAGAGAAACATGCAGAAAGACGAAGTTTCACGTCATATAACAACAAAAATACATATAAAGTTGTCGTACTTGACTGCCAATAAATAATGATGTGAGATAGAGAGATGGGAGGCTTATGCATTTTTTGAATAAGAATCTGTTCGAAGATGGAAGATGTCAATTAAATCACTAATGAAGAGGATGATGAATCGCGAACCACTAGTATTCTCACTCTAAAAAATATAGAAAATCAAAGTGGTCCGCATAGTAAAATTAAATGAAATATCGACATGTAGCCTAAAAGTTAGTATTTATAAATGCAAGGCGCTTAATAAATACAAATCTCAAACGGGCAACCCGCCTTAAAATAAGTGTGTGTTCTCAAAAGTAGATTTACTGGACATGCGTGTTGGGGAGAATATCCCTTCAGTAAATTAGAATTGAATAAATTAGAATAGAAACGGGTTGGCTCAGTAGCTGTAACGTGCTGGCTTTCCACCAAGAATATCCGGGTTCAATCCTGGTGGGGACAAAATTCTGTATAGGATTTTTCTTAACTTGTAGCATGAAAGTAACGTTCCTAGGCACACCCAGCCTTCATAATTTGGGTAGTTGTGGATTTGGTGCCGCAGCGAATCGTACACAGAAGAATGATAAATATGACGACGTCACCCATATTCGATGAATTCTGTGTACAAATATCTGAGTCTAACTTTAGGCGGAGATATAATTAGCAACAGAAGAAATCCTAATGATAGAATGCTAGCTACCGTTGGGCGTGGTACGGAATTCACGTTAAGCATGTGCCCCAACAATGTCTGCCGGTAAAACACATTGAAGGAGTGAACCAGCATTCGATGCCCTACTAGTTTCTGCACCTAGTACATCATAGATGGCACTAGGTCTGTGTGCAATTTACCACTGACACAGTAAAAGCTTCGGTAACGAAAGGATATCTAAGAAGGATCCATATGAGCAAAACCTCATAAAAATTGAGGAACTAGTAAATAACAAATGATCTAGCCTCTGACCCGCTCGGCAGGTTATAACGGAGGATTATTTATAAATTGGAATTTAGTGACTAGAAAAAGGCACAAAATAGAAGTCTTTACATTTAGCTTTTCGTCTTTAGATTCAACAAATTGTCCACTGCGGCTAAAACGACGGCTCAAGCCGACGAGTTTGATTTCGAAAAAAAAATTAAATTTAAAAAAAAATCTTTGTCGTAAAATTTCCAGCAGATTTTAAGCCAGCTTAAGCTTTTGAGATACGGCTGACGGCCCAGCTATACTAAAACGTGTCGGCGGGGGCCAAAACGGCAGCTTCAATCAATATTCCATCTTTGAATTGAAACACACGTATACCAGGATATGTCCTTCATTGGACATATAGAAGTAAAAATAGGACAAATGCTGGTTTCGGTCCACTCGCACACGCGCAATTTCAAGTCATAAGATTCAATTCATAACAGATGGATTGAAGATGGATCATGGAAATAGGTGGATCAAAGATGGAAATAGATGGATCGATGATGGAAATAGATGTAAAACAGATGGAAATTCGCAGTGAAAAATTTAGCATTTTAAAATTTAGCGGAGTGAGCTTTTGGTATACTGCTGATATTGACAAAGCTGCTGCTGAACGAGACTTAGCGAAATTTAACTACAGCATCAAACCGAGAATTGATGAAGACACTAAAGAATAAGCACACGCATATGGTCAAGGTTGCCAAACGACTGTATTTAGCGCCACGGCTTGACCCGAAATTAGAATTAAGAGCTATGTGGAACAATGCTCGATCGCTGGGCTTAGTCAAGTCACGCACTTCTCAGCAACCAGCATTTAGGGCTGATGAGTTTAACAAGTATGTTACTGGGTCTAATGCTGATGCACCATCGCCTCAAGCACACACATTCCCGATTGAAGATAGCTTTAAGTGTGCTGATGGATTTTCCTTCAAGAATGTTGATAGGGAGGAGGTACTGAATGCAATTATGTCCGTTAAGTCGAATACTGTGGGACTAGACGGTTTGCCAGTACGGCTTTTTAAGCTGACGCTGAGAGTTACGCTACACTATATTCTTCACATAATCAATTATTGTATCACTGTTTCGAAGTGCCCAATTAGCTGGAAGCATTCTGTCGATTTTTTCGAAAATTTTTGAGATATTGCTCAAGAGGCAGATTCACATTAGTATATATTACTCCTCCAGTGTCACTTTTTCAGTCGGGATATCGTCCACGGCATAGCACAACCACTGCGCTATTGAAGGTTACAAGTGGCATTCATAGTGCTCTGGGTAGAAAGCTTGTAACGGTGCTATTAATGATTGACTTCTCGAAAGCATTTGACACGGTAGATCAATGTTTACTCAGTCTGAAGCTTCGAAGCAAATTTGGGTTTGGCCAAACTGCTATTGCCATGATACAAAATTATCTATGTGAAAGGACGCAAGCTGTATGCATTGAAGGAGTAATGTCCGTATAGGGTTGAAAAGGGTGTGCCACAAGGTTCGATATTGGGTCCAATTCTATTCTTTCTCTTTGTGAATGATCTTCCGAATTCATTGAAGTACATGATGTCACATCTTTATGCTGACGACGTTCAGTTACACAAATTCTTTCATGTGAGGAGGGAGAAAGACTGTTTGGGACAAATCGAGGCCGATCTGAATGCAGTGAGCGACTGGGCTAAGAATAATCAGCTTTTTCTCAATGTTGTTAAGACACAGACGATTGTTATTGGGTCTAGTGCCAACGTTAAGATTGTACCTACTGTAGTGGATGGTATGGCTACTTATAAGGTTATGACTCTGAATGAGAATGGTGAATATGTGGATTTACCAGATATGACTCTTCATGGGAATGCAATTAAGCTGTCACAGAAAGTCAAGAATCTGGGAATCATGATTGACTGTAGGCCCTCCTGAATTCACCATGCAGAATGCATCAGTAGTAAATTTTTTGCGGACCTCCGGAGTTTATGGCCGTTCGCTAGTCTAACGCCGTTGAGGACTAGGGTCATGTTAGCGAAGTCACTACTGATGCCGTACTTCGACTCTTGCTCTTAGGTGTACTACTATGGGCTGGATGGCGCTGCTAAGCAAATACTTGAGAAGACTTTTCGGGCAGTTGTTAGATACGTCTATAGAAAGTCTGAATACAGTAGCATAACGATTGTGATCAATAAGTTTTTTGGGTTTATTTGAGCATCTCAAGTATCGGACCATGTCTTTCACGTAAGAGCACGTCGCCAAAACATGAACTGTCAAACTTGCGATGTTTTTTAAGACTAGAACCCTGCGTAAATCTCAAATTATTCAAAAATGTAGCTCATGTACTGTGAGAAGATGACTCTTACGAATATAATAGATGAACCAGAATTCAAAAAGTTTAGATATGAAGGTACAAATTTGCTCTGAAAAAACATCGCAAATGAACTTGGAATGCGATAATTTTTTAAAGGAACTTTCGACCTTCATACTCAAACTTTTTGAATTATGATTCATGTATTATTCGCGTAAGAGTCATCCTCTTACAGTACATGAGATATAATTTTGAATAATTTGTTACTCATGCAAGATTCTATTAAAAAAAAACAGCGCAAATTTGACAGTTCACATTTTTGCAATGTGCTCAGCTTCTTGGTGGTAGTTACGCGTCTCACCTATCTGATATGATTACACATGGCCACTCAGATCGAACTAAAAAACAGCTGATACCCAATGTTGGTGACAACAAGTTTTTGTTTGCGAGAGGTATAACTGATTGGAACGCATTGCCTGTAACGGTTAGGCAGTCCAGCAGTTTAGGGGCTTTCAGGTCTAAATACTTAAACTTATCGACTAATGGTGCTGTAATGTATTTCTGAATAATTCGAATGGTTGTTCATGAAAGGCCCTAAGTGGTGAAAGCATGACAGGGGTTCGCTGTCCTTAATGATGACATGAAGTTCCAAACGGAAGTTGTTCGTATTTTGAGCTGTGGGTCGGACAAGATCTATGCAGATGTGTTAATACCTACACACTTGTGGTCATCCTCTGTGAGTTCTAGTCTTCACTGAAGGCTCACAGAGCTTTGAAGTTTACGTATAGACCGCTCCTTGTGTGTCGAATGCCCCGCATTGACCCGCGAAGGTACACACAACAAACGTAACTATCACTTACACAAAATGGGCTTAGCGCCCAGCCCAAGCCGTTATACTACATGGGGTGAAAAGTCCGCGGCCTTGCAATGAAAGAACTACCTTTTACATATGAAATTAATTTTATTCTTCAACGTAGTCTCCCTGAAGGGAAATGCACTTAGTCCAACGGTCCTGCAACATTTGGATACCTTT
>CM055404.1:139742307-139778515 GCA_029228625.1 Pseudolycoriella hygida
TGGTGTATAGTAATGAATCCACGTTTCATCAATCGTGACAAATCTACGCAAAAACTCCGTTGGATTACGCTCGAACAAAGCTAAATTACGCTCTGAATCGTCAAGACGGTGCTGCTTTTGATAAATTGTTAGAAAACGCGGCACCCATCGCGCAGAAAGCTTTTTCATGTCCAAATACTCATGTAAAATGTGTCGCACCCCTTCTGTTGATATTTTGAGGATGTCAGCTATTTCACTAACTTTAACTTTCCGATCAGCCAAAACAATACGATGGATTCCTTTGATGTTTTCTTCAGTAACTGCTTCACTTGGACGTCCTGAACGTGGGGCATCATCGGTGCTTGTATTACCTCGTTTAAATTCAGCATGCCACTTCTTGACCGTTGTATACGACGGAGAAGATGTGCCATAACACTTATCCAGCCCTTCTTTGCTTTGCACCGTATTTTTTCCCATTAAGAAACAATGTTTAATCAACACACGGAATTCATTATTTTCCATTTTTTACGAACAACAAAAACCTGCGTCACTCTATTGACAGTAATTCGAAAACTATGACACCAAATGTCAGGAAATTTTGGCTGTAGACAAGTAAAGGGTGGTACTACTGAATGTTAACAAAAATTCTGAAGTAATGACGCCATCTCTATGTGAGGCCGCGGACTTTTCACCCCATGTAGTAGTATAGAAGAGATAGAAATTAGTGAACACTTCCTGTGTAGGCGCCTATGATGTAAGCTGGGCACTTAGACACTTACATCATGCAAAGGGTGAAATCTCCAGGCGTCTATATCTTTCCGCACAGCATATTGCACGCTTTGCCGCCTTCGACAACCACTCAACTGACACATAGACGTCCTAGATGCAGAACTTATTCTAATCTATAAGATTGAAAGGTGGACCTAAACTGCATTTTCAGCTCAAGCAGATTTTGACCGCGCACTTCTTGTCCCTAGCCAAATTTCTTAATAATGTTCTGCAATAGAGGGTAAATAAAATGAAAAATTCAAAGAAAGAAGCTTATCCCAGAAACATTACGTGTGAGTATAAATCAAACAGTCAGCTTTTGTTTAAAATTTTCACAGAGATGCGACAGCACACTCATGATGGTGAAATAATCAGCGATTAACCTACTTTCACGAGACACACAAACGAATGTATCCAATATCCAATTTACATCCGAATGTGTATTCGCAAAACCTCATCGCTCCCCACGTTGATGATAAATCCCTCGCTAGAAATAAAATGAAACTGCAAACTCATAGACAAAAACATCCTAATTAACATAAGGTGATTAACTCCATTCCATTTTACTTTTGGCCTGACAAAATGTGTACCATTTAGAATTCCACATTTTAATCGTTCTTCTTTTGAATTTCCCCGAAATGACAATCAACGAATGCGATAAGATTAAAGACGTTATTTCAAATGAAATGAAAGCACTTTGTCTTTATGTTAATTGTGTTATGTGCGTTGCAAAGTTTCATCTTTTTCTCTTTACTTTCACCAGATTACAATTACTATGTCATTACGTTCACGTTCTTGGGTTCTTGAATCTTGAAAGCATGATTTTGTTTAGGCGGAGGAGTCATTTTTGGATGTAAATTGTTGTTGTTGTTTTTTTTAAAGTGTTCCTTCAACATCTTAAAAGCTTTTGATGCAAACAAACAAACAAACGAAAAAAAAACGAATTAAAAAAACAAAAGAAAATAATTTTCTTCGTTTTATTATAAATCTAAGCGAGTCACTACACAACATATTGTCATGAAGGAAAACTTTTCTCCTTTTTTTAATTAAAATCAACATGCCGGTTATGTAATCAAATTTCGATCTTATGTTTTAACCTGCGGCAGAATGGATTTTTTTTTCTTTCATTTTACCATCCAACATGATGTTGTTGATGAGGATATAATTGTGCATTACATTGAGGAATTATAAACATGTTACAAGATGTTAGGAGGCAAAAGATGTACACAGTCTCATAAAAACGGCAAACATTGTAATATTAACTTCATCGTCTCCCTTACCCGGAGCGTGCATCTAATTTCAAATATGTCTACTACATAAAGAAGAAACATAGTGCAGTGGCATGTTTAGCACGGTGTTGTAGATGAGAGAAGCGAAATATTGTACCTCTTTCGAAAAGGCTCATCGTCCCACCTGAGTGAATGGTGTTTTTCAAACAATACGCTTCTTTCACCGTAGACGTGGAAAACAGCTAAAAGCTTTGCGTCATATACACCACTCAAGGGAATCTTTTACGTTCGACCACGGTTTCTTATTTTTCCATTATAAAATCATCGCTAGCGGCATGTTATAAAGATTTCGAATCGGCAAAGATCTACTAAGAAATACCCTATCGGTAGAAACATTGGTGAATGTTAAGCTAATTCTTGAATAGATGAGGTGATTTCCTTGTGTCTTTAAATGCTAATCTCAAGAAGTATCCTTTACATCCGCCATTTAGTCGTCCCGCTACTTCATCTACTTCAGACTAGATTTAACGGATTCAATTTTGAAAATTAGTTAGGATCACTCAGGCTTCCCAACAAAATTTAGTTCGCAATTGACGAGGTCAATGAAGGAAATGTGAGCTCTAGGAAACTTCAAATGAATGTTGAAAAAGCAGCTCTTTTTGTAGCTCTACCGAATTTTGAAGCTGAATCTTTAAGTAAAATAGATGGTTAGTGACAAGGTCCTGGACGATAGAATTAGAGTATAAAAGTGAGATTTATCAAGTAGCGATAGTTGCTGTAACTTGGGTTTCCATAGATATATGATTTCTTATGTAATTTATAACACTAGACCCAAGTTAGCTTTTGATGAACCCGGTGATTTAGTTTGGAGACATATGGTGAAACCGTTGACTGACAGATGGCGTGCAGGAGACATTATAGAGCCGTCAGTGAGATTGACATTTTGATACTTCATAGATCAGACAAGTCATCGTCTTGTTCTTTTCCATTTTGGTCGTCAAACGGATAAGTTGTTGAGAACTTTTAGTTATTATTAAAACCAAGTACGGTTACGTGAGCAATAAGTTTTTGTAATGATTTTGTTAAAGCCCGATGGATCTTACATTTTGTTAACCGTTTCGATTCGCTACAACATTGTAATGGTTATAACATTATAGTTTGGTTTTTTTGAAAAAAAAGTTCATCATTGTGACAACGTGATTCGTTGTATGGAATTTCATTATTGAGATAACGAGATATTTCATGTTTAATTGGATCATTTCGAAACTTTGGATCGTTACGCTGGGAAAATATCGTGGAGTATCATATTTTTGAGCGTCAACGGAGTTTCACCCACCATACAGGTCAGGTTAGATATAAGGGGATCGCTGAATTTAGTTAAGGATTGTGATTTTATTTTTAAGTTTGTGGAATTAATAAATCATATGCGAAAAGTATGAAATGAATCGATTATAAAATTATTTATAGAAGTGAGATTAAAGTTTCGTTAAAATTAAACAATCTTTTACTGTACCCAGCAAATAAAGTTCTATCCAAATAAGCAAAATTTCGGGGAGCTGCGGGAAACGTGGACTTCGCATAGAAAAATTTCATTTTACCAGTAACCATGATAATAGGACGAAAGTTAGTATTTTATTTAATTGATTCAGAAGTTGTTGTAAATCTTTGCTTAGTCGGGAAATTTCAAAATAAGAGATTTTGCAGTACTACAGACGAAATGAAATTATAGTTTTATTAGTCAAAAACAATTCTGAAAGGTAACTTTGTGCACAATTTTTAATGAAATTTTAATATTTCTCGATTAATGTAACTAACTTTTTACCTCAAAAGCATTTTCCCAATGCTTTGAGATTAAAATTTAAAGCATAGCTTTCAGTAAAAAAGAAAGCTTCCAAAAATCGGTACAAATTCACATGTGATTTTCACATTTTTTCTAATTTCACATTTCCTCATCTTGGCCTACCTATCAACTTTTGTCGATGGCATCAATTATCTCTTTTTATGATGGAATGTGCCGAGATGTGCACTAACACCACTGAAATGAGCGGTTGGTAAAGGTAAAGGTGCCATTTATTTTTAAACGGCACATTTCACTTTTCTACAAAACTTGTTGAACGGGTGAGTGCACATCTCTCTTGTACCGATTTTCGGAAGCTTTCTTTCTTACTTACAGTGCTTTTAATTTCAACCTCACAAGTAAAGAGCCTTCAATTTTTTGTGGGAAAATTTTTTTCAGTTGAAAGGTCAGTTATATTGATCGAAAATATTAAAATTTCCTTTTAGAATTGTTTTCGACTAAAAAAAGCTTTAAATTCATACAGGAACGGAAAAGTGAAAACCGACAAGTTTCTGATTTGCATGGTAAATTCGTATGATAAATCAGAAACTTGTCGGTTTTCACTTTTCTGTTCCTGTAACATTAATTGTCTATAGTATTGCAAAATCACTTATTTTGAAATGCACAATAACTTTTGAATCAATTAAATAAAATACCAACTTTCATCTTATTATCGTGGTTTCTGGTAAAATCAAATTTTTCTATGCAATGTTCACGTTTCCTTCAACTCCAGGCGAAAAATTTGAAATTTCTATCGTGCATTCAAATTAAGCCCAAAAACTCTATGATTTGGGAATAACTTAATTTGCTGGGTACGCTTGAAAGTGAAGCTGTCATCTATTTCTTCAAACTAGGTAAAAAAGGAACGAACCGCCTGTACACTGCTTTATGTTTTCACCGATGGTTTAGGTCCAAAGCTAACTTCTTTGGCTACGCTCTATCGCTGCTTTCCTATACCAATGACAATGAATGGTTTATTTAGAGATTAAGAAAATTCCCGAGCAATTCCCGATTTTTCAACTTAAACTAATTAACTAGTGCTCATTCATCCAAATTTCTTCACTTCCTAATTTGATTGAATTATTGTTTTTCCAGTTATAGAAACTTTGCCTGATAGGTGAGATGAGCCAAATTGATCTAATTTTTCCGAATATAGGCAAGAAAAAGTGATAAAAAATTATTTTTTGAGGGCGCAATGTTATAGTTTTTCTGTTCTTTCAGATTTGACACGAAAAAAAATTAAGTTTTGCGTGATGTGTGAAGTACGGGTAGCCAAATTTCTGGCGTGCAAAATCTAAAAGCGCAGAAAAATTATTACGTTGGGAGAGTCCGGCATTTGTGACGCATTTCTTTAATCGAAAGTTAAAATATTTCAAAAGAATTTTTTGCGTTCCAAAGCTGTAAGCGTCATCCAAATTGATATCAGTTGTTTTGGAAGCAGAGACGAGGACTTTCGTCACGTTTCCCTTTTAAGACGGGTTTTTGTTGTGATATCAGTAGTTTTGGAAAAAAATAGAAACAAATTTTGGAGAACAAATTTCTGGCGAAAAAAAATTTTGAGCGAAAAGAAATTTTCAGCAAAAGAAATTTCCCACGAAAAAAATTTCCGGCAAAAAACGTTTCCGGCTAAAAAAACTTCCGGCAAGAAAAAATTTTCAGCGAAAAAATTTTCAGCAAAAAAAAATTCGGCGAAAATAATTTTCGTGGAAAAATAATTTCCTTTGACACGAAACATCTATCTTCGACAAAAAATCAATTTTCCCCCTAAATCCGTAAAATCCGTAAATTTCAGCGAAAAAAATTTCGGCGAAAAAAAATTTTCCGGCGAAAAGAAATTTTCAGCGAAAAAAATTTCCAGCGAAAAAAAATTTCGGAGAAAAAAATTTCCGGCGAAAAATATTTTCATTCATCACATTCCGTGATGTAAGAATCTGACTTCAAAGTAGACGATGTAACTAAAGACTTGCTCTTACGACCACATCCACAAATCGCCTGCCAAACCAGTAGCTTCTTGCCGTACTGGTCAACATTGACGAATTTATATTTGTTGGCCACACCTAAACGCTTCTCTGCTATATAAAATTTCTGGCCTGGGATTTGTTTGGCATCAACTTTCACATAAGTTTCATCATCCATGATGAGACAACCTTTGAATTTTGTCAATATCGTCTCATACAACTTTCGGGCTCGCGTTTTTGATCTCAAATTCTGCTGATCGTTCGGTTCGGTCGTTTTATAGCATGGTATGACCGTGTGCCAGGCCGCAATCGTGTGTTATGTATCATTTTCGCTGAAGTTCCATATCTCTTTGCCCGATCTCTGTCAGAGAGCACTGGATTTTGTTTGAAAGAACGAACAATGTTTGCATGGAGCTTTTTGTCATGTGGTCCTTTCTTTCTGCCGGATCCCTTGGCTCGTTCGACGGATAAGGTTTCCTTATAACGTTTAAGGACATCTCCAACCGTTGATTTTGGCGCATTGAGTGACTTTGAAATCTTTTTTAGAGACCATGATGGATTTTGCAAATATTTGTGCAAAATATTTTTTCTTCTTTCCAACTCCATTACTATTTACTATTGGCAGACAGTCTTGAATTAAATTTGTCTGGCATACTAAGGATGTCACGTTCTTGACGACTACGAGGTATTAATATGGCATTATTCTGTGTGTTATATTAGGCTCAGCAGAGGAACAAAGTCGTCCGGATTTTTTCGTAATCATACTTTATTTAACACGAAACACCTATCTTCAAAAAAATTTTTTAAAAAAAATCAATTTTCCCCCTAAGTTCGTCCCATACCACCGTCGGCCATTTTGTTGGTCACACTGACACACTACACACTCATTTCAATAACTTTTCCTTTGACACCACACAGCTATCTCCAACCAATGAAAATTACAAAAAAAAATTAATTTTCCCCCTAAGTACGTCCTATATCTTCGTCGACCATTTTGTTGGTCACCTTGACACACTACACACTCAACCCAATAACTTTTTCTTTGACTCCAAACATCTATCTACATCCTAACAGAGTCCAATATTTGACCCATACTTTGAATACACTCACACACACATACAAAACTTTCTTTTATATGCGCTTTATATGGCGCCTTCTAAGAGCCCTGGCGCCCAAACGAGGCCGGTTACCATCCCTATTTTAAAATCTCATATGGCGTAGAATGCCCACCCGAAGGTCCCTGCCAAAAAAGTCGGTTTTCATACAAATGGCTCTGGAACTAACGAACTAACCAACCCACTAACTAACGTATGATGTTTCCATGAAATAGCACATTTTGTATGGATAATGATGGCTTTCTAAAGGTCATATCTTCGGATCCACTGGATCGATTTTCATAAGTAAAATGTTGATTTCAATCAAAATTTTACGTAAAATCCGAAAAACTAGGTGTCAGGGGGGTACGACGTAAAGGAAAAAGTCAAAACTTAGCTGTATATATGGTTCCGAAGTCTACGAAAAAAAATTTTCCGAATTTTTTGTTTGCATGGGGACTTGCGTCACGGGCGCATCACTAACAAACAAACAAACATGAAAAACGAATTGTTTGATTGTCTGCGGGCCAATATTACGGTAAACGTTTACTCGAGTGGTAGATAATTGTATCAAAGGATTTTTTTTGATTTCCAAAGATTTTCTATCGTTTTCTTTGATTTTCAAGGTTTTTTCCGATTTTTGAGGATTTTCATTTCTACAGGAATTCTAGGGATTTTCGTTTGATTTTCCAGGAGTTTCTTCCATTTTCAAGGATTTCCTTTGATTTCCAAGGATTTTCTTGCAATTCAAAGGATTTATTAAGGACTTTCAATGAATTTGAGAATTTTCTTACCAATTGATTTTCTTTCGAGTGTAAAAGGATTTTCTACGATTCTACGTCTATCTGCCCCTCGGCTTTACCTACCTTTGTAGGATATAATTTGTCTTTAATCTAGCATTAGTGTTGCAGACATTTATCTGTGTGGAACACCAGACTATTATGGCAATGTAAATATTTTCTGAGAATTTGAAGGTCTTACTTGACGAATTTCGAGTGAATTATTTTCTTTGTTCATCTGAAGAACTAAACTAATCAAAGAATAATACAAAAACACAATTGGTTCTTTGAAACATATTTACGTACAAGTTGAACTGATTGAAAATTGACATCAACAACAGAATTTTGGCTTAACCAAAGTTACAAACATCAAGTGAAGCATATTCTTCACCCTAAATCTCTATATTTTCAATAACACATGAAGTGTTTGCGTGCGGAGTGGGTAAGCGTAGAGCAGATCAATACAGCTGGAGTATAACAGTCAAAATGTTATTTTTGTCGTTTTGAATCGTCTTATCTTTGTCCAAAGGCGATGATATATTTTCGCAGAGAATGGAAAACATAAAAAGAAATCGACAATTTTAAAAAGTGAAAATTGTGTTACAAATCCATCGTTATGTTGGCGCACAGCGTTTGTTATGATTTTCATCCATCGATTTTATTACCTTTTCAGCCAGCAGCGTAAAGTTTTCGTTGACAATGTAATTTCTTAATCGTAACGACCGACGTCCTTAATTAAATAATCTTATACCCCCATCAAGACAACGTCGTCCAGATGCTTTTAAATAAAGTTGAGATTTTAAAATTAAATTTCCTTTTCGTCATGAAAAGAAACAACAGCTGTAAATTGCCATAATTTCAAATCCCTTTTATTTCAGAACTCATTTGACTCAAACGTTGTCTGAAATATAAAATTTTTAATGCACCGAACAATTTATTTTATGAATTCAACTTTATATTTTTCCAGCGAGGCAAAAGTTTCTCCTTTATCTAAAATTAATTGTATACGCTAGAAAGGGATATGTGTTATCTTAGGTAAAATTGGGCAAAACTTTGACGATGTTATGTTTGAATATTACCCACATTCATGTCCTCAACCCCTCGAGCCATTCATATGCGATATTATTACACCCTTGAATTTGTTTTTTCTTTTGTCTTGCAAAAACCTTAATGTACAGCACAAGCTACAATATATCTCACCACACTACAGAACCCAAATCAAGCACAAAGGCTGTATCGCACAATGAGACAGAAAAACCTATTTTTATTACACTTTGCAATATACACACACAATATTGCCTATACACTATCCCCCAGTACCAGTCTGAAGATGCTATGAAATTTGTTATGGGTTAAGCTGAATGTACCTTTCCCATTCCCATTGTCCTATATGCATATAACTGCTCCATTCACATATCTCCCACCTTCATATCCACCGAGTCTCTTCTACTCCGTGTTGTGTATATTTTACGATGGTTACATTCCCAATGCGGTGCCATATAAACACGCTATATCAGACAAGTTTTTTTTTCCCGTCCATGGAGAAAAATATAAAAGCAAACATTTGTGGCGTCAGCAAGTCGTTCCAAATGTTCTATTCGTATGTTTTTTTTTTTCATATTCATCTAAGTTTTGGGATGAGCACAACAACATCATAGGGTAAAACCAAATGAATATCCACCGCACTGGATATTGGACGAATAAGCGGAACAATACGATGCCATTTACACATACTGATATAATATTTTTCCAGTAAGTTTTATTTATTTTTATTTTACACAATACGTGAGGAAAATTCACTGACATAAAATGAGGAAATGAAAATTCATAGTTTTTCTGCGTCTGTAACGAACAAAAGGATAGGCCTCTGACGGGTGATACGACCGAATTTCAGTGATTTCTTCGATAGATCTGTGAGCCGCGGCGGTGAAAGCGACCCACTCATCACCGTCGAGAGTTTCGCAGAAAATTTCCTTTTCTTAGAAGAAAATTTAAATTTTTATCTCCAAAGGAATAAACAAATACTCCTCAGCTGGAAAAAGTCCTTTTACATCCTCCATTTTTGAGTCGTCGAAAAAAAGTGCGCCGCCGCGCATGAAAATATTATTCTTTGAGCCGAATCAACTTGCTGATAGACTTCCTAGAAAAAGTTTCCCAGAGTCGTCGGTTGCCGAGAATTTTTGACCGGCAGGCGCGACGCACGCTACTACTTTTCATTATGTATCTAACTTTACTTAGCGAATGAGTTGAGAAGTTGCTTCTAGTTCACATATCCATAAAGGCACAAGGAGGAGTGAAAGTAGAAATGTAAATTTAGATATTCACAAAAATTGTACAAAAAATGCCATCAAAGAGTCGTATTTATAAAGAGGACATGGTTTTCATGTCGCATCGTTTTTTCATTGTCACAAAACGCATATTTAGGGTAACTTAGAATGTAAGTCTATTCCGTGTCTTCTCTTCAAGGTACAAGAGAGAATAAAGGTGGGCAGCGGCCAGTTGCTTTTACGTTTACGTCCAAGCACATGGGTATATTTGAAATAGTTATTTGGATCACAAGGGATGAAAGTATAAAAATTCAGCCCTGTGCGAGAGTTGCTGCCTGCGCCGAAGGCAAGGGCTGTATCGCAAAGGTTGAATTTTTATACGTAATCCCTTGTGATTCACGTAATTTTTCATCACGAGAACTACGGAAATCGTAATTTTTCACTTCCCAAACTCAAATTTTCAACACAACGAAGTTGCTGATACAATCATCATATTGTTTGCATCAGTTACTTTCGGCTCTCTTTTAAGAATATTGATGTAAAAATAGGCTCTAGGAGCGATTATCCCCAGTAAAAATATCCCCGGACAAAATATCCCCGGAAAAAATGTCCCCAGACAAAATATCCCACAAAAAAACAAACAAAATATCCCCAGATGTAATGTCTACTCAGAAATGGTGAATATTTCCCCCTTGACCCCCCTTTTCGGGGGCTGCCGCCCCACGACCCCGCTTTTTTGTTTTTGGTTGTTTATTTCAGGCATGGCGCTAAGTACACTTCAGATTGACTATTCTTAATTTTTTGAGTGTGGATATTTGTCTGAGGGGATATTTTGTCTGAGGGGATATTTCGTCCTTTTTTTTAATGGAAAAATTGTGGTTATTATGTCCGGTTATTTTGTCTGGGGATATTTTGTCCACGGGGATAATTTTTTTTTTGACATTCGGTCCTAACCCCGTAAAAATAATGTAAATGTTGTGGATGTTTTATGGAAAAGTGATTGAAATTTCATTGATAATCATGTGAAGAAGATGCACAAAAGGTACTGCCGAGGGTACTGCTACAAATGTGTAGTCGTCGACCCAGATTTTTATTTTATCTACACAAATAATTTGTCCTCAATTAGTCCTATGCGTCCGACGCAAAAAAATTGTCCGACCTTGGGGTCTGAAATATAGAGGTGTACTAAAACGCCAAAAAACTCAAAATCGCTTTTTTGAAAACGATAAAAATTTGAGCCAAATTGGTGATGCCATCAATTTGTCCTCAATTTGTTCTAAATTCTTGACACTTTCAAATTAGTGTACTGACACTTCGATAGTGTAAAAGTGTGTTACTAGATTTTAAAGTGTTTTGTGCTAAAAAGTTTAGTACAGTAAAAATTTGTCCTCAATTTGTCCTTTGCCTATGTGAAATCTGAAAATTGCATAATGGCGTAGATAAATAGAAAATAACTAAAAAATGATAAAAGCTCTTCGAAAGCTCTCAAACTAGAAAATCGCTAAAAAGAAAATGTATTAACACACAGATTATTACAAAAATTCGTCCTTTCGATAAGACGAAGAAGTCGACCACAGCTCGATTCTGATACAACTTTACATTATTCCTCCTCGAAGCCTCCTTCAAGCGATGCCGGTTCGAATCCGATCACCGAAAATTTGTTTAATTGTCAAGAAAGGACAAATAAGGACATAATTTTGCGGCCCATATTCAGAGGAGAGAAGGACTAAAAATCCCCTTCAACTAGATATATGAGAAAGTTCGCTTGGGCTGCGTAGCGTCACCGGTTCAAATCCCAACGGTGACGTTTTTTTGTTGTTTCTTTCGATCGTTAGGTAAGGGCAATATGAGGATATATTTCTGTGAATTTATCCGATTTACATAGCAGAAATCAAATAAATTTGTATGACCCTAGCTTAGTCCAAGGGCACAAAAAAATTTCTTCTATAAATTGTTAGGCTTTCATAGGCCAATCGATTAATAAAAGATTATGCACTCTTGCCAAAATTGTTATTGCGAGGTGTGGGCATTGCGGCTCGTGCCGAAGGCGCTATCGAGATAAATGAAAATGCTCTGGAGGTATAAATGCTAAATTCTCGTTCTGGGCAGGTAAGAAAAGGTTAATGAAAATCTGAACGGCTTTCCTCGAGTTGCATACAAAAACTCGTAAAGAGTAGACATAGAGACCCATCTCGACAGACTTCTGGAATTCCGGACACCATGAGATCCGGGATATCTGGATTTCCGGACATCTGGACATTCGGACATTCGGACATTCGGACATCTGGACATTCGGACATCGGGACATCTATGCATCTGGACATCCGGGCAACTGGACACCCGGACAAAATTCGAACTCAATTCTGTCGTAAGACCCTGACTTGCGTTAAGATAATAATTTGGTCTTGTCCCTAAAACAACTAAAGTTTTGTCTTATGAACGACAGTATTTGAGAGATTATTAATTCTTTTAGAAATTTCTTCTTTTTTTGTATGCGGAACAAAGCATTTTTTATGAGCTTGTGCCTCATTAATAAATTAACAACAGTAATTTGCCGAAAAGTCGGATTTAGGTTCACTTTTTAGACCCTATACCATGAAAAAAAAATAAAGTTTTTCGTGATGTGTGAAGTACAGGTAGCCAAATTTTTGGCGTGCGAAATCTGAAAGCGCAGAAAAATTATTACGTTGGGAGGGTCCGGCATTTGTGACGCATTTCTTTAATCGAAAGTGAAAATATTTCAAAAGAATTTTTTGTGTTCCGAAGCTTTAAGCGTCACCTAAATCTATATCAGTTGTTTTGGAAGAAGACACAAGGACTTGCGTCACGTTTCCCTTTTAAAAAGGGTTTATGTTGTGATATCAGTAGTTTCAAAAGAAAAGAAAAAACTAATTTTGGAGAAAAAATTTCCGGCGAAAGAAATTTTCAGCGAAAAAAAATTTTCAGCGAAAAAAAATTTTCAGCGAAAAAAAGCTGAAAAAAAAATTTTCCGGCGAAAAAAAATTGCAAGTCGAAAAAAAAAAATTTCTGTCGAAATGAAAATTTCAGCGAAAGAAGATTTCGGCGAAAAAAATTTCAGCGAAAAAAAATTTGCGGCGAAAAAAATTTCAGCGAAAAAAGATTTCGGCGAAAAAAATTTCAGCGAAAAAAAATTTCGGCGAAAAAAAATTTTTTTTTCAGCGAAAAAAAAAATTTAGCGAAAAAAAATTTTCAGCGAAAAAAAAATTTCAGTGAAAAAAATTTTTCACCGAAAGACCCGTGCCAAACAGAACAAAACGTTTCTAAATATAGAAATGAGCAAACAATCTAACGCTTTAAGTTCTTTTATAAATATAAGAATTCCAAAGATCCACAGAAATTACCCAAAGAAAATTAACGTAGTTTCTCCAAGAAATCATGAAACTATTTTCTCTAAAATGCAATTCTCATCAACTTCGCCTTTAGACTAACTGCCATAGTTCTTGAGATAAGATAATTGGACGGGATAATTCTGGGAGTGATCAGATTCCAGGAATGGGACATTTTTTCCTAAAACCCTGAAACGCGTGTTCTCTAAAATGTTATTCTCTACTACTTTGCCTAGTTGAGCAAATGTAGACGAAAACTCATCTGCTGTTGTTTATGGCCGAGAAACTCAATTTTGTCTATTCCATTGATCCCAGTGCCCAGACCATTGATCCCAGTGCCCAGACCACTGACCCGATTTCCACCCCTACGAAGTACAACGATCCTATACGTTTACTACAAACAATTTTATTGCAAAATGGGGTAGATCGAGGCGGGAGTGAGGGGGATGCATTTAATATAATCTGGAGATGAAGCATCAGCGAAAAAAACTGCCCACCTGCCGTCTGTTCGTCCCATCGTTTTTTTTAAACGGCTGCATCCTAAACTTTCCGGCGAAAAAAAATTTTCAGCGAAAAAAAATTTCGACGAAAAAAATTTCCGGCGAAAAAAATTTTCGTCGAAAAAAAATTTCCTCGGACACGAAACATCTATCTTCAACAAAAAAAAAATTAAAAAAATCAATTTTGCCCTTAAATCCGTCCCATACCACCGTCGGTCGGCCATTTTGTTGGTCACCCTGACACACTACTCACCCAACTCAACAACTTTTCCTTTGACACCAAACATCTATCTCCATCATAACACAGTCCAAAAATTTTGCTCATATTTGACCCATACTTTGAATACACGGACACACACATACAAAACATTATTTCATACCGGTACCCCCGGGACTTTTTCATATGGTGTAGAATGCCACTGGACCGATTTTAATGAGTAAAATGTCGATTTCAATCCGAAAAACTAGGTCTCAGGAGGGTACGACGCAAGGGAAAAAAGTCAAAACTTAGCTGTATATACGGTTCCGACGTCTATATGTGAGTGTACACATGCGATAGACTTCACTCATGCATATCGTCATCTTCATACGTATCCGTTAAGCAATACTTCTCTGGCCCTATTCCATCCTCATTCCGATAAACCTCCCCGTTCGATTCCAATAACATTCCCTAACATTCAGTTTTGAAAATTGTTTATCGGATAGAACATACGGATACGAGAGCGAAATTCGCAAATCATTTACAAACAATGAGGGTGTAGTCACTTGAATTTTATGAAAATCAATTACCAAAATAAACAAAATTGATTGCAAATAAATAAATCCGCACTTAAGATCTTCAGTAAATATTAAACCATGCAAATTCATTATTGTAATGGATTGATGCTGAGTCATTTTATCAAAATCATTATGAGTTGGCAAAGTGATCTATTAATTTCAATAATTAGATTTAAAGGTGTCATTATTTGTTCGTTATTCCAATGGCACATTTGCACATTTTCAATGAATGAAGATAAAACAAATTTTCATCAATAATAAATGGGTTTTTGAAATAAATAAATTTTCGATTTAATTTTAACTGAAAAAACGGTTAATTTATTTATGTTCGGTTGTTCGAGTAAACCACACAATTTGAATAATTATTTGTGTGTATACACAGATACGATTCGTAGATATTTACGTCACTAGAGCAAGCCGAAAATTCCTTACAGTGGAGACAATGGTGAGGTCGTGATTGCACTGCAGTTGGCACCGGTATTTCACACGAATTAGGAAAACAAAAATTAGGAATAACAAAAATTAAGAAAAAAAATTAGGAAACCGAAAATTAGGGAAAAAAATTAAAATTAGGAAAAACAAAAATTAAGAATGAATTTAGTTAGGAAAAACCAAAATTAGGAATCAGGCAATCAGAAAAAACCAAAATCAACCAATCAAACCAAAATAAATTTTAGAGAGAATACGCTGCAGGCCGTGAAAAATCCTCGAAAATAAAAAAGAGGGGTCGAGGGGCGGCAGCCACCGTGTAGGTTGGTCAAGGGGGGAATATCCCCTATTGCGGGGTCTAAGGAGCAGAGCCCCTAGCGGGGTTTGGGGCAGAGCCCCATGCACGGAAGTTGGCCTGCAGGGCATTAGTAGCTCGCTGCAGGCGCAGGGGTTTAGGGGGCAGAGACCCCTACATACCAAAAATAAGATTGCGACCTCCTTAGGAATTGAAAACTTTGATGTTTTTCCTGATTTATTGCCTTCCTGATTTTCGTTTTTCCTAAATTTGGTATTTCCTGATTTTTGTATTTCCTGATTTTTGTCTCATCATTGTCTTATTTCAGGTTCCTGATTTCTTGATTCCTGATTTTTGCTTTCCTAATTCGGGTGGACATTCGTTGGCACCACTGTGTCAGAATTAGCATCTTAGTTCTTTCAAAACTCTCATTTCACACGCGAATTATTTGGCAGAGAGGTACACTAGGTAATGCGAGTTACCCGCCACATGTATAATTGGCTAATTCCATCGGTAACCCATACACTGTCGCTACCATGTCACTGGGGAACGAATGCGTTTTGTCTCATGTTAATATAAATCACATTGAAAGAGTGAAAGAGATGAATTTCGTTACCCAGGTGACGGTACCGATGGAATTGTCCAATTATTAAACATCAAACTTCAATCGTCAGTCGATTCGGGATGAATTATGTTGCCACCACAGGTAAAAGTTTTATATCTTTTATGTCAGTGTGTTAGTGTCATGGGAGGCTTCGCGAGATCTGTATATTCAATGTGTTATTGCTTTGTTATTATCTTTTGTATTTTAACTCTTTCCCTCTCTCTCTTTCTCTCCTTGTTGCACGACATCACATAATAACGTTAGCCTTCTGTGAGAAAGTTAAATAAACGATCGAAGAAATAGTTAATAAAAGAGTTTTTCATAAGTCGTCTCTAATACCTTGGAAAAAAATTGCAGCTTTCCATTTAAAAGCTTTGAGTCTTACAAAAATGAATTCAATAAGAGATGAAAAAATGATAAAATCAATTTCGTTCGTTGCGTTGTCTGCCTTATATGTTTGAAAAACAAAGTCTATAAAGGTAAAATATTTTTATAAAAAGTTTTATATCGAGAAATATTCGCATCGACGAAAGACAGTTTATATTCTTATTGAAAATTCAAAACTTACTCTTCTTGAGTTTCGTTTCATATGGCAATTTTCGAATCAACAAAGGTACATTATTGCATTTTGCATTTAGTTGAATTGCACTTACGTTTGCTTTTACTTACAAGCAAAATGATCGAAAAGAAAGTGATGTGTAATAGCACATTACGTACTGTAGATTTTTATTTTGACAAGTGTGGCAACTTGGAACATGTCAAGTTGAACCTGCGGTGTACCTTAAATTAAGTAGATTTAGGAGGATTTAGGTGAATATTTTAGATTTGAGGAGATTTAGGAGGAATGGGAACCCTGTTAATAATCTGTTTTAACAACAAATCAAGGGTTCGGGTTTGTTTACTAACTTTGCTGCTTGTTCTTCTGGATCTACTTTGATGAGACTCTTTAATTACTGAGATTTTTTTACTGTGGCAGTAGTAACCTGAGCGCCATCTGTACTGTACACACTAGGATCGAAACTAGTTGGATAGATTAGAAAAATGGTTATACAGCAATGTACAATAAGAATGACCCACTATTTGGAATACTACCGTTTGAATACTATTTCTATGATTCTCTGACTCTCATTTCACCATTTGAAACAACATACGATATAAGAGAAGTCGAAGAAGTCATAGAAATAGATAAAACGGTGATATTCCAAATAGCGGGCCATTCTAATTGTGCATAGCTGTATGTCCGTGGCGGTGCACTTTTTGGGCCCTTTTTTCGGCGGCGCACGCCGGCGCACAGGTCTACTATTCGCAGATCAGGATCTCGAGAACAAGGCAGTCGATCATAAAATTTTTACTGAACGTCAGTCTTGGACACAAATGAGAATTTTCATAGGCCGCTGTTCCGGGCAAAATCTGGAAAAATGGTCAATTTTGTGCTTCAGAATGACAAGACGTAGAGAGTTGATTTCTTCCAGAAAGTTATAGATTTTGGTTAGGAGAATTTTTTGAGATCTTCAGAAAATGTCTGCCAGCTGATAAAGTGGCGCCATCTTGGATTTTCGTAAGCAATAAATTATGCTTCTTTGAGTGTCGTTACAAAATAACAAAAATTTCTGACGGATCTTTACTGAAGGGCCAGGAGCCATGTCCTCTAATGTCCTTTTGGGTCCGCCATATTTTCAGAATTTGTCCTAATAGGGTTCATGAGATATAAGCGTGTACTAAAAACGAATTTTTGAATATTTTACAAGCAGCCCTTGTTTAATCTTAAGCTTATGCCAAAAATTTGTCCCTAATATGTCCTCAACGTTGATTGCTTCAGAAGTTAGAAGTTGGACAATTTCGCACAAAATTTCAATATTATTTTCATTTGTCCAAATTCGTTGAAGGCTAACAACGAATGTCCCCAATTTGTCCTATTAAAATGTTTAACAAATTCCATAAAAAATGTACGCGACGGGAGTTGATCTAACAACCTAGCGCCGCCGGTTCAAATCCTGTTGGCGACAACTTTTTTTCTTTACAATTATTGACTATTCGAAAAGGACAGAATGAGGACATTGTTCTGTTGCGAATCATAATTCCAGACTAGTCCTGGAAGTGGTTCTTTTCAGAAATGTGTAACAAAGTTCCCTAGCCCCGCCGGTTCAAATCTTGTGTTCGACAATTTTTTTCGTTACAATTGTTGACTATTCGAAAAGGACAAAATGAGGACAATGTTATGTTGCGAATCATAATTTCAGACTAGTCCTGAAAGTGGCTCTTTTCAGAAATGTGTAAGAAAGTTTCCTAGCCCCGCCGGTTCAAATCCGGTTGGCGACAACTTTTTTTCGTTACAATTATTGGCTATTCGAAAAGAACAAAATGAGGACATTTTTCTGTTTCTAATTATTTTCTATCATATCTCTCGTCGTCTCTAGCAGATGTACTCAATCCTCGATTAAATGTTACAATAAAATTGTTTGTAGTAAACGTAAAGGACGTACTTAGGACGGGTGCATAACGTTAGGGACATATTAAGGACACATTTTGGGCATAATTAGTTTTTTCATACACCTGAAGCAGCGGCGCCGAGTATAGGGGGACAGGGGGGGGGGGGGCAAGTACATGACGAGAGGAATAAACGTAACAAATTAAACGGAAGGTAAATTCAATCAATTTCTGAACAGAAATGGTACATTCAAGGCATATTCCATCCTACAGGATTACCAATCCATTTTACATTTAACGTTTTTTCAAGGACCGACAAATTTTTTTTTAATATTTTGGAATACCTAGCTCAGTTTTGTATCGATGAAGTGTTATTCCAAACTTCCAGCCCATACATTTTTGAAGTCACTTCTTGATGTATAGGTTACGTGGGTGAACCGAGGTTCAGCACCTAGGCCGCCTTTGGGTCTGTTTTGCTTAACCTGTATTTGCAAACCACTACAAGTAGCATATATCTGTAGAGTTCTCAACGAAACGGGCCTGAATTTCTTATGAGAATGTCTCGTTTTTCGAAAGTTTCCAATAATTTAAATTTGTTCATTCTTTTATTCAGAGGTAGCTGGCGCCGGATTATTAAAAGCAATAACGCGACCCCAAAAGCACCCAATCTTTTACAAAATTCAGCAACATTTAACGAAAATGCATAAATTTCGGCATGTTTTTCAGCATACAAACGGATTTTAAGGGTAAAGGAGATGACCTTTGTTATTGGAACCCCACAGAAAGTCTACCTAAAATACTTCAATTGATATAATAAAATACTTTCTAGTTCATAAAAATGTCGCGTTATTGCTTTTCATAATCCGGTGTAACTGACCTTAGAACTTTAGAATATTTCTTGTAAATTCTACAATTGCTGTGGGTTCCATTAAATAACAAAAATAGAAAAATTTACGCTCGCTTCGCTCGCGCGCATTCTTCCTTCTGTCACATAAACGGCAAATACTGCAACTTCATTCGGAATCTGTTACTCCAAAAATTTTCTTATAACTTTCGCTATAAAAGCAAACATTAGCTACCGTTACATTGCTTACTTTGGCATGTTTGTCAAATACACATCAAATTAAAAAATTTTGCTTGCCCCCCATGGACGGTAAACAAGTCGGCGTCGCTGACCTGAAGTTCAGTTTTCTTGTTGTCCTTTGACTTCCCGAGTGTTGTTAGATCAAGTCCCGTCGCGTACATTTTCTGTGCAATTTGTTAAACATTTTAATAGGACAAATTCTGAAAATATGACGGACGCAAAAGGACATTTGAGGACATGCCTCTTGACCCTACAGTAAAGATCCTCCAGAAATTTTTGTTGTTTTGTAACGACACTACTTCTTTGGGTTTTCAAGTTTTAGCTCCGGAATAAAAATACTTATAAAGTCAGTGTCTTCTACAAAGTTATAGAGTTTGATCAAGAGGATTTTTTGGGATCTTCAGAAAATCTCTAGCTTCTGCCAAAGTGGCGCCATCTTGGATTTTTTGAATACTGAAAGATGTTATTTGGAGGAACATTTTTTTGGAGAAAATTTATTTGGAGAAAATTTTTTTCTCCAATTTAGATATTATCAATAATTAGCACCACCGACTGTGGGGGAGTATTGCCTAATGAAAACCAATGCATGAATCGATTTATTAGAAGACCATCGGCTACCAACAATGTTTTTTAATGGTAAGCCCTGCGACAGCTGTCATTTCAACCACACTTAAGCAATTCAATCAGCTATGCTTTAAATGATTTCAAACACTTAGAATAGTTAGGTTAGCAAAGCCCTCTGTGAATGTATTCGGCAACTTTAAGGTATATTTTACTTAAATAGAGTAGAGATGCACTTTTGCAAATTAAAACGAAAATTCCTTTACCTACCCTCTTCTGATGCACTGTCACCGTATTCAGTAAAATACAACACACCATTGCTACTTCAATAAGTAAGGATGTGCATGTTGAAGATTGCTATAACTTCACAAGTGCACATCCTCAAACTCTACACAGAAAACACCCTTTCTTAGCAGAAGTCACCCACTTTCAATCACACTTAAAACTCATAAACATATTCCATGTTATTTTTCAATATTTTGCCACTGAGTGCCTCAAGTTCATATTTGGCACACTACCATTCGTACATACGTGTACATAGCGCGTAATCTCGCAATGGTGATAATAAAGAAGACTATAATTTGAAAACTTGGCTAACAGATTTACTATAATTTGACAATTTAGAATATGGCAACCGTCCAGTCCATTATGACTGCAAAACACAAAATTCTCTCAATGTTTGCATATTATCATGATTTCCTGTGAACGGAAATGGAGCGAAATTGTGTAATTTCTAGATATGCTTTAGTTGTAGTTTTCAATTTAAAGCATCGCATTGATCGCATACCGAAATTATTGAAGTTGAAGTTTTATTGCCACTATGTTTGTTTTCCGCTACAATCCTTCGTAATCGATAGTTTTGTTAGGAAACAAAGATACCGAAAGCATTTATTTATTTATGAGAGAAAAGTTGATTGGAATTTGAAATTAAATTATCGTATTCTTAGAACGATTTTATTTGCAAAGTTTTCGATGTGTGCCGTTGGGATTCAAACTTATCATCAAATACTCTAAACACACGAATGTTGAAACATTGGAACAAGTAAACACACAGTCGACTATTAAAACTTTGTAACTTCGAATTAGGGGAAGTTTAAATAAACTATTTGCTTCTGGTACACATTCGTTCCGAAGAAAACATTATTTTTTTGATAAATTTTCTAGTAGATAATTACAAATTGAACTATTTTGTTGTGTATTCATTCATTGACCGATTCATAAGCTTGGGCGCAAGGGTGGATGTTTGCTAAAAAAATTAGATTTTAAGCTTTTTCTGGTGTTGAAGGGTTTTCCTAGTATTTCCTCAGATTTCCCTAAGGATTTATAAAGATTTTTGTTGTCCAATCTCTCGCTCACGACAATTTGCCGTGGACGAACCACAGGGACATAACAGTCTTTTGTTTTGATCGTTCAAAGTAATATTCAATGAGAAGGTGCGCCCAAAGCTAACTTCATTGTCAGAAAATCAGCTGACCTTTGATCTTTTCAATGAAGTCAGTTGATTTTGCAATTAGAAGTTAACTTCTGTCACAACTGCTGCTAGCTTCATTTCAAATGTTACTTGCAAAGGTCAAAGCGATTGTCACACCTCTGAAGAACCTTCTCATATTGTAAAAGACTGCCTTGAAGTTCGTCAAGTTTCATAGGAGCCATGATGACATTTTTTTAGGACTCCCTTTCATTTAACTGATACTTGATTAGGAGTTTACACTACGTACTAATGAGCCATCTGGCGAACATTTTTCAACTAATGAAAATTTGTATGGGAAAAGTGACACTTTTGGGTATCGTTTTTCACTCAACGTCTTGAATGCAAACCAATGCTTATGTAATCATTGCATACTTTACCTATTTCTAAAGGAAATTGCGGAAACCATTTTCACTTCAAAAGTCAGTTTTTTCAGCTTTTCTAGTTAAAAAACACTTCAAAACGCATAATTTTTTCGACCAATGTGTTTGCTCACTTCATCTTAAACTGTATAATCCATTTAAAACACAGAAAACATTTTTTACAATTTAGAAATAGATAAAAACTTTTTGAGTTGATACATTTGCAATTATTTGTAAACGTCAACTCATAATAAAAATGGCGGCCATTTTTATTTGGAATCATCAACTCAAAATTTTTTTATCAATTTCTGAATCGTAGAAAATGTTTTCTGTCATTTGAATTGAATACTCAGTTAAAGATTAAGTGAGCATACACATTGGTCGAAAAAATTATGCATTCCGAAGTGTTTATTAACTAGAAAAGCTGAAAAAACTGACTATTGCGGTGATATATTGGCATTCTAGCGAATGAGAATGTTTTTATGAAAAGTGTTTCCACAATTTTCTTTAGAAATAGGTAAAGTATGTAATGATTACATAAACATTGGTTTGCATTCAAGACTTTAAGAGAAAAACATTACACAAAAGTGTCACACTTCCCATACAAACTTTCATTAGTTTAAAAACTTCCGCCAGATGGCTCTTTAGTACGTAGTGTAAATTCTTAAAGAAGAGTAAGAATTTAACGTTGAAAACCTAATCTTGCATTTCAATCTACACTGACCGTTTTTGAATTTTATTGTTAGCGATGGGGTGCGGTGGTATCGAGATTTACCATAATTTACCTGCGAAAGGGATTTAAAGTTGCAAGGTGTATAATATACCCATATGCAGTATATGAAAACGCATTAATAGTATATTACAGAGGAACACTGTTATGAGTAATATTAAAGGTGTGCGATGTTTACGGTAACTCCCCGGAGGGGCTCGTTACCGTAACGCACACTTGTAATATTACTTATAAACAGTGTTCCTCTGTGCTATGTTGTAACGTGTACCCGACAAGGTAAGTTGAAAACATCTTATTTCATTAAAATCAATTCAAGTTTCAAATTTTGTTATGTTCACTCTACGAACGAATCAAAGTTGCCGCGTGCCAACTCATGCATGTTTCTATGAAATGACTTTAGTTGTTGTTTAAATTTTTGTTTAGTATTGAGATTTAATTCGAGTTTTTCATCTTTATTGAGAACTTATAGGCGGCTTTAGGGAACACATGTTTTGCCGAGAATTGAGTAATGTCATAGGCAGGACATTCGTTTCCGTAAAATACCACAAATTTAAGAAATTTGAGAATCACAAACTTTTACTATATCAAAACAAACACGTCGCATAAGATTTACCGAATACTCTGACTACACGTACATTATGCGCCATTTACCTATCGCATTGCACACCGGTTATATCAACTTACCGAGTGGGTACAAGTTAAATATATATTTTTGGAAAATACCTGTCTCCAACTATATTATTAAGCTCATTGGTATATAATGCAGCTACATGTATATATTTGCGATATGCTGCATATTATTAGTTATTAGCTGTATAATATACTAGCATGCAGAATAAAATTTGCGATTAGTTGTGGGATGTATTTTTTTTCTTTGGATGATTAAGCGACTTTTAGGAATATTGTCCAAGCTCTATTGAATTTATTAGGACTGATGCTAACGTAATTTTAGTATTACACTGATGTATTCTTTGATTTTATATTTTTTGATTTTTGTTCCTTAAAATTGGTTATCCAAAAAGGAACCTATTGATTTTGTTCTTCTTATAATTTTGATATTTCTATTTTTGTTTTTGTTATGATTTTCTTGGGATGATTTCTATCTTATTATAAGTCGAACTTATATGATGTTCTTAATATGAAATAAATTGAAATTGAAATTGCATATTAAATATTAGTGATATGCTGCATATTGAAGAAAATATAGGACAGATGGTAGATGACTGAAATAATTGATATTAATGCAACCAGGACTACATATGAACAATATAGTGCGGGGTTGGAGAAAAGTCGCAGCGCGCTGTGAACTTTTCTATAACCCAGCACTATATTGGACGTAGTACAAGATGGATTTATATTTAAACATAAAACAAATTATGTTGTCTGATTAATGAAACCTTCAACAGCGATGCTTCATCCCCTACTCAATCGATTCGACTGGTTACGAAAGGAAAAAAAATTCTAACACAGATAATAGTACAATGCGGCATTTAGTTAATTCACTATTCCGTAAATTGGTAGGTGAAAGCGCCTCACACAATGACACCTATGATATGCATATCACAGCTATAATATGCATACGACAGCTATAATATGCATACAACAGCTCTTATGTGCATACACACTGCATAAATACGAGTGACAACGCTCCAAAATAAGAATTTACGTTAGTATGTGTCAGATTAGCAACATGTGTAGAGTCGTTGGCAATCGAAAACTGAAATTAAGCATCAATCGCCGCGGTTAGTACTTGGATGGGCGATCGGAAGAAAGGTGTCAAATTATTGAAATTTTTCTGATAAAAGAACACCGCAAGCCAGTAGGTGCTTCTACGCGTTAAAACATCTCTTCAGAAGCAAATTACTGAATGCCACCACGAGATATCGTATATATAAGACGCTGGTCAGGTCCGATGCTAAATATACGAGGGGTGACGCACTTCTGCGGTTTATGGAATAAATGGGAATAAATGGAATAAATGGGAATAAATGGAATAAATTGGAATAAATGGTAATTTTTTCAAATTCGTCAAAACCTCAAATAGACTTGATTTTTATGGCAACGCACACAAGAAACCATATAAATGGGTCAAAAAGTGAAAAAACTCACTTTTGAAAACTTAAAAGAATTTTTGTTGAAAAATGGAATAAATGGAATAAATAAATTTATTCCATTTATTCCAAAAAAAAAAATTAATCTCAAGACGGTTTAAGTGCTTTATAGTTTGTGCAAACCTTTTTTTGAACTTATTTGTCTAACTTGTGATGTGTTTGGTTAAGATATTTCGCAAAAACAACAAAAAAAATTTTGGGAATAAATGGAATAAAAGAATAAATGGAATAAATGAAGTGCACCACCCCTCGTAAATATATATACGAAACCTTGACGTTAGCCGCCAAGCAAGAAGCTTTTTTGAAATGTTTCGAAAGAAAAATGCAGAGATCAATCTGTGGTCCAGTCAAAGTAGGAGATACGTGGAGAATTAGGACCAACTCTCTACGTCAGCGTGGCTAAGATGGGCAGGTCATGTGATCAGGATGGGCAAAAATAGAGTGGACAAAAAAGTTCTCTTGAATAGAGTTGATGGAATAAGACCGAATAAGAGATGAATTGACTGTGTGGAAATCGATCTGAAAGAATTGGGAGTCCGTAATTGGAAAGCCGTGGCCGAGGACCGCACAAGGTGGCGAAAGGAAGTTGTGGAGTCAGCCAAAATCCGCTTTTGTTAAACATGGCTGTTAAGTAAGTAAGTAAGTAAACTGCAATATTGTATAGTTGTATGCTGCATAAAATACTTGTGTGGTGGCTAATAGTATGCATCACATAGCTATATATTGGTTACGTTGTCCATAACAATATGCAGCATATCGCCTTGATGTGGACATTTCAAGCTAAAATGGAGCATATCGCTATTGTGATTTAAAGGTGCTCTAAAGATGATCGCTTTTCTTCATGTGATATGCATATTTAAATTTTCAGTGTTCATTATTAATGTATAAATAAAATTTCTAGACTGGCAGTCTTTCACAAAAAATTAACACAAATTGAAGCAAACATGAAATGCGAAATCTTTTGTAGTGTTGGTAAATTTAGGCGGATACACACAACTTAGGTGTATTTTCAGCAGAACAAATCAGAGTGAATGGTATAGGTGTGCGATTGGTGTTGTTCAGAATCTAAATTCAACATTCCGTAGTCATTAGTTATTATTTTTAGTTACTTTCTCAATTTGAAACCATCGAACATCAGGTTTGGTTCATTTGTAACATCGGGAGTATATTAATTTATTACTGTTACAGACTTATCGTCTTACAGACTATTGTATGCATAAGAACATAATTTAAAAACTTTAGCACAACATGAAGGTTGTAATTTGATATTTCGTATTCAAGTAAGTTAAAGTATCCGAAAACTGCAGCTTCAGACTTGCATGTGAAATATCAAATTTTAGTCCTTGTGATAACCTTCAACATACGTTATGAAACTAACTACTAACTACTACTATAGCCGCGCCCGCTGACGGGGAAGTGACTCCGGAAAATCATGGTACGGTGCAAAAAAATCAAAAATCATCCGGGAAATCTATCAAAAATCATTAAAAATCACAAAAGTAATCAAAAATCTTCCAAAAATCATTGGAAATCATTAAAAATCACTGATTTTTATGGATTGTGTTATTTCAAAAATCATTAAATGATTTCGAAAATCACCAAAATCATTAAACGGTTTCAAAAATCATCCGGAAAAATCATCAAAAAATCACAAAATTCATCGAAAATCATTAAAAATCTTCAAAAAATCATTGGAAATCATTAAAAATCTCTGATTTTTATCATTTATATGATTTAAAAAATCACCAAAAATCATAAAATGATTTCAAAAATCATAAAATGATTTCATAAGTCATCCGGAAATTAAATCATGGTACACTCATTTTGGGAGTGGTTTCTCCCTCGGCGCCCGCCGTGTGTATTACCAACTCCTCACACAAACAGTAGGTTCCGCTATAGTGAGCCCTTTTTCCTCGCCTTTTTCACTGACGTTATCACTTAGTCAAATCAAAAAGTTTTCGCATTTTGGAAAAAGTGACAAATATTGCAATGCGAATATTAGAGACAGAGGTCATTGTTAATAGGGTATCTGTTAGTTGTAGATATGCTAAGTGTAGGACTATGTCGATCAACAAAAAGTAGAACTTCCTGGCCAAATTCCAAATAATGCATAATTTATGCTTGTTGTAAATATGAAAATAGCGAGTCCCAGGTCATGTAATAGGACAAAAACGCTCTGCAAAATTCTCGCCTTCAAAAACATACCTCAGAATTTCTAACAGAACAACCATTTATTTCAACAAAAATTTAAAAAACAAAAATGATGATTTCGTCGTTTACGACTTGTCAGTAACACCTTGTCTGAAAGACCATGAGTTGTGTATATCTTTACGATTTGCACAGAATGTTTCGCAAACTGTGACAACTCTCCTTTTATAACATCTAAACCAAAAGGACCAGATGCATGATGTGATAGTTTATATGAAATCGTGAAGTTTTTTGGTCTTGAACACATTGTGTACTGACTGAGGACATTTTTGTTTTAATGTCATAGAGTAATGGGCTATTTACAATAAGATCGGCTATAGGGAAAATTTAGTAGTACTTAACATTGAGCTTGAAGAAAATTTGTTGCATTACGACAAAAATCCCAGTCTGTCAACATTTCGAAGTCCTAGAATAAAAAACTTTCGTTTTTTTTTCTAAAACTTAGTATACTCGTCGCGTCGATGCGATCTTTGACTCAGCTAAGTGGTAATTGAAATTATCGAGTATAAAATTTTAGATTGACTTTGGCTTAAGAGCTCGTTCCAAAAATGTGAACTGTCAAATTTGCGGTGTTTTTCAGAACAGAATTCTGCGTAAATAACAAATTATTCAAAGTACTGTGAGAGTTTGACTCTTATGCAAATAATCGATGAATCAGAATTCAAAAAGTTTGAGGAAACTTGCTCTGAAATAACATCGCAGCCGAACTTGTAATGCGATGATTTTTCAAGCAATTTTCGACCTTCACACTCAAACTTTTTGATTTTTGATTCATCTATTATTCGTGTAAGAGTCGTTTTCTCACTGTACATAGACTCTTATTCTAAATAACATCGCAAATTTCACAGTTCATATTTTTGTGACGTACTCTTAAGAGATCGTCGCAAAGATGTGAGCTGTCAAATTTGCGATGTTTTTCAAAACAGAATCCTGCGTAAATGACAAATTATTAGCTTATGTACTATGAGAGGATGACTCTCATGCAAATAATAGATGAATCAGAATTCAAAAAGTTTAAGTATGAAGGTACAAATTTGCTCTAAAATAACATCGCAGCCGAACTTGAAATGCGATAATTTTTCAGAGCAAATTTGTATCTTCATACTTGAACTTTCTAAATTCTGATTCATCTATTATTTGAGTAAGAGTCATCCACTAACAGTACATGAGCTATAATTTTGAATAATTTGTAATTTGTGAAAAAACATCGCAAATTTGGTAGTTCACATTTTTGCAAGGTGCTCTTCATCAAGATCAGTGAGTGATACGTTTTTGTATTTAACTTATACAGATAATGCTGAATGAGATGTAAAGTATGGTTTCGTTCATATATTACGTAACGTTCTAGGGGGAACGGGGAGTCTAGCGAAACATAACGGTCTATGAAAATTTGAGTCAGATTTAGCCCAAGATGCGTGACGGAAGGGGGAAAGGGGTTCAAAAATTCCAAAAAATAGTGTTCGTGACGTAATATGTGAACGACATTTATGTAGATGTATTGGTTGACTGTCCAGGAGCCAAAAAGTAGTACTTAGTCGGTGGTGATTTTTCATGAAATTTTTCACGGATGAAATGAAAACTGTAATTATTAAAACTTTCGAAAAAGTTTTGTAATTTTGGCGAAAAAAATGTAGTTTTCAGCTACTTTGAAGTTAGTCTATGAAAGAACCAGCCCATGACAAGTGAACGGGCTCCAAACGTATGTTTGAGCAATGACCGTACTCAAGCTGATAGCTTTCGAATAAAGTCCATTCCGGCATGAAAATTCTTTGAAGATTGCTGTCAGCATTGCTGCCTCTTTCCCATTAAATGCTTTGGTCATCGAAGTATTATGCAATAAGCCATCAATTGAGTAAAGTGAGAATGCCTTCTGGTAGCCTCTGAAGAAAGTACTCTTCAAAGCCAAGAAATTGTTAATATACTGCTTGTAAAACTAGCAATAATATAGTGTATGGACAGTTTACTTCAGTGATTTGTTGTGTAATTGTGTGCGGCAGGCTCCGAGTTCGATACAGGAAAGGAATCATAAGATTGTGCAACGCTTCGTTTTAACTCTTTCAACCGAAAAACCGATTTTAGTTGAGAAAAATACAAGCGAATACGTGAAAAGAGCGATAAAAGAGAAATTAAAAAGTTGCACAAGCTTACGTTCCTTTCCTGTACTTCCGATTCATTTTTTTTAGTAAGCAAAACTTGATTTTAAAAAGTCTACTAACGGATTCGAACCCGGGAAACTGCACCCCGTAATCCATCACAATACCACTGAGCGCTTAAATCTCACATCGCAACTGAATAATTGATCCTCTTATATTATACGAGAGAGCACGGTCATTGCTCAACGTTTGGAGCCCGTTCACTTTTCATGGACTGATTCTTTTATCTTATCAGCAGTAGTTTTTAATAAATCATGGCCCCACGGTAGTAACACCCCAAAAAAAAGTAATAGCAAAATAATTTGCATATGTTTCTCCGTTTCGTCACACTGAAACGGTCCAACGCAAAGGTGTAAAATCTCACCAAAAATCAGCACAGCTCATCAAACCTTCAATAAATAGAGTGAGAGAAAGGTCAATAAGCATGAAGCATTGCGTTTACTGTAGAACATATTTTGTACTGTTGGGTTTTGAATTTTGAAAAAAAAATTTGAAAAAATCTTTGGAAAACCCTGAAGTACTAAAACTTTCTGAAGGTTGAAATATGAAAAGAAATTCATCGTTTGGTTCTCTTGCACCCGTAGAATAAAGTTGGTGTATCTTCTGTAGTACTCAAGTGTACACCTCATCAATAGGAACATGTTGAAAAAATGTGAACTGTCAAATTTGCGATGTTTTTCAAGAACATAGTCATGCATAGGATGACACCTACACGAATCAGAATTCAAAATTCAAAAATTTTGAATATGAAGGTCGAAAGCTACTCTGAAAAACATCGCATTCTAAGTTCATTTGCGATGTTATTTCATACCAAATTTTTTCCTTCATACTTAAGCTTTTTGAATTCTGATTCGTCTATTATTTGCGTAAGAGCCATTTTCTCACAGTACAAGAGCTATAACTTTGAATAATTTGTTATTTACGCAGAATTCTGATCTACAAAAAAACATCGCAACTTTGACACGCTGCGACGTGCTCTTAAAACGTTTAGAACACATGAGGTTTCTCGTTATGCACTGAGACGTTTTTCCAAATTTGTATTGCCATCACTCGCTTTGTAAGCAATCCAAATTCAGTCAAAATACAGTGAAAGAATCAGACTTCCCTTTCTGCATCCTACTACCAATCAGATAGTATGCGTGTGATGTTCGTCTCATAGATAAGACGACTTCTGTGTATTCTACGTTTGTAGAGACGAGTAAGGCAAATTATTCGCGTTATGTGTTCATGTATTTGACCAGCTGGTAATGCTGATAACAAAGTTGCACAATCCTATGGTTCTTTCACTGTATTTCTCTTGTTTGGTATTTAAACATCTATCGTGATCTTAGATTGCTTATTGGCTGTGACGGCGCTCCGCCCTTGAAATTACTACATCCGGCTGGATAGATAAATCGCCTCTTACCTTGAAAAGAGGAAAAAGATGTGTGAGACATGAATTTCATTAATTCCAAGAATGTGTGCAGGGCACACGAAATACCAAAAACAAGGTACGTGTTTGAATGCGTGATGTTACACGTCCTTTGTAGCATTTATTTATCATCGTTTTTATCTTTTTCTGATTCAGCTGAAACCCATAATGACAAAAAAATGAGAAAAAAAAACTTTTTCGATTTGTTGCTGTACGTGCCGGAGACAACCTCAGAAATTTTTATTTCAATTTATTTTGAAGAGTTCTTCATTGAGTTCGTACTCATTTATCGGACAAAAGGAAAATTAATTTCCTTAAAGCTTTTAGTATATCAAAGTCTTAGTCATACGACGAATGAAAAAAAATTGCTTGTCTCATTGTTGTTGTTTCGTACATTCCGTAGAATCCATGAACTTCTAAGGATTTCATAAAAAAATATAAATTTTAATTTTGCAAATATTTCCCGACGAAAAAATTCCCTACATAGAATTCTTAGAATGGATGAAATGAAGATTTTCTTTTTAAATTAAAAATGAGTTTACATGATGCCAAATATGTGATTTCCCTACGTACACTACTTACAATCCTACACAAACATTTCAAATGATCAACTTACTTTTCTTAAATTCCGACCACGTTTTGAAGCCTTTTTTATCCAAACCTTTTACCGAATAGTTCAAGTGCAAAAAGAAAACTGTAATCCGATTGTCAGCACCACTTACAAATCATCGATCAAATAATTTTTGCCTCGAACACGAAACCTTTTTTCCAATAAATTCTTTAAAGTTCACTAGAAAAAATCACTTTAATTTCAAGTATCGCATAGGATGGAACATTGTTTTTTTAAAGTCCTATAGCAAACTAGAGGAGGGTATTTTTACAGTCAAAGTCACACAAATGTGAAGTGTATAACATCAACGTGAAATTCAATAATTTGAAATAGTGTGTTACAACAAGCGATCAAACTATATGAACCGTGTAGGAGATTCCGTCATTTGGTTTTTATTTACCAAATCTGTTGTTTTCTTTATCAAACATGAATTAAGTGCGCAACAATTCCATTCAACGTTCCAATGCAACGGATGTTCAACGACTGAATCGAATTGGGATGAATCTTCGGCTGATATAAATACGCTTTTCAAAGTTTCACAAGACATACCATGCGACGCTTTTTTGCGTGCGTGTGAATTCAACGGATTGCTCTCACTGCGTTGAAAGTTTCACAATGTTCTCATTTTCCCCTTTTTCAATTTCCATGAGAACACATTCTCTCTCACACACATTTTCCACATGGTAAGATGTTTCCCAACTGAGATGAAGAGAATTACGTTCAGTCGGTTTCTTCATGTTGATCGATTGAAAAATACAGCAGTTCCATTTGTTGTGTTTTCAATGCAAGTAATGAGACACTCATTGCTATGTTACGAAAACGTAATCCAACATTCGATTCAAATGAACATTTTTTTGGACTTTATTTCTAAATGAATTCGGTGCCCATGTGGTTGTTTCGAATTACGTTGGGGCCTTTACTCCTAAGCGCTAATTCATAACGTAAATCAGATAAAACTCTTCTATGAGATTAGAGACGAATTATGTGTGCGATTTAAATGTTTTGTCTAATGTTTTGCGGGACAAAGTTTATTAATGGTCGCTAATTACTTTTATCTGAAGCTTACGGTTTGCGGTATGGTATGAATGAAAATGTTATTACGCTCTGCGCTTGAATGAAAACTATGTTCAATTGCAATTATATCTGTGGTAATCCTAATTTACTGTATAAGCTTTAATATATCTAAATTTTACATCAAAATCAGCACATTTGAATGAATGGGAATTACCTTCAAATATTTGGTGAAATATAGCCCAATTTTGCATCTCCCTTCAGGCAGAAAATCTGGGGTATTTTGCCCATTTGAATATCAAATAAATTACTTTGTAGTTTTAATAATCGGAGTGACTAATCGCACGCGTGTATGAATAGCCAGCCCTTGTAGGAGTAGGCTAATCGCAAGCGCGTGCGAATAGCCAGCCCTTTTAAGAGTAGGCTAATCGCAAGTGCGTGCGAATAGCCAGTACTTGTAAGAGTAGACTCTTCGCACGCGCGTACGAATAGCCAGTACGTGTGCAGTAGGCTAATCGAACGCGCGTGCGAATAGCCAGTCCTTGTGGGAGTAGGCTAATCGCACGCGTGTGCGAATAGCCAGTACTTGTGGAAGTAGACTATTAGCACGCGAGTACGAATAGCCAATAGCTTTACGAGCTGCGGGAAAGAGACCACCACCCATCTACTAGAGACACACTTTCCTGGCTGTAGTGATACAAAGGTCAGAGACAACGTACCTGATCCTCCACTTCCGTCGGAGGAGGACTGGTCGTTGGCTAGCCTAATAGTAGAACAAATAATGTTCCGCCGAGTCCGTGTGGTGCCCACACAGATCACAGGATGGGTCCGTTCGTCTTCCAATTGTAGTTAGATGCTTGTTAAAACCGTAGTGTCCTGTTGTCACACCGGTAAAGATTCTTAGCCTTGTGTGACTGACGTTTAGCAGAAACTTAGAATTTTCTTGTTAATTCTGATGCAGCTCTTAGCTTGACGGCAGGAAGGGACATTGTGCCAGTGATCTTTGAATCTGGTCTCCCTAATTGTGCTCACTAGTCTTTTTGACTGAGAATGTTGTGTTCCCATCATTGGTTCTGCCCCAATCGGTACTTTCCTCGCTCTTTGTTTAACTAATTCGTCTGCCTTTACGCTCCCCTCGTTATCATTATGCCCTGGTACCCAAATGAGTTCAGTTTCTTTAAAAGAGGCCATGTGATACATTAGTGCTGAGTTGAAGCTATATGATGACAAGGCTTTGATCGCTTCTAGGCTGTCCGTGTAGATGGATATCTTTTGTTTATCTATTCCTTCGTCTAAGACAGAGTGGCATCCTTCAATGATTGCTCTCACCTCCGCCAAGAAAATAAATGAGCATCTGCCCAGTGAGATAGATTTTCGGATTTTTGGGTAGTTGCAATATATTCCTGCTCCTGCTGAGGTGTTGATTACCGAATCGTCTGTGAATAATGCTATGCCCTCCGATATTAGGTTATTCTTTCGCCATTCCTCCCTAGTAGGAATTTTTTTATTAAATTGCCTATCGAATTTGTGTTGCGTTACTAACTTGTCTGAAGGCATCGCTAGTGATGGTTCATTCTTTAGAGCTGAAAACTAGATGATTGAGTGGTCAGTTTCCCTGATACTCTTACTTACTTACTTTACCGGCACTACAACCCATTAAGGGTCTTGGCCTTCTCCAACATGCTTCTCCAACCGGGCCTATCTGCAGCTAACGTCTCCCAGCTGGTTACTCCCACAGTTCTTAAGTTGGCAAAAGCAGCGTCGCTCCACCTGGACTTGGGTCGCCCTGCACTCATTTTGCCTTCAGGATTGGACTTCAGAATTTTTTTTGGAATACGATGTTCATTCATTCGTTGTACGTGACCGACCCAACGTAGTCTATTTATTTTTGTTGTTCTGACTATGTCGGGCTCTCCAAAAAGCTCTATGAGCTCGTGATTATATCGTCTGCGCCATCGGTTCAGTTTTCGGTCAAATACTGGTCCAAATATTGTACGCAGTACCTTTCGCTCGAACGTATGCAGAGATTGTTCATTTTTCTGTGTCAAGCCCCACGACTCCGAACCGTACGTAACTACCGGTCTGATCACAATTTTATAAAGTGCGCATTTTGAATTTCGGCTTACTGACTTGGACTTTAGAATTTTCAGCAGGCTGTAATAACTCCGGTTGCCCAAAGTTACTCGCCTTTTTATTTCGTCCGCAATGTCGTTGTTTATGTTCAGCTCTGATCCAAGGTATACGAACTTATTGACCACTTTGAATGTGTGTGTGTCGATCGTTACGTTATCTTCCCGATATCGATTCGTAGGTGGGATGATCATGTATTCCGTTTTTCCGTCATTGACCTTCAACCCAAGGTCGGTACCTTTCCTCTCCAAGGCCATAAACTTATCTTTAACAACATCCATAGTTCGGCCAATAATGTCCATGTCATCTGCAAAACCAAGCAACTGACTGGACTTGGAGAAAATGGTGCCGCTGGAGTCTATGTCCATGGTTTGAACAGCTGCTTCGAGTGTTAAATTGAAAAGCAGCGTTGCAAGAGGATCTCCTTGACGTAGGCCTTCCTCAATGTCGAAAGTCTCTGACATTTGATTGCGGATCCTTACTCGGCTATTAGCTCCGTTTAGTGTTAGCTTCGTTAGCGAGATCAGTTTGTTGGAAATTCCAAACTCCTCCATGACTCTCCATAGCTTACTTCTTCTAACACTGTCATAGGCTGCCTTGAAGTCAACGAACAAATGGTGTACTCCTTGCACTTCTCCAAGATCTGTCTGATATTAAACAGCTGCTGCCTGGTTATTCTGCTGAAGGTATTTATAGCTTCCGTTTCTATGAAAATGTGTAGTGGAGCCAAGCCCACAATTGCCTCCATTGCTGCTGTTGGGGCCGATTTCCACGAACCTGTTATGACCCTGCAAGCTATTCTCTGGAATTTTCCTAGCTTGGTCTGAACTCGCTGGTTTTTGCATGTGATTCCAGAGGAAACATCCATATGCTAGGATTGGCCTGATGATTGTTGTATAGATTGTTGCATTACTTTGGGCGACAGTTACAGATAGCCGAATAGTTACTATAGACAAGTTAAGTTGGGTCATTGGTAGATTCAAGCCGTTCAAATCGGCAGGGGAGGACGGGATATTCCCTGCGATGTTGAAAGAGTGTGGAGAGATCTTATTGGAACATCTTTGTGGAGTTCTTAAAAGTTCGCTAGTGTTTGGTCTCATGTCCCAAAGGCTTGGGAAAATGTCAATGTGACGTTTATACCAATGCCGGGAAAGCCCTCGCATTGCGAAGCCAAAGATTTTCAACATATAAGTCTCACCTCCTTTATATTAAAGACTCTGGAGAAGCTCGTAGACTTCTACATCAGAGACGAAATCCTGTCGAGATAGCCGCTGCAAGAGAAGCAACATGCATATCAGGTGGGTAAATCGGCGGACTCGGCTCTGCACGCCCTTGTGGCTGGGGTAGAAAAGTCATTCGAATTCGGTGAGATTGCTCTTGGATGTTTTATGGACATTGAAGGAGCATTCGACAACACCGGCTTCGATGTCATTCAGCAAGCGCAGGGACGTAGCACCGGTAATAACGAGGTGGATCGGCAACATGCTCAGAAGCAGGACCGTGGAGGCTAGCGTATGCGGCCACAAGTCCAGCTTCTGGGTATCGAAAGGCTGTCCGCAAGAGGGGATACTCTCACTGTTGCTATGGTGCATGGTCGTGGACTCCCTGATCAAGAGGTTGAATGAGACAGGCGTTCATTCGGACGACCTGACTATTCTAGTTAAAGGCAAGTTCGAAAGTACCCTGGGAAGTCGCTTGAGGAGTTTGCTGAGGTTAGTGGAGGAATGGTGCCTGGAGAGGGGCTTGAAGGTCAACCCCGACAAAACGGACATTGTGCTTTTTAGTAAAAGGAACACAGGACACAATTTAGTGGGGAACTTCATGCTCTCCGGAAAGGTTATTGATCCTAGCCCAACAGTAAAGTATCTGGGGCTTATTCTCGACCAAAAGCTCAACTGGATCGAGCATGTTAAATACAATGCACAGAAAGTGGTGGCCGCTTTCTGGATCTGTCGGAAGACTTTCGGAAGGGCCTAGGGAATACCGTCTAGAGCCATATTGTGTTGAGCCATGGCTGCGTAGTTTGGTGACCTAGGCTCAACGTGGAGTGCGCGAGGAAGGAGTTGAATGAAATTCAGA
>CM055404.1:139779015-139803842 GCA_029228625.1 Pseudolycoriella hygida
CTGACTGGGACTTTAGAATTTTCAGCAGGCTGTAATAACTCCGGTTGCCCAAAGTTACTCGCCTTTTTATTTCGTCCGCAATGTCGTTGTTTATGTTCAGCTCTGATCCAAGGTATACGAACTTATTGACCATTTTGAATGTGTGTGTGTCGATCGTTACGTTCTCTTCCCGATATCGATTCGTAGGTGGGATGATCATGTATTCCGTTTTTCCGTCATTGACCTTCAACCCAAGGTCGGTACCTTTCCTCTCCAAGGCCATAAACTTATCTTTAACAACATCCATAGTTCGGCCAATAATGTCCAGGTCATCTGCAAAACCAAGCAACTGACTGGACTTGGAGAAAATGGTGCCGCTGGAGTCTATTTCCATGGTTTGAACAGCTGCTTCGAGTGTTAAATTGAAAAGCAGCGTTGCAAGAGGATCTCCTTGACGTAGGCCTTCCTCAATGTCGAAAGTCTCTGACATTTGATTGCGGATCCTTACTCGGCTATTAGCTCCGTTTAGTGTTAGCTTCGTTAGCGAGATCAGTTTGTTGGAAATTCCAAACTCCTCCATGACTCTCCATAGCTTACTTCTTCTAACACTGTCATAGGCTGCCTTGAAGTCAACGAACAAATGGTGTACTCCTTGCACTTCTCCAAGATCTGTCTGATATTAAACAGCTGCTGCCTGGTTATTCTGCTGAAGGTATTTATAGCTTCCGTTTCTATGAAAATGTGTAGTGGAGCCAAGCCCACAATTGCCTCCATTGCTGCTGTTGGGGCCGATTTCCACGAACCTGTTATGACCCTGCAAGCTATTCTCTGGAATTTTCCTAGCTTGGTCTGAACTCGCTGGTTTTTGCATGTGATTCCAGAGGAAACATCCATATGCTAGGATTGGCCTGATGATTGTTGTATAGATTGTTGCATTACTTTGGGCGACAGTTACAGATAGCCGAATAGTTACTATAGACAAGTTAAGTTGGGTCATTGGTAGATTCAAGCCGTTCAAATCGGCAGGGGAGGACGGGATATTCCCTGCGATGTTGAAAGAGTGTGGAGAGATCTTATTGGAACATCTTTGTGGAGTTCTTAAAAGTTCGCTAGTGTTTGGTCTCATGTCCCAAAGGCTTGGGAAAATGTCAATGTGACGTTTATACCAATGCCGGGAAAGCCCTCGCATTGCGAAGCCAAAGATTTTCAACATATAAGTCTCACCTCCTTTATATTAAAGACTCTGGAGAAGCTCGTAGACTTCTACATCAGAGACGAAATCCTGTCGAGATAGCCGCTGCAAGAGAAGCAACATGCATATCAGGTGGGTAAATCGGCGGACTCGGCTCTGCACGCCCTTGTGGCTGGGGTAGAAAAGTCATTCGAATTCGGTGAGATTGCTCTTGGATGTTTTATGGACATTGAAGGAGCATTCGACAACACCGGCTTCGATGTCATTCAGCAAGCGCAGGGACGTAGCACCGGTAATAACGAGGTGGATCGGCAACATGCTCAGAAGCAGGACCGTGGAGGCTAGCGTATGCGGCCACAAGTCCAGCTTCTGGGTATCGAAAGGCTGTCCGCAAGAGGGGATACTCTCACTGTTGCTATGGTGCATGGTCGTGGACTCCCTGATCAAGAGGTTGAATGAGACAGGCGTTCATTCGGACGACCTGACTATTCTAGTTAAAGGCAAGTTCGAAAGTACCCTGGGAAGTCGCTTGAGGAGTTTGCTGAGGTTAGTGGAGGAATGGTGCCTGGAGAGGGGCTTGAAGGTCAACCCCGACAAAACGGACATTGTGCTTTTTAGTAAAAGGAACACAGGACACAATTTAGTGGGGAACTTCATGCTCTCCGGAAAGGTTATTGATCCTAGCCCAACAGTAAAGTATCTGGGGCTTATTCTCGACCAAAAGCTCAACTGGATCGAGCATGTTAAATACAATGCACAGAAAGTGGTGGCCGCTTTCTGGATCTGTCGGAAGACTTTCGGAAGGGCCTAGGGAATACCGTCTAGAGCCATATTGTGTTGAGCCATGGCTGCGTAGTTTGGTGACCTAGGCTCAACGTGGAGTGCGCGAGGAAGGAGTTGAATGAAATTCAGAGGCTTGTGTGCATTTGTGTCACGGGAGCTATGAACACTACGGCCACTCTCATTGCGCTATCGCCCATCCAGACGATCGCTAAAGCAAGAGCCTTTGCCTCGGCATACAGGCAGAAACAAAATGGTCTCTGGATGAGGAATTTTGAATCTCGCCGTGGAAGAATCCTGAAAGTGATCAACGACAGGATCTTTGATATGCCCAGAGATCGCATGATTCCACAGGTCGACTTTGTGAGGCGATACCAGATCGTTGTACCGGACAGAGCGGATTGGCTAGGAAACTGGCCGACCTGCCTACCGGCTGATGGACTGGTGAGCTTTACGTATGGGTCGAAAACTGAGGAAGGAGCAGTAGCCGGGATCTATTCGCAGGAACCGGCGAACTGCGACAGTATCCATTTGGGACAGTCTGCGAGCGTCCTCCAAGCGGAGACGTTTGCGACGTTGATGGGAGTGTTGAAGTTAGTTCCAGAAGGAATGACGGGTGGCAGAGCGACCATCTGCTCAGACAGTGAGTCGATGATAAAGGCGCTCGTGTCGCCTGTGACAACGTCAAAACCAGTTAAAGAGCTGAAACGGACCCTAAACCGATTGGGACTGAGAAATCAGATCACGATCGTCTAGGTCCCTAGGCACACTGGTGTAGACGGTAATGAGAGAGCAGACGAGCTAGCCTGGAACACTGGGTGCGAGCTGGGCCCAAAAAGAGTTGGTACGCGTACGGCGGTAGAAAGCACACGAAGCTCTTCTTCCCGGCGCCTGACGAGAAATGGGCCAAGAAGCTTCTCAGAATGGACCGTAGTGGCATTAGGAGAGTAGTGGGAGCCATTACGTATCACTGTGGGTTGAACAAGCACTTGGCCAAAATGACCATTTTGGCTGATCCAAGATGTGACTGCGGCTTTAAGGAGGAAACGGGCGTCCACGTAATATGCGAATGCCCGAAGTTCCTCCTGCTAAGTAGCATGACATTAGGTGGTTATGTGATTCGACCCTCCGATATCTTAGACCTAGGACCTATCGCCCTAGATAGGTTCTTGGTGAGAACCGGAAGGTTTTGAATGATTTACATGATGAACGGGAAGAAAACAAAGGATCAATAGATCTGTGTTTTAGGAGCCAGAATTGGCCCATCCCACCCTGATAAATCTAAAAAAAGGTAGACTATTCGCACGCGCTTACGAATAGCCAGCCCTTGGAGCAGAAGTTAATCGAACGTGTGTGCGAATATCCAGTCCTTTTAGGTCGCGCGTGCGAATAACCAGTACTTGTAAGAGTAAACTATTCGCACGCGCATGCGATTAGCCTACTCCTACAAGGACTGGCTATTCGCACGCACGTACGAATAGCATCAGCTTTTAATAATCTTACATTGGGACTCTCTATCATCCGGGGTAACAAGATGGAAGATAAATTGACAAATATAGGCAAAGAGGAGAGAGGCGAGTTGATTATTATACGAACCGACGTGTTTTCAGACATACGATTGTCTATGAAGTATTGGCTTATAAGTTTTATTATCAGGTAAACTTTGGGTAACATTTAACGAGATCCTGTCATTTTAGAGTCGGAAGTTGAAGATCTGAATTTTTTTCTATTGATGATTCTAATAGTGACCAACGTTTTGAATCCGAAGAGGCAGTCTGGTGTCAAATTCATTTTTATGGAAATGCCATTTTACATTTCATCGGTGCCAATCAGAATTTCGACACAAACCTGCCTTCTCATAGCTCAAATAGAGCAACTAAGGTGATAGCATGGTGTCAAGTTCATGACTATTTAAACGCTGTCTTGCACTAATACCATTCGTTGGGGAAAAGCCGATTTTTGACACCAGTCTGCCGTCTTATACATCCCATATGGATTTTGCAATCGTTGAGCTAGAAATCAGGCTGGTGTTAATATGAGAATAACTGAGATGCTACCTTGTGTTAACACCTCTCGTTTTGCTTGAGCCAAATTCTGACACCACCCTGCTCCCTGCTCACCTTTTTTTTTTTTTTTTTTTTCTCAAGGGTGAGGAAACCTTCAAAAGGCACCTGGTCCTCCTGGACCCAGGTAGTGTTGGATTTTTACCAACTAAAACCTCCTTCCTTGATCGCCACGCTCTCGTCTCCCCGGAACCGCCTCACAGCATTACTTCGGGGAGGGGCTGTGCTTTCGCACCTACTTTCTCAGATCAACTGCCAGTCTTCGTTGATCGTCTCTCCATGCACTTTGTAGCTTCACCATTATCTTCGCAATTGCGTTGTCCGCTACTTTCCACACTTCTTCGTCGCGACACATTTCCGATATTATGTTGTCGGCGTTTACGTCTGGCCTGCTCGCGGCTATCAGTTCACATCGCTCCTGTTCAAAACGGGGACAGACAAACACAACGTGCTCTGCGGTTTCTTCCTCTTCAACGCATGTCACGCAGAAAGGTGATTCCGCGTGTCCAAACCTATGCAGGTACTTCCTGTAGCACCCATGACCCGACAGGAACTGCGTCAGGTGGAAGCTAACCTCTCCGTGTTCCCTATTTACCCATGTGGTTACGTCCGGGATAAGCCTATGAGTCCACCTTCCATTTTCCGCGGAGTCCCACTCTCGCTGCCATTGACTCAGTGATTCGACTCTTACTTGTGCCCTCACTGTTTTGGTGTTTTGGCCCCCCCTTTCCTTCAGTCTGTGGCATTCACTGTCTTCCATCAGCATTATGCATATAGGCATCGTTCCGGCTATCACACATACCGCTTCCGAGGAAATCGTTCTGTATGCGCTTGCTACCCTTATGCTTGACAACCTCTGGGTTTTTATCAACCTCCTACGGTTCCTCTTTGTGTCTAACGCCCTTATCCACGCTGGTGCCCCGTAGCGCAGTATCGATAGGGTAACACTTGCTAGGAGCCTCCTTTTACTGCTGCGCGGTCCAAACCCATTCGGCATTATCATGGCCAGTGCTGCATTGGCTTTCATTGCCTTTTCGCACGTATAATCTACGTGGGCATTAAAGTTTCCACGATCGTCTAACATGACTCCAAGGTGTTTTAGCTGGCGAGTGGATGTGATCTCGTTCCCCTCGATGTTCATTACAATCCGCTCAGTTTTCCGACAATTGCTCACGAGCATGATCTCGGTTTTCTGATGGGCCAGCTTCAGTTTAGCCATTGTCATCCAACTTTCTACAGTTTCCAACGCCTCTTTCGTGACGACTTCCACCTCCAACTTTGACGTTCCGATAACTATGAAAATTAGGTCGTCGGCAAAAGCAATCGTCGTAACCCATCTTGGCAGCTGCAGCCGCAGCGCTGCGTCGTACATCGTATTCCACAGCGTTGGTCCTAATATGGATCCTTGTGGAACACCAGCTGTGATGTCTACCATCTTTTTCCCTTCCCTGGTATCGTACATTAGCACCCGTCGTTCGAAATAGCTTTTCATTACCCTGCAGAGGAAATCGGGGACTCTCATAGCATGCATTGCCTTAGCTATCTCCGTCCAGCTTGCGTTATTAAAGGCATTTTCAACGTCTATCTTCGTTATAACGCAGAAGCGGTTCCCTGTTCTTTTTTTCTTTCGCGCCTTGTCGGCAATCTCCATAACTCTTTCTATTGCTTCGATCGTCGATCTTCCTTTTCGAAATCCGAATTGGTCGTCTGACAGTCCGTGCTCACCCTCTGTGTTTTTGTGTAATCTGTTCCGGATCATGGCCTCCAGCAGTTTTCCCATACCATCCAGCAAACATATAGGTCTATATGATGGTTCACCTTGTGGTTTCCTTGGTTTTGGTAGTAGGACCAGCTTCTGTTTCTTCCATATATCAGGAAAATTTCCGTCGTCGAGGCACTTCTGCAATGTCAATCTGAGCATGTCCGGCTTTATGCATGCCGCCGTCTTCAAAGCTACATTGGGGATCCCATCTGGTCCTGGCGCCTTGTTATTTTTCAGCTTTTTGACAGCCGTCTGAATCTCTTCTATAGTGATCACCCGGTCCTGTCTGTCTTCAATTTCATCGTCGTAAGGAGTTTGCGGCCATGCGACCTGTTCATGTTGCGGGAATAGCCCTCTCACTATGGCTCCTAGCTTCTCAGGACAACTTTCTTTTGGCACTGATGAACCTCTAATTTTTGTCATCGCTATCCTGTACACGTTTCCCCATGGATTTGCGTCAGCTTCCTGGCACAGCTTCTTAAAGCAGTTTCTCTTGCTAGCTCGGATTACCCGCTTTAATGTTAGTTTTGCCGTACGATGTTCGTCTCGCCTCGCGGCTCTGGCACTCTCACTTTTGGCCCGCTGCATCCTCCTTCTTGTCCTGAAGCAGTCTGCGCGCAAGAGCCTAATTTCGTCGTTCCACCAAAATGCCGATTTTCGTTTATTCTTCGGTTCTATCCTTCTTGGCATCGCTACGTCGCATGCATGCACCAATACTTTCGTCAATTCTTCTGCCGATTTCTCAACGCCTTCGTCTTCTGATTGGAGGTATTCCTTGAAAGCTTCTTGATCGAAATTTCTCGTCTTCCATCTCCGCTCTCTTACTTGATTCATCTGCCTTGCCGCCACCGTACTCTTTTTCAAAGTGTACCTCAATGCCTGGTGGTCGCTGTATGTGTAGCTTTCATCCACTCGCCAATTCAGACTTGGTACTAGTGTTGGACTACAGAATGTCACGTCAATAATCGACTCTCGTCCATTCTTGCGGAAAGTAGTTGTGTTTCCCACGTTTACCAGAACCACATTCAGTCTAGCTAGCGCTTCTTGTAGAATGAAGCCTCTTTCGTTTGTAAATCTACTGCCCCACTCAACTGCCCATGAGTTAAAGTCGCCTCCAATGTTGACTGGGCTTAATCCCGTTAGCTCTCCTGTGAGTAAGTCTAACATTCGTTCAAACTGTTCAATCGTCCATCTTGGTGGTGCATAACAGCTGACAATATACACTCCGTCAATTTTCGCAATCACGAATCCTTCGTGGGTGCCTGATACAACTTCTTGTATGGGATACTTTCCCGTCGTCAATATTGCGGCCATCCCGGCTCTGTCAACAGCCCAGTTACCGTTGTTTTTATTAATTCGGTACGGTTCTGCAATAATTGCTACGTCACATTTTTGCTCCGCTGTGGCTTGCCAAAGAAGTTGTTGTGCCATGTCACAATGATTAAGGTTTATTTGGATCACTTCCATTCTTGTCCCGTCTTTGATTTAAGCGCCTGTTTATAGACTGGGCATCTCGCTCCACCCGTCACGTGGTCATTTTCTGACGTGCACAGCAGGCATTTTGGTGGTTTCGTGCAATCTCTTGCTAGGTGGTTTTCTCCCCCACATCTCCTGCACAACTTGGATCTATCTTCGTTCTTGCAGTTCCTTGCTTGGTGTCCAAAGTCCATGCACTTAAAACACCTTTCCAACTGCTGGGTTTCCCTCAACGGGCATACGGACCAGCCCACCTTTATCTTGCCGATTTTCAGAATCTTAATCGCTGCGTCCACTGAAAGTTTTATTTCCGCCGTTTGGAGTTCGTCTCTCGTTTTTCTCATACGTATCGTCATGGAATCTATCTCGTCATTTATATTACCTTGCTCTTTCAGGGCTTTTCGAAGGTCTTCGCTTGTCGTGATTTCGTCCATATACCTACATTCAATCGTGGTCATGTGGGACAACGCTCTCACTTTTGCTGCTTCGCCCAGTGACTTCTTGACTAGTTCTTTATAATCTGCACTTTTAATTTCTGGGCCCTTCTTGAGTTCAAACAGCATTTCGCCTTTTTGCGTTCGTCTTATTCTCGAGACATTTTCACCCAGGTCCTTGAGGTCTGGGTCTTCTTTAATTTTTTTGAGGATATCGGCGTACGTCATTCCTGTTTCTGCCGCCACTATTAGAGCATCAGCTTTAGGTCTCAGACTTCTAAGCTTTTGCTTCTCGCTCTTCCCTTTCTTCTTTTTTCTCACCTCTCTCCACTCGCTTATACTGGGCTTCGGTGTTTGTGCATCCAGTCTGTTTGTGGTCCTTTCATTGTTTCTCCTGTCCCTTTTACTCCTTTTTGCCGCGCTTCTTGGAGTGGGCGTAATATCCGGTGTTTGTCTTCTTTTTGTCGAGAGCGGGGTGGCTAGCACCTCGATACCTTCGCCAACTTCAGTAACTTCGCCGACTTCAATGCCTGCTCTCGCCTTCTTGTAATTTGCTTCGAATCTCCGCATCCTCCACGGCTTATCTTCCTGTTCCACTTCGTTTAGGCAGGCTCGAATGCTGATCACCTTCGTCTTAATGTCTTTGTGCACGTTATTTTTATTTTGTATAAATTCGTGTAACTCTTTCACCATCTTTTTAACTAGCTCCAATTTTGTCTGCTTTGGTTCATCGTTGTCGTCGTTGTGGAGAACGTCTGTGTGGATAACCTCTATACTTCTCGCTTCCCTTCCCGGGGGCGACCTCGCCACTTTCGATCGTCTTGCGAACACGTCAAATAGCTGAACCTTCGATTGATCCATCCGCTGATCCTCCGATTTCCTCTGCTGATTTCCCTGTTGATTTTCTTGTTGATTTTCTTTTAAGTCCCTGCTCACCTTATCAAATCCCAAGTGTATACCAGGATTGCCAGAGCTAAAACTAAGTGTGGCAGGCTGGTGTCAAGTTGATGCATATGCAAACGTTGTTTTACATTAACACCTTCAGTACTTTTTGTGCCATAACTCAGGGAGGCAGGCTGGTCCCAAGTCAATAATAAGTGAGGCACTTTCAGACATTAATGCCTTTGATTTGGCCTCGAACAGGCCCGGCTCTAGGACAAAATTCAGATGACTAGGACAAAATTCGGACGGACATAATACGGACGGCCAGAATCAGGACTATGTGAAAATCAAGACGATGACAAAATGAGGTAGGATGATGACAATTCAAGAAATCCGGACGAAATGAGTAATGTTTCAGATTACCCTTTGGATAGGATAGGATAAAGTGGGTAGAAACACTGATTAGATATTGCCGAGTGGTTTTTTATTGATTTTGGGTTCGTTATAAAAGGGTGTCATGTATAACACCTTTACAGGAGGTGAAGCTAAAAGCTACAGAACCGAGCGATGAGAATTATATTAAGGTGTAAAGGAGACACGAGTATTAACTTGATGCTAGAGACGCTGAAGTGGATGAACGTAAAACAAAGAATTATGTTCAGGACTATGATTGTGGTATTCCAGATTAAGAACGGACTGTTACCAAGTTATATGTCAAACGAAGTAACATATGTCCGAGACACAAATCCATACAATGTTCGTAATGCAACCGATTTCCGGCCAGAAAAAGACGCGAGGAACTCAATATTCTACGATGGATTCAAAATGTTCAACGAGCTGCCGAAAGCAATAAAAGTGGAAAACGATTTTAATATTTTTAAAAGACTTCTAGGTGAACATTTGAAAAATGAGTTTTTAATTAGTTAAACGATAAAGTGAAATTTTAAAATTTGGTGGACTTTAAGGAATTTAAAAATTAAAATTGGAAATTTAAACGATTTTAAAAATAACCAACGGAATTTAAGGAATTAAAAAAGGAAATTTAAAAATGAAATTTAAACAATTCTGAAAAGAAGCGAGAAAGATGAAAATTGTTAATTGTAAAAACAAAAAAAAAAAAAGGTTTATAGCAATGCTAAATAAATTGAACACATACATACACATACATACAGAAGTGAACAAGAAATATCTGAAAAGACTAGATGTGATCCATATCATCTTTCCAAACATAATTAAAACCACGATCTCCAATAACTTGAAGTGTTTGTCAGCATGCTTCAGATAAATTTGCGGAAAATCATGAAATAGGAAAATGCCGAATTGACCATCTGAAAACGAGGAGAGACAATTTTGAGAAAAGGTACTGTAATATTTGGGTCAAACTAACCTGATTGAAGAAATCGTGAGTGCACTCGATAACCAATAATCCACGAAAAACGACTGGAGATTGAGCCGATATGATAACCAATATCAAATCCTTCTGGATGTATGGTGGCATCAAGTACCAAGTGCTCTGATATATTGCATGGTTGACACCTTGGATTCGAGTGGTGACTTTATCGCCATAGAAGCAGTAAATGAAAGCTATAATAAGATACAAATTGAAACGGATGCCGGCTTGAACTACTCCGATCATATTTCCGTTCGAAGATGACTAGTTAGAAAACGAGAAAATGTTAGGAAAAATTCTCGGCTGTCAGCTCTAGGAGCTCCTATACTATTCAGATATTTCTAAGATACATACTTTCAGTATATCCAAAAGTAAAGCGCACAAAAGAAAAGTGACTGCTGACAAAATAGCCGTCAAAATTCCATTCATTTTGCGTGCAGCCTCAGAAGCCAACCTGACAAGTAAATGAGGCATTCAAAACAATCTTACATCAGTTTTTTGGTTGAAACCCAACTCTTTTACTGCCACATGAAATTCCATGATATCCAACAACTTCGATTTAAGTATTACGCGCACTTCAGCAGATTGTTTTTCAATCGGAGGAATGAATTCGGTTAAATTTTGGATATTCAATTCGATGTCCGAAATGAAAGCGCCTATATATTGTGTTATTCCATTGAACATCATCATAACTGGTAGAGCGACTTCTAGTACAGCAAGTGCGGCAATCACTTGAAAATATACGGCAATGAAGTAGAGGATAGGATGTTTCCAGTCGAAGGGAATCCTAGAAATTGACAAAATGAGTGTGGCCAATTTTCAAAAACTTTACGATAATATTTTTTTTTTTTTTATTTAACTAGAAAAAAAAATAACATTATAGGCTGTTAGCCTGTACATGTTCTTGTTATCAATCTATAACAGTAAATATATTTAATCTTGACGTTATATATTTTTTTAATCAAAAAGTAAATCAAATTATATTAATGAAAATAGAAAGAGAAAAAAAAACATTTTTCTTCTTCTCTTCTTTCTTTCCTTTCTCCTTTTTTCTATTTTTTAGTAAATCAATAAATCAAAATGTATAGAAAAAAAAAAACAAAAAAAAAAACATTGAACAAATTAAACTAAAAAATGAATTTGACAGACGTAGGGCAGCAATAGCGTGTACACACGTCTCACCAGGTAAAATTATATTCACCTGAAGACCTGAACAGGTTCAATAGAAATAACTTCAAACGGTACTTAAACGTCGCCAGTCCTTTAATATCTCGTATATTTTGTGGAAGGTTGTTAAAGAAACGAAAGCCACGGTTTACTACGGTACATTGACCGGAGCGAGATCGAAAAAAGGAAGGGTAAAGAAGGTTACTTCCTCGAGTATAGTGATCATGAATGTCTGAACCTACTCGAATAGCAAAGTCGTTTTTAATAAGATCATTCTTCAGCATATACACCAACGTTGCAGTCTGCATCGCATTGTAATATTCAATTGGCAAGATCGTGGCATTGAAACATAGCCTAGCAGATCCTCTGCCTTTCAGCCCGTAAATATTGCGCAGTGCTTTTTTTTGCAGAAGAAGCAATTTGTTCAGCGCGTAACGGGGAGCACTGTTCCAAATCGGGTTGAGGTAACTCAAACGAGAATGTACGTACGAAAAGTACAGATTGAACAGAACAGTCCTGGGAACAAAGTGCTTGAGGCGTCGCAAGACGCCAATCAACGGAGAAACTTTCTTGCTAATTCCATTCACTTGGTCATTCCACGTTAAATATCGATTCATTTTCAGGCCCAAATATTTCACTTCATTAACTCTTTTTACAACTTCTTCCCCTACATTCAACACAAAACCTTCCGACCCATCCTCTTTAAATATTATGTAGTTTGTCTTCGCGTTGTTTACCGACATCATATTCTCAGTTGACCACTCACTTAAAAGATTCAAGTCACGTTGCATAGCGCATTTCAGATCCGTCTTTGTACCCGCCGAGTATTTGAACGCAGTATCATCTGCGTATAAATATAGTTTACCCTTAAAGCCCATCGCAAACAAATCGTGAGAGAATATAACAAACAAAAGAGACGATAGAGTTGATCCTTGTGGAACTCCGCGACTTCCCTTAAAGAGCTAGTTGCTCCGGTCACACTAACAAATTGTTTCCTGCTGCTCAGATAATCCCTGATCAGCTCAAAAGCGGCTCCACCGAGGCCAAGGTTTCGTAGTTTATCCAATAGGATCAGATGGTTCACGGAGTCATAAGCTTTCCTAAAATCAACAAAAAGACACCCAACTATGAGCCGCTTATCCATGTCGCTAGCGACTTCAGAGCACAGATCTAAACAACAGGCTAACGTGTTCGACTTCTTCAAAAACCCATACGGTTTCATCTTAAAGAAACGTGTAGACTCCAACTTTGTATATAATTGCTCATAGAGAACTCTTTCTAAGAGCTTTGAAAGTTTCGACAATAGAGAAATAGGTCTGTAATTGCTCATATCAGTTGAGTCACCGTCCTTTGGGATAACAACCACCTTGGCTACCTTCAAAATGTCGTCAAAATGGGAAGACTCGATACATCTGTTTATCAATGATGTAATGCAGTTGCATAACAAATGTTTGTTCCGTTTTAAGAATCGAGCAGTGATGCTTCTTTTGGTTTATCAATGATGGAACCGTTAATTGACAACCTGGGACATTGTTGAGGGTCGGGTGATTTATTTGAAAGAGCCCTTTTAATTATTGTCCAAAATTTCTTCGGGTTGTCTGCTGTACTGAATTGAGCAGCGTAGTATTGTTTTTTCTTAAAACGGATTCTATAAGAGATTAAACGTTTCAGATTGGCCAATCGGGATCGATGCGTGAAGTCGTTTGGAAATCGAACAGAGAGATGATAAATTTTATCACGACGTTCGACTAGTGATATAATTTCATCGTCTATAAATGGTTCAGATGTCTTTCTCTTTGTTGTTTAAACTCACGTGATCTATCTTGTCTTTATAGTAGAACTTCTTATTCTTTGGCATCTCTAATTCCAACCCGACAACCACTCCTCTGTGGTCACTGATGTGTGGTTCTATCAATTTGATGAAATACTCAACCCCACTCTCATTCGAAATCACATGGTCTAGGATCGTACGACTTGAACCTGTAATTCGAGTTGCATATCTTGGAAGAATGATATTACGAAGAATGATATTATCATACCACTGCACTATGGTACAATTAGAAAACTTATATTTTGCTCATAGTTTCGTTTCTGTTGATTGACCAGCTGGTGCACTCATACATAGAAACATAGAAAAATTTTTGCTTCTGTTGTATGTTCTTCAACTGGTTTATTGCCGTTGTGTATGAAAAGAACACAAAAGAACAACGGCAATAAACCAGTTGAAGAACATACAACAGAAGCAAAAATTTTTCTATGTTTCTATGTATGAGTGCACCAGCTGGTCAATCAACAGAAACGAAACTATGAGCAAAATATAAATTTTCTGATTTTACCAAATTTCGAAATTTTCTCAAAAATCCATACAAAAATGAGACAATATAGTCCCAATATAGTCAGACAATAATATCGTTCCAGAGGTGACGTGACATTTCTCCGGCGCAAATAACGCCCGGGGTGTTATTAACGCCCGCTCTCCGGGCGCTAATAACGTCCGGGGTGTTATTAACGCCCGCTCTCCGGGCGCTAATAACGTCCGGGGTGTTATTAACGTCCGCACTCCGGGCGCTAATAACGCCCGGGGTGTTATTAACGCCTACACTCCGGACGCTAATAACGCCCGGGGTGTTATTAACGCCCGCACTCCAGGCGGTAATAACGCCCGGGGCACAAAAAAGTGCGAAAATAAACCTTCACCGCATTTTAAAATTTTCCTCTATCCAACTCCTTCTATTGACGTTCTGTATAAGGAAAATTTTCCCCTTAGTCAACTTCTTCTAGTTACATGCTCTATAAGTAAAGTTATTTATTAAAGTGCCATTTTGTAGCGTTTATCCAATTATTCAGATGGGCGTTATTAACGCCCGGAGTGCGGGCGTTAATAACACCCCGGTCGTTATTAGCGCCCGGAGTGCGAGCGTTATTAGCGCCCGGGGTGCGAGCGTTATTAGCGCCCGGGGTGCGGGCGTTATTAGCGCCCGTAGTGCGGGCGTTAATAACACCCCGGGCGTTGTTAGCGCCCGGAGTGCGGGCGTTAATAACACCCCGGGAGTTATTAGCGCCCGGAGTGCGGTCGTTAATAACGCCCCGGGTGTTATTAACGCCCCGGGCGTTATTTGCGGCGGAGAAATGTCCTGCCTCCGTTCCAGAAATGCTAATATCATACATCACGTATTTTTTGAAAGCATCTTGAGAAACGTATAAAATTTTTAAGAAATTTGAGAAATGTTTGAGAAATATTTGAGAAACATAGCGAAAATTAAAGAAATCGGATGTATAAAATCTCTTCAATATTTTGAATGAAATCAATTAAACGCGGCCGAAAATAAATTTGTCGTAAACCGAAATGCGCCTCCGTCGAGAATTGAAAACATATCGCTCCACCGCCAGAGCCAGCCGTCGACAGTAATATATCAAATACGTCACACTTGCAAAACCTTACCTTCTCTGTATCAGAATTTCTTAGCTTTCAAACTTGAAAGGCCGTGAAAACATAGCCACCATTCAATAATGCCTGTGTTACAAGCTTTCTTTGAATGTATTGGATGGCTCTGAAATTTCCGGTGAGTTTAGGCATTCTTTACGAGTTCCGTATCCAGATATTGATAGGAGGGGCATATGAGGGCCAGGTGGTCATTTTATGTTTGCTGAAGGAGTCATATCTTGGGGATTGTTTCTAATAGGCGTTGGTGTGCAGAACAGACAAAAAATTCTAATCGCAAAAAACGAAGACTTTGATCTGGAGCTCTGTTTCATGCGAAAATTGTAGGAAGTTTCCAAAACATTTCGCACGAAATGCAACTATTCACTTGATTCTTCGTTCGGCGCGATGAAAGTTTGCCTGTTGGGTGGACCAACCCCTATAGAAACAATCCCCAAAATATGACTCCTCCACCAAACATACAATGACCATCATAAGCAGAACCTAAACAAAAAAAACGGTTGCAGTCCCTTAAAGTAACCGCAAATAAGACAAAGAAATGTTTGATTGTTGGGATGTTGGGTATAAAAGACAGCATTTGTAAGTATGGTAGAAGGACTTATGTGGGAGAAAGGGTCAATTACCCAGGTTCCTGTTCGATCTCGAACTCGAACTCCCATTATTAGGCCATCAAAATCAATGGTCTCAGTCGTACTTCGGTAGGGCCTTTGATATTACCTTGGGTAATTTCTATGGATCTTTGAAATTCTTATTAGTTATAAAAGAGAACAAAACATTGGATTGTTTGCTCATTTCTATATTATTTAGAATTTAGATACGTTCGAGTCTTTTTACAACATCTATTCTATTGTTAAAATGTCAAATTCTCGTTTTGGTACAATTGCACCCATAGAATAAAATAAGGCTTCTCACGTCAGATACTGGGTATTTGGTTATTCGGGTATCTGGTTATAATATAACCAATTCATATGCCTACCTGTCAACGGCAACTCCCTACACTTTCAACTTTGACAGGTAGGCATATGAATTGGTTATATTATAACCAGATACCCGAATAACCAAATACCCAGTATCTGACGTGAGAAGTCAGGATGTTTCTACGGCTGCTATACCATCTGTAGAGTAGAGTCTACATCTTGAATCAACATTCAAAAAAGTCATTGACAATTCTTTTACTTTCGTTAAACTTGTTGTATTGCTTGGAGTTAAATACTTCAATTTGATAGAATTTTCTATTGCTAGGATAAACCAAATTTGTTGACAAGGCAACAGAAGAAAAGAAAATTACGCAAGTAATTCTCTATATCCACAACCAATAAGTTTAGCTGATTTCGCCCTATCAAAACTCACCAGTACACATATGCTGCGTGGCTATGTGTATATCAGCAAAAAACAGAGAATGGGGTAAGCAAACATCTGTCGTTGGCAAGGACAGATAATGGAGTGAAGAAACATCTGAAATGCCAATGCTCAACAATAAAAAAAATGTCCGTCTGTCCGTCCGTCCGTCTGTCCGTCCGTCTCTACTTTTTTTTCCAAACGGCTCAACCGATCAGCCAAAACTTTTTTCCCTGAAAGGTGCATGCCTCCCATGATTCAAGTTCGAAGATGAGCAAAATCGATGAAGTGGTTCCGGAGATATGGTCGAGGAAGTGACCAAAAACATGGTTTTTCGAGGGTCGGTGAAACTTTTTCGCAAATATCTCAGCAAGTATAGCACGGAAATTCCTCATTTCGGTGTCAAAGGAAAGCATTTGATGTCACAAAACTGGGAGAACTGGGAATCGGTACAGGGGTCCGGGCACTGGGATCAATGGAATGGAAGAAATTGAGATTCTTGGCCATATACGAAAACAGTTTTCGTTCGTCTATATTTCCTTAACTATGCAATATGGAGATTTACTGTCAAAGGCAAAGTTGTAGAGAATTAAATTTAAGCGAACACGTGTTTCAGGGTTTTGGGGAAATATGGCTTTTCTAGATTTGAATGGTCTGAGACGTACTTCGGTAGGGCCTTTGACATTACCTTGGGTAATTTCTATGGATCTTTGAAATTCTTACAGTTATAATAGAACAGAAAACGTTGGATTGTTTGCTTATTTGTATATTTAGGTACGTTCGAGTCACTTTGCCACATCTATTCTGTTTGCCACATTTATTCTGATACGTACGGATCTTTGGTTATGTTTGCTAAGAAAGTTGATTAGTAAATATTAGTTTCCAGAACTTCAAGAGGTGCTAAGTCCCTTCTGACGCTAAAAACATAAGCGGAGATGTACCGCTGCCGCAGAGAAGAGTGAAAACTCCTTCCACCGTCGCCTGGCGCACTGGTCTAAAATCAATTATATTTCTAATATTTTTCCAGAAGTCGATGCTGTTTCGGCATGTCTTTTTCCCTCAACTCGTTGTCTTCTTCGTACAGATGGTAATTAAATGATGCGTTACGATTGTTAAAAACGTTCGAGAAATTGTTTGAATCTAGTAACGAATAATATTTTAGAATTGCCGGAGAAGAAGCAACAGCTGTTTGAACTACTGTGCAACAGTATCGATGGAAGTTTAGGAAATGGGTGAGAGCAGCTAGAGCAGCTAGAAGTCAAAATAGGACAAATGTTGGTTTCAGTCCACTCGCACACGTGTATTTCAATTCATAACATTCAATTCAGAACAGATGGATCGAAGATGGAAATATATGGAAAATGATGTAGATGTGGAGTTAATAAACGAGCTAATCCACCCAATAGTCTGTGAAGTGTGGGAATCAGGAAACGTTCCAGATGAGTTTATCGACGCTTTGATTGTAAAAGTGGCAAAGAAAGGCGATCTTACAATTTGTGGCAATTGGCGTGGCATCACACTTCTTAACACGATAAACAAGATTATTAGCATCATTATCCACGACCGAATATCAAAGGTCCTAGAACCAATTCTTCGCAAGCAGCAAGCTGGTTTTAGACCTCATCGATCATGTGTGGACAACATCAACACCTTGCGAATTATCATAGAACAGTCAGTGGAATTCAACACCCCGCTGTACTTGCTTTTCATCGATTTCAAGCAGGCATTCGACAGTTTGGACCGAGAAGTGATGTGGAAAATCTTGTCAAGTTACGGCATCCCCGTAAAGCTCCTGAACTTGATTAAAGGACTTTACCATCAAGGAAAATGTCGTGTGGTACATCGTGGCAAGCTGGGTCGGCGATTTATTGTTGAATCTGGTGTCAAACAAGGATGTGTGTTGTCGCCTCTTCTATTCATCATAGTCCTGGACTGGGTGATGCGGAAAGTGAATGCTGGTGGCAGAGGTATTCAGTGGACGCTGACAGAACGGTTGGAGGATATTGATTTCGCCGATGATTTAGCCCTCATGGCACAGAAAGCAAGCGACATGCAAGAATCGTTACGCCGACTCGTCAAGTATGCCGGACAAGTTGGACTTGAGGTAAACGTAGCTAAGACAAAACTGGTGCGCATCAACACAACAACGCCTTGCATGCTGACAATCGCTGGTGAAAAAATAGAAGAAACGGAGAGCTTCTGCTATCTAGGAAGTATCTTGGCAAAGGATGGAGGTGCCGACATTGACGTAAGAAGCCGCATACAGAAAGCGCGCCAAGCCTTCATTTCGCTAAACAACATTTGGAATTCAACGCAGCTGACAAGAAACCTGAAAAGACGATTATTCAAGTCGAACTGCATCTCAGTATTGCTGTATGGTTGTGAAACTTGGAAAATGACTTCGACCATCGAAAACCAAATCCAAGTCTTCGTCAACAGATGCCTCAGGCGCATTCTGAGAATTTACTGGCCAAAAACGATAAGCAATGAAGAGCTGGGGAAACAAACCGGTGTTGAAAAAATGAAGGTCACAATCAAGCGTCGAAAGTGGAATTGGATCGGACATACATTAAGGCGACCTGTTGATGATATTCCAAGAACTGCGTTAGAATGGAATCCACAGGGAACCCGAAAACGTGGCCGACCAAAGATAACGTGGAGAAGAACCGTCGTCGATGAAGCGAGAGTAGCTGACAAAAAATGGAAGGAGGTCAAACTTCTCGCCCGGAACCGAGTACGATGGCGACGATTTGTGGACGCCCTATGCTCCCACGCGGAGTAGGGTTTCGATGATGATGATGATGATGTAAAGCAGATGGAAATTCGCAGTGAAAAATTTAGCAGAGTGAAACAGACTCTTCCATGTGATAAAACATTTTAATTCTGCGCCAACAGAAAAGAGGACGGTTTATTTACCACTCTGCGGCGGCGCAATCGGTGACATATTTAAAATATTCCGTGGCGGCCTAAATTTTTCTCCACGTTTTTTATTAGACGTACTTCGGGAGGGCTTTCTACATTACCTTGGGTAATATCGGTGGGTCGTTAAAGTTCTATTACTGTTAAGCATTAAACTTCTTGCTCATTTTAATAGATTTGCAAATGATGACGATGGTCCGCATTTTTCTAAGTATTTCCTTGATAATGCTCACATAGTTCTATTCATTTGATACTCACGTTCCAAGATAAAGCAATTTGAATGACTCAGCACTGCCTGTTTTGAAATTTTGAAAATACGAAAAAAAAATCGCTGGTATAAAAAACAACGGAAAACACCATTTTATTGTGTATTTGTAGCAGCGTTCTGCCCATTTTTCTGTGGACTTTTCAGCTTCCTTGTAAATGACACCCTGATTTGGATTTTTACTTCCTGAGAACCAAAGCACTCTTCATAATTTCGTAAAGCTCAAGCACAAACGATTTTAATTTACTTTTTCCAATGATCGCGTCGAAATCTGCTAGTAGCTTAGAAAAAGTTTGCTTATTCCATATGAGTATCGTATATTGAGAGAACCCCCACATTGTAACCATAGCAAAATTTACACTTTCTATGTATTCACTGAAACTCTCCGCTTCAAACAAGAAAAACCAAAATATTGAACCAAATCGAGCCAGAATTATGATACAGCACAAGCCAATTTGAATTTCTTGTATTGGTAATTGTTGACACCATTTTGGTGGATTCTGATACGGCGATACACCCAGAATGGCCAAATGCCAACGGAGATATCTGAATGAATTCATGCAGATAATTTTATTGTGACTTCGACAAACTGAAAATGTTTACTGATTTTGAATTTCTACAGTATATATTCTGCAGGAATTTATTTCAAAATTGCCCCATTCCATAAGAAACAAACGAATACGATTTCAAGGTTTTTAATTATGAATGCAAAATTTCATGTTTGTTTCGATACGCCATGGTATCCAAGGTTGATCAAGCCTATGTCCCCATAGAACTATAATATATATAATTAATCGGACGCCAAGAATGCTTTCCACAAAAGCTAAATATGTCATCGGTTGAAGTTGCCTCAAGAGAAGAACTGACTGCATTATTTAAAGTGTATTAGTATGTGCATTTTCATGATTATTGGTTGACATATTACGACACATTATAATTTAATCTTTAATTTGACATATATGTGAATATTTCACCAAATTGTATATCTAGGAACCATAAGTCAAGTCAAGTGTAGTATATTACAATATGGTTCGGACATTTTTATTTTGACAAGTGGGGAGTTTGCATCCTAAGCCGAAGGCGCGGGATGCAACCACACGAGTGAACACGTGGATATATTGATCTATATACTCAACTATATTCCAATCTACAGTAGTTATTTACGTGGTTGTTTATGGTGAGGTGCCATATTGAGATGATTTTATTCAAGATTTTATCTCAAGATAAATATTGAGTTGTTACAAGAAAAATCACAAGATTATTGTGCACATTGCTAATTATAAACCTCTAAAGTTCGTCTGTTTATGTGTCTATTTATTTGTCTATTTATTTATTCATCTGTCGGTCACAATCCCAGGATTTTTGCGTTTAAACTGAGGAGACAAAAAAACGTTTTGATATGTTTTCGGGAATGGTCCAAAACGTCGAGAAAACATGTTTCGGAATGGGATATTGTTGTGAAATAAGGGAGTTATGGGTAAAAAGCTGGTCAAAATTGAAAATCGGACAAAAGTCAGTCAAGATGTTGTGTTAGAGATTTGGTCGGCGAAGAAAAGTCTTAGAGTTTTGAATGGCCTATAACTTTGTAGAAGAAAACTTTTTGATCCGACTTCATGCTAGGAGCTAGGTAGCGAAAACTGTTCAAATTTCGGGGTTTCCTCACTCTGTTGTCGTTAGGGAACTTTTGCTGTTGGACAAAGTAGAGATAATTTGTGAGTGCCAATCGTAAAAGAAGGCTTGGCGCAACGAAATTTCTGAACAATGTTGAGTGAAAAAGTTTCCCACTCCCGAGATATAGGCCATTTTTCAGCGATTTTGTCCAGAACGGGAGCACTTATTAACGTATATATGGGCCGGTATTTGCCGGAATGAGGCCAGTGAGGTGACAAATGAAAGGTTTCGACAGTGTGAAGGTAGCGGAACCCAATTTAAGAAAATCGGTTGAGCGGTTCGGTGAGAATGTAAAACTTAGTATGTCACTTGGAAAGGAACTTTCGGCTCTTTTCTTATGACGTAAATAACTTTAATGTTGGTTTTTCGTTTTCGTTCATATTGAGCGCTTAAACGCACTTTGTTTGATCGAAAACACAACACACATTCTGTTTGCATATAAACGCATCATCTATCTTGGGCGCGGGTACGATCCAAAAATTCAGAAAATTTTTTTTCGTAGACTTCGGAAGTTCTTTTGGAAGTAGAAAAGATTGCCAAAACGAAGCGCGGCGGCTACTACTTCCATGGGCGAAAATGATCCACTCAACTTCCTCTACAACATATCAAAAGTTTTTTTTCCCGCCTATTTTTCGCCATTTTTGCGGTCACCCTAAATACACTACACACTTAACCCAACAATTTTGTTGAAAAAAACTTTTGATATGTTGCAGAGGAAGTTGAGTGGATCATTTTCGCCCATGGAAGTAGTAGCCGCCGCGCTTCGTTTTGGCAATCTTTTCTACTTCCAAAAGAACTGATATCACAACAAAAACCCTTTTTAAAAGGGAAAAGCGACGCAAGTCCTCGTCCCTTCTTCCAAAACAACTGATATCAATTTGGATACCGCTTACAGCTCCGGAACGCAAAAAATTATTTTGAAATATTTTCACTTTTGATTAAAAAAAATGCGTCGCAAATGCCGGACCCTCCCAACGTAATCATTTTCCTGCTATTTCAGATTTCGAACGCCAAAAATTTGGCTCCTCGTACTCCACACATCACGCAAAACTTAATTTTTTTTCGTGTCAGATCTGAAAGAACAGAAAAACTATAACATGCGGCATTTGTGACGCATTTTTTTAATCAAAAGTGAAAATATTTCAAAAGAATTTTTTGCGTTTCGAAGCTGTAAGCGGCGTAAGTTGTTTTGGAAGAAGGGACGAGGACTTACGTCACGTTCCCCTTTTAAAATGGATTTTTGTTGTAATGTAACTTTACAGTTCTACTGTAAAAATTATATACATTTACCGTTCGAGTGTAAAGCTTATATATTGGTGTATGTATATTTTAGGCGGAGATGTTTATACACAAATTGCAAAGCCTTCTTTATATCGAGTGTTTCGCTCAAATAAAGTGCGTCTTATATGCGCGAAATATTTATATGTTTGATTTGGTGAGATTTAAGTAGTTTTTGCGCTTTTTAACAGAAAAATAAAAATTGCCGATTTCTGCAGTGGTCGCTAGTCGCTACTAGCAAGGTAAATGGAAAACTAGCATCGCTTCTTGATACTTTCACGAGATATTTCTGGATATTCAATTCAAAATAGAAAGTGGCTCCTTATAAGACAAAGAGTCTCTTCTATATACTTTTGGCTATTAACACAAGAGTTAATGTTTTCCTCTAGTGCGAAAAACAGGTTCCCTTCTACAAACTTGTGCCGAAAAGAGTTAATTTCCTTCTGCAAATGTCACGAAATCCATCTAGGATAACAAAACTAGGGAATTTTACAAAATGTCGCTTGTTTGTAGAAGGCAGCTAGTTTTCGAACCAGTTTGTAGAAAAGAACATTAACATTTGTGAAATGCAAAATTCCCTACTTTTGTTATCCACCTAGGTCTTCGTGACATTTTGTAAAAGGAAAAATTCGCTAGGTTTGTTCAACGGGATTCAACCAGGTAAACCCTTGGTGGAAAGCGAGTACGTTACCACTGAGGTAACCCGTTCCTCTACACATTAAGTACATACACAACTCTAAAGTACAATTTCCGTTGAAATAAATTCTAGCGAATAAGCGCTATTCACTAGTGTTAGCCCAAGAAAAATAGAGTTGCTAAGCAGTAGCATCGCTAGTTTTCGGTAATGGCAGTATTATCGTAGTTAGAAAAAATCACAGGAAAGTGTCTGCGGACGTTGATTGGAGGGCTTTCGGGTCATGTTAAACTAGGATTGCTATTTCAACAAGACGGGACTCAATGACAATGAAATTCGTAGAAAGTGTTGAGAGGTGTCATTCTCCGGAATTGTATTTTGTTTTTTGAAAGCGAAGTGTCTAAGAGATTTTTACACCACATCCAGACTGTTTTTTATAAGAGAAGCAAGTGGCTTGGACATAACTCATCGTATAGATGCATAACAGGGTCTATTTTCGGGAATTCTAAATTGATTTTCGGGACGTTGTATAATGGTCCATTGGCTGTGTTTTTGTATTCATGTCGCTGCCGATGAGCCTTGCGAAAAATTAATGAATAATTTTAGGAAACTTTTCTCAAACTTACAGACGAAATTCTTAGTTGATTTGCATAAAATTTATCAAATCAATTTGGTACAAACTCAGTGCACTGAATAATTTTCGAATCAATCGCAGTGGCGACGTTTTATAGTTTTTAAATCTATCAGTCAGACAGAATATTTTAATAAAGAAACAGGATGGAACCGGAACCGGACCCCGAACGCCACTTAAAAAAACTTGGCATATCCTTTGGTGTTGCGCAAAAATTAACACAACTGGCAAGAAATCGTCCGAAGTTACCGAAAAGGACGGCGGAAGAAATTGAGCGAGAATTGTTGTGGAAAGCGAAAGAGAGTCGAGAACAACGGATCGCTAGCTTCGGACCAATTCAGCGACATATTTTTGAACTCGTTGCGAAACATTACAGTATTGCTGTCGATGAAGTCGTTGAAGGTGTTGCCGATTCGGCTGAGGGCACAGATATACTGAAAAGTTTTTGCTCAAAAAACGGTCATTCGGTGATAGTTTTTCTTTATTCAAAGTCAAGGTGTCCTGGGAAAGGTAACTGAGAAGAACAATTTCCGATTTTCAGCAGCTTGACTTTCTATTGACTTTCAGAAACGGGTCGATACAATCCTGCCGAAGAAATCTTAGAAGCTTTGCGTGTTTCGTGCACCGATGGGTACTCTCAAAATCATTGTGGTCCTTGTGCTGTCATATGTCGTTCGCAAACTGACACTGATTTGGATGTGAATACGATTGCGGAGGTTTGATCCCCATCATCTAACATTCTACTATTAGGAAATCATCCCAACTATTCTAATTTCCAAGCTATCTTCCAAATAAAGCACGTACCTGCCTGCGGTAGCACTCACATTTAGAACAAACTTCGAAATTTGAAAAAATATTCTGCTCACACACACCCTGTCATACACACAGATCTCTTAATACAAACGTGACAACCTTTTTTGTGTTGATTAAGTTCAAAAAAGCAAGTGGGACGGAGAGGAAAAAGAAAGATCGAAGGAAACCTCGGCTGTATTCGAGGGCAGCTTAAAATATGGGACTTTAGGCTTTTCACTTTTACATCCCCTGTTCTCTCATGAAGTGCATTGGTCGCCTGTATGTGTATTCGTGTGTATGTGTTTTCGGTCATAAAGAAAAATTTTGGGTGAATTCTCTCTTGCACGCGACCTTGCCAGAATGGAACTTTGTCCGAAACTCTGAATTGCTTTATAAGCCTTTAATGATCATGGGCGCGCGGTAGCGATGCGCTCGCGACGCAAGTCCCCATACGAACAAAAAATTTAGAAAAATTTTGTCAGGGTGACCAACAAAATGGCCGACGGTTGTATGGGACGGATTTAGGGGAAAAATTGATTTTTTTCAAATTTTTTTTCGTTGATAGATGTTTCGTGCCAAAAGAAATTTTTTCCGACGAAAACTTTTTCGCCGGAAATTTTTTTACCTGGAAAATTTTTTTCGCTGAAAATTTTTTTCGCCGGAAAGTTTCTTTCGTCGGAAAGTTTCGCCGAAAATCTTTTTTACGCTGAAAATTTTTTTTCGCTGAAAAAT
>CM055404.1:139804342-139830509 GCA_029228625.1 Pseudolycoriella hygida
TTTTTCGCCGGAAATTTTTCGCTTGAATTTTTTTTCGCTGAAAATTTTTTTCGCTGAAAACTTTTTTTCGCCGGAAATTTTTTCTTCAAAATTTCTCTTTTCTTCCAAAACTACTGATATCACAACAAAAACCCTTTCGAAAAAGGAAATGTGTCGCAAGTCCTCGTCTCTTTTTCAAAAACAACTGATATCAATTTGCCTGACAATTACAGCTTCGGAACGCAAAAAATTCTTTTGAAATATTTTCATTTTTGATGCGTCACAAATACCGGACCCTCCCAACGTAAAAATTTTTCTACGCTTTCAGATTTCGCACGCGAAAAATTTGGCCACCCATACTCCACACATCACGCAAAACTTATTTTTTTTTTGTGTTAAAACTATAACATTGCGGGGCCTGGCATTTGTGACGCATTTCTTTAATAAAAAATGAAATTATTTCAAAAGAATTTTTTGCGTTCCGAAGCTGTAAACGTCACCCAAATTGATATAAGTTGTTTTGGAAGAAGAGACGAGGACTTGCGTCACATTTGCTTTTTCAAAATGGTTACGCATCAGAATAGATGTGGCAAGTACAATAGATCACAACGAAAACCTCTTAAAATGTAGAGCGTGACTCAGTTTGTAAGTTCACTTCCAAAATTAATGATATCGCTTGAGGTGACGCTATCGCTGATAATACGCAAAAATTTGTTTGAATGAAAGTTTTATTTTCTGAAAAAATTACAGCGCTTTCTTTAAAACAAAATTACGTTGTGTGAAAAAAAATTGCGTCACAAATGCCGGACCCAACAACGAAATTATTTTTCTGTACTTTCAGTTTTTGCGCTGCAAAAATTTGAATTTTGTTTCTTATTGCGTAGATTGTTTAGAGTAAATTTACATTTTTGCGTGCAAAAACTGAAAGTATTGAAAAATGATTCCGCTGGTGAATCCGGCATTTGTGACGCAATTTTTTTAACACAACGCAATTTTCCTTTAAAGAAGCGTTTGAATTTTTTCAGAAAATAAAGCTATGAACACAAGATTCCATTCAAACAAACATTTACGTATTATTAGCGATAGCGTCACCTCAAGCGATATCATTAATTTTGGAAGCCGACTTACGGACTGCGTCACACTTTACATATTAAGAGGTTTTTGTTGTGATATCAGTCGTTTTGAAAGTTTTCGGTTGTTTTAACTAAAACTCATGTGAAAAATTTTCTATTTTATGAACAAATTTTTCTCCGAAAAAAAATTTTCTCAGAAAAGAAAATTTTTTTACAAAAAAAAAATTCCTCCGAAAAAACTCTTATCAGAATAAAAATGTCTTCGTAAAAAAAATTTTTTCTCCGAAAAAAGACTGTCTTCGAAAAGATTTATAAACTTATCTCGAACAAAGTTTTTCTCCGAAAAAATAATTTCTCCAAAAAGAGTTTCTTCAAAAATGTTTTCTCCAACAAAAATTTTACTAGCAAAAAAAAAAATTTTCCAAAAATTTACCAAAAAAACAGTCTTTTCTCCCAAAAAAACTTTTTCTTCAAAAAAATTTTCCCATTAAAAAAATTTCTCCAAAAAAATCTTTCTCAGAAAAAAAATGTTTCTCCAAAAAAATTGTTCTCCAACACCTTCGGCTACCATCGGAACACTTCATATAACCTTCGGCTACCTTCGGAATACATTGTGGTACCTTCGCCTGCCTTCGCCTGCCTTCGGAACACTTCTTGTCACCTTTGGCTGAAAATTTCAGGAGGCCGTTTAGTTCTCGAGATCGAAAATTATTAATGGAAATATAGACGGATTGCTAGATAGAACATAGATAGAAACCGACAGATCAGAAAAAACGTTTTCATAATGATGAGAACAAAAGAAAAATCCATTGGCTATACAAAAATGCCATTTTCAAACCTCTCAGCCAGTTTTCAACCGATTTTGATGAGTCTGGGCTCGTTGGAAAGCTGCTGTGACGTAGTTTTTTTAAATAATTTGGAGGGGGAGGGGTTTGAGGGGAAAAAACTCAAAAGTTCGTGTATGGACCTCATTCATATGAAACTGCACAGTCTACTATGTTCGTCACGTCTACTATGTTCGTCACTTTCACACTTTTATGGAATTATTGAAACCATCGTATATGGCTCCTTTTCCCAAAGGTTTTTGTATGAAGTTTTTTGGGTTTGTGGACGTTTTTTTTTGGGTGTGGGAACTGCGTCACGCCCTCCGCTACCGCAGCGGTCATGATGTGGCAAAACGACTCGAACGAAACTATTTTCTCTAAAATGTAATTTTCACCAACTTTGCCCTTAGAAGGAAATTTCTAACTGAGAGAGATATGTGTCATCAATCACTCACAATTCTAGAAGTGGTAATTTTTCCCCAAAACCCTGAAACACGGATTCTCTAAAATTTTATTCTCTATTTTCTTGCTTTTGACATTAGGTCTCATATTGCATAGCTGAGCAAATATAAACGAAAAACCATCTGCTTTTGTATATGGCAAAGAAACTCGATTTCGTCCATTCCATTGGTCCCAGTGCCCAGACCACTGACCCGATTTCCACAAAAAAAAATTTCCAGTTTTATGAGAGCAAATGCTTTCATTTGGCACCAAAATGAACAACTTCCTGGTTATACTTACTGAGATATTTGCGAAAAAGTTTCACCGAACCTTACTCCCGCCTCGATCCACTCCAAGTTACAATAAAATGTCTTGTAGAAAACGTAAAGGACCTTTGTAATTCGTTCGGGTACAAAAGCTCAAAGTTATGCCGATTTTGAATTTGCAGCCGGGGAAGTGATGTTTTGCACATTTAATGAGTCAACTTTTAATCATTTTCAGGACATTTTCATTGATGAGCTTTTCGTTGAAGAAAATGAAACCCTGAAAACATCAATCAAGAATTTGATAAATGATTTGAATTTACCACCCAATGTTCAATTACGTAGAGAAGGTCCACCAGTTGAAGGCCCTAAGAAAATATTGAGTAAGTCCCTTTGTCTTCAAAGTTGTAGTTAGGAATTACAAGAAGAATTTAATTTCCAATTAATGAACTCTGCCTTCCAAACGTCTAGGAATAGAATACGATTTAGAACATTTGACGGATTTCGAAGTCAATAACAACCTGTTCAAAGGACATCTCTTGGTTCCATTTCAAATCAAAGAGACATCTTGTAAACGTGAATTGGTTGAGGATATCAAAACTATATTCGACCGTTGGCTTCAACAAATTTACATTGTTTTAATTCAAGGTAACGCTTAGGTTGCTGAAAAACGATTTTTGTAGAAAGAATTTTCCATCCGTTTAGATCAGCAAATTACAAGAGACTCTAATAATGTCGGCCCTGCCGATGAGTTAAAATACTGGCGGGGAAGAGTCGAACGATATAAAAAAATTTCAGAGTTCATCGCATCACGGCCTTTCGTAAATCACTTGGCATGTCTACAATTAACCAGAGCGAAACTCCTCAAGGTAAAAATTTCCTTAATTTCATATTTGAATCGTCAAATAAAAATTCAGACGACGACGGATTGTCCACGCTGTTGTGTGGAATTAACTATAGTCAAGGATCGTGTACAGATACGAGCTCGAATGAACAAAAGCTATGGGTTTCCGCTCACATCTTCCAACTGTCATTCCTCATCCTTTTCGTAACACTTTGCTCTGTAATAATTGCTTTTACAACGCATTTTCCTCTGACAGAAATGGAGATCCATTGAAGCGGACTTCAATGCGCTTCGTTTGGAATCGGAAAACAATGTGGAGACTCTCCAATGGTTGAAGCCTTTCTGGGAACCTTTGTACACTAACACTCCAACAAAAAATTGTGAACCGATATATCAGTTAGTGTCAGCGCTACGAGATAAATATAACGATTCCGCGAACTACAATAAATCGGAATGTATGACAAGCTTCTTAGTGAAAACGACAAATCAGTTGGTCATTGGATGTCGGAATTATCTGAGTAATAACAACACAGTGAAGGTATTGAAACAGGAGCCGAGCGTAATCATCCAGAAAATATCCGTAAGTAATTTCACATAGAGACAGAGGTCGCTTGCGAAACTGTGTAACACAACGAAATGCATAAGGTGACAAGCACGTCATCTCTTGACATGGCGTGAAATTCTTTAGGAAATTTTGCATACTTTGACATAAACCGACACCGCAGTGTTGTAGACTTTTGGGCCAAAGTGGAAGCGCTACGTAGTTTTTTGACTTCATAGCTTCTAGATCTAGAACTCTGGGGGTGAGATTGTGTCAAGTAGCAAATAGTTTCTTTTTCAAGATTGTCATAGCAATTCCATTTTGGCAAGAAGAAAATTTTTTCAAGATTCCCAGCTCCACTACTCAAGGAAACGAGCATCAAAGTCGAGGAACAGATAATCGCGTGTTTTAAGTGCAAAAGGATTTTTTTTGATTTCCAATGATTTTCTAAGGATTTTCTTTGTCGATTTCTGAGGATTTTCTAGCATTTTAACAGGATTTAGGGATTTTCTTTTGATTTTCAAGTACTTCCTTTAATTTTCAAGTATTTCCTTTGATTTTCGAGGATTTTCTTGCAATTCAAAGGATTTTTTGAGGATTTTCATTGAATTTGAGGATTTTCTTAACAAATGATTTTCTTTTGAGTGTAAAAGGATTTTCTACGTTTATCTGCCCCTCGCTCAAAGTCAATTAGGTTTTCTGAAAAAAACCATTCTTGTGAAGCACTAAGAACGCTTCTGAAAGACCGAATGTCACTGAAAAAATCTCCTCAGACCGAATATCCCCTCAGACAAAATATCCCGATAAATTAACCGTGAATTTCGGCTTCAATCTTAAAAGAGAGCGAAGAAAATTTTCTCTGCTGAAACAGGTTCACGGGCAGAAGGCTTTTGACCAGAGTCGAGAGCCGCCGAAAGTCATGGTCGTCTGATCGGCGGCTGGATAATTTTTTTGTTAAAAATCGTTAAAAATGAAAATTATTTCGTACATTGTTAACTTGAATAGTTGAGAAGCGATTCGTTTTTAGAAATGAGTCAAGGTCAAGGTCTGTTGGGATCAAAAGTCTGTCTATTCCAACTGTCAAAATGACGTTTCAAACGGATTTTTCTCCCTTTTTTCGTCAATTTTTCTTTAATAATTATTAACGAAACACAGATTCCGTGTCCATTTTCTCAACTGCTAGCTTGTTTAATAACTTTGACGTTTTAAACGTCATTTTGACAGTTGGAATAGATCGACTTTTAATTTCAACTTGAGCCTTTGAGGAATAGCTTCATTATAACTTGAAAAAGTAAACGTACTGTTGACATATTTTGCCTATTGTTTAATAGTTTCAGATTAACGTTGACAACAATTTAATTCGGTTGTAATGACGTCTGCTTTTTTCAACTTTTTAGACCGCTTCTCCCTTGTCATATTCTGTCTGTTTTTTCGACCCCCCATAACGGACGACGTCGCGTTTTGATTATTAGAAATTGTGAAAAAAGTCATTAATCAAATATTGTAGTGACACGAGGGAGAAATTGTAGACCAAACTAGGTGAAATTGAGACATGACTGAGGTGTAACGTATGTCGGCAGCTGTAACATACTTCTGAGTTTAAACTTTTAGGAACCTTTTTCGCAACTTAGGGTTGAGGCATAAAGATATAGCGCACTGAAAGGTACATTTATAATGTATAAAGCAGACATCCGTAACCTTATAACTTTATATTAAAAGTTCCGAGCTGTAACGTTACCAGATGGATTTTTTGGTTTACAATTGGTAAAGTTATGATAGCTGTAAGGATACAAAACAAACCTCTATAAACGCGTATTAAAATTAGGACGCAGTAGTTCCTACGGAATGGGCTTCAAAATTAAATGGATATCGCTTGAGGTGACGCTTGGGCGCTGATAACGTAGGAAAAAGGGGGGGGGGAAGGGACAAGCTGTGGGGGGGCAAAAGGTGAGAATGGGCGGTGAAATATAGATGACAGCGCTTCGTTGAATGGTGAAAAACAAAAAGTCACGGTGTTTGGTACAAAATAAACTGTCGCAATTTCGGGGAATAAAAATTGTTTGTTAAAAAAAAAAAAAAAAAAGTTTCTCTGGAGAAAATTTGGCACCGAAAATAAAAAAAAAAAAAAAAAAAAAAATGTTCCCCAAAAAAAAAAAAAAAAAAAAAATTTTTCTCCAAAATTTTTTCTTCAAAAACAAATTTTCTTCAAAAAAAATTTTCTCCGGGAAAAGGAAAAACAAAAAAAAAATTTTGCTCACAAAGTTTCTTCCGAAAAAAAAATTTTTGCTTAAAACAAAAGAATTTCCCCAAAAAAAATTTGCTCCGAAAAGAAAAAAAAATTTCTCCCAAAAACAAAATGGGCGCCAAGGGAAATAGGAAAAAACGGTGGCTACGAAAAAAAACGTTGGGCAGGACAAAGAAAAAAGGGGGGCGCGGAGTAAAAAAGGGCGCAAAAAAAAAAGGAAGTTTGAGGAGAAAAAAAACAGGTGCGGGCAAAAAATACGGGGGGCGCCATAAAAAATTGCTTCGAGAAAAAAGGGGGGTCAGGGCAAAAAAACTGTTGCGCAGAAAAAAAAAAGTTTGTCAAAAAAAAATGTGTCTCAGAAAAAAAGATTGCGCTGAAGAGGAAATTGTTCTCCGAAAATAATTTTCACCGAAAAAAAAAAATTTTCGGAAGGGAAAAACAAATTTGTTCTCCGAAAAAAAAAATTTCTCCGAAAAAAAATGTTCTCTAAAAAAAATTTTCTCCGAAAAACATTTTCAGAAAAAAATTTTTCTCCAAAAAAAAATTTTCTCTGAAAAGTTTTGTTCGCACCAACTCTCTAGCTATTGTCACATCGGAGCTAAAGTTCGAAAACTCCGAGCACTACGTGAAAGACCCTCAAAATTGACCACTTTTCCAGATGCCACGACTTTTCAAGAGGTTTCCCAGAAAAGCGGCCTATGAAATTTTTCATTCGGGGCCGAGACTGACGTTCCCTGAAAATTTCATCAAAATTGGCTGTCTAGTTCTCGAGATCGAAAATTATTAATAGATAGAACATAGATAGACTACAGAAATCGACAGATCAGAAAAATTTTCTAAATAAGAAATTTTAGGAGCAACAACAAATAACGTTACGCAGCGTAACTTTATTTTTTTGTACATAAAATAATGTTACTCAGGATGCCTGGTGTAAAGTCTGATGATGTTGATGATGTAAAGTGATTTTTTTTTGAAAATAGACTCTTCCGGCAAATCCCCTCCCGCTGCCACATTTCATCTGTTTCCTACGTACATAGCTCCTAAAATCAGGCGTACGAACGGTCCCTTTTATGGTGCACATGGTAATGGGTTAATTAACTTATGAGAAAAATGTTAAATTAAAGGATCTCGCCGCTGCCAGTCGACTTTTTCACCGGCTCATAGTCTTGCACGTGGCGAGCTTTTTTACGGCTCATTCGATATCGCCGCCACACACTGGTATCGTTTCTTCGGCAGGACGCCACCGACGATTTTTTTTTCGGCTCTCGACTGACTCGCATGCAAAACGTAATTTACGTAGAAAACTCTTTCAGAGTTCGGAGGAAATATTTTGCCAGGTCTTTTTTCAATGAAATGTTGGATATTTTCCGGGTGTTTTGTCTAGGGAAATTTAACTTTGCAGTCGTACGTTTTCTTCTTTTCTTTTATTTCTCTCGTTCTCATTACATAATTTGGCATTCGTGATAGCAGAGAGAATGAGAGAATTATGAGAAACGAATAAATGTTTGTGCGATAACAAAGATAAATTTCTTTGGCTGTAAGCCCGAGAATCTTATCATGTCAGATCGTAGCAAAGAATCTACTGCCTGAAACTCTTACCTACCTCTACCTCCTTATGACAACAATGAAAAAAATCGTTACAGAAGAAGATAACCTGACCCAAACATACACATAGTTAAATTACGCTACAAAGAAATCTGAATATTTAAATCGATTCAATTTTTGATAGGATTGTGAGACACTGCTGAACAAATATGAGGAAAGCTATTTGCAAATTGTCAATACAATGAAGGAAAACACCTCAAATCAATGGACATGCTCCCCTACTTACATTTTCGGAATATCAAATAAATTCAAGGATCGACTACAGAAGGTTGTTTGGACATTGTGTTTCATTTAATAATGGAATTTTCAGTGAAATAACGTCTCATACACAGATCCGAAATATTATCGACACCAAAGTGACATATTCTGTTCTAGACAAAATCAAAATTAGTGGAATGGAAAGATATAGAAATCAAATTGTGTTCGAGTTTAATGACATTGCAGAGAAATCATGTTCTCCATTGAATAACTGGTAGGTTTCACTTTAAAAGCTTTTTAGACCCATACGAAGTACATGTTTAGTGTCGTTGTTGAGAAGTATGTCCGTCCGTCCAGTCCTCTTGAACGATTTTGATGATAATTTTGTTCTCTGAATAATATTCGAAAAGGGTCATGTCGAAAGATGAGGAAAATCAGTTAAGAGCATGTCGCAAAAATGTAAGCTGTCAGATTTGCGATGTTTTTTTTAAACAGAATCCTGCGTAAATAACAAATTATTAGCTTATGTGAGAGGATGACTCTTTTGCAAATAATAGATAAATCAGAATCCAAGAAGTTTAAGTATGAAGGTACAAATTTGCTTTAAAATAACATCACAGCCGAACTTGGAATGCGATGATTTTTCAGAGCAAATTTGTATCTTCATACTTGAACTTTCTGAACTCTGATTCATCTATTATTTGGGTAAGAGTACACACTCACAGTACATGAGCTATAATTTTGAATAATTTACGCACCAATTCTCTTCTAAAAAACATCGCAAATTTGACAGTTCACATTTTTGCAAGGTGCGTCATTCTCTGTATAAGATAAATGCAAAAACGTTTCACTCACTAATCTTAAGAGCGTGTCAGATATTTTGACAGTTCTATATTTTGCGATGTTTTTTCATTGCATATTTCTAAGGCAATGATCATTAATTTTAAATTCCAAAACATCTACTGTTTGTATAACACACCCCTTTATAGATTCTATGAATCCAGAACATCTAATTATAACATCTAATTATAAGTGTCAAAATTTGATTTGAAAAAACATCGCATAGCCGAGTACTTTGCGATGTTTTTTCAGATCAAAATTTGACACTAGATGAGACAGTAGATGTTTCGGAATTTAAAATTAATGATCATTGCCTTAGAAATATGGAATGAAAAAACATCGCAAAATATAGAACTGTCAAAATATCTGACACGCTCTTAAGATTAGTGAGTGAAACGTTTTTGCATTTATCTTATACAGAGAATGCTGAATGAGATGTAAAGTATGGGGACGTTCACATATTACGTCACGCTCTAGATGCGTGACGGGAAGGGAAGGCGAAGCTTTCAAAAATTCTAAAAAAATTGCGTTCGTGAAGTAATATGTGAACGACCCTTATGTAGATGTATTGGTTAACTGTCTAGGAGCCAAAGTCGGTGGTGATTTTTCATAAAATTTTTCACGGATGAAAAGATAACTGTAATTATTAAAACTTTCGAAAATGTTTCGTAATTTCGGCGAAAAAAATGTAGTTTTTAACTACTGTGAAGTTAGTCTATGAAAGAACCAGCCCATGACATGCTCCAAGCAATGACCGTACTCAAGCTGACAGCTTTGGAATAAAGTCCATTCCGGCATGAAAATTCTTTGAAGCTTGCTGTTAGCATTAAATGCTTTGGTCATCGAAGTATAATTCAATAAGCCATCAATTAAGTAAAGTGAGAGGGTAAGAGGCTGCCTTCTGGTGGCCTCTGAAGAAAGTACTCTTCATATCTCACTTCAAACTTATTTTAGCCAAGAAATTGTTAATATACTGCATGTAAAACTAGCAATAATATAGTGTTTGGACAGTTTACTTCAGTGATTTGTTGTGTGTTGGTGTGCGGCAGGCTCCGAGTTCGATTCTTCCGATTCATTTTTTTAGTAAGCAAAATTTCATTCCAAAAAAGTCTACTAACGGGTTCGAACCCGGGAAACTCTACTCCCCAGTCCATCACAATACCACTGAGCGATTAAATCTCACATCGCAACTGAATATTTTTGATTATACGAGAGAGCACGGTTATTGCTCAACGTTTGGAGCCCGTTCACTTTTCATGGACTGATTCTTTTATCTTATTAGTGGTAGTTTTTATTAATAATGGCCCCACGGTAGTAACACCCCCAAAAAAATCACAAGATTAAAGTAATCGCAAAATAATTCGCATATGTTTCTCCGTTTCGTCACACTTAAACGGTCCAACGCATCCGTGTAAAAGCTCACCAAAAATCAGCACAGCTCAGCTCATCAAACCTTCAATAAATAGAGTGAGAGAAAGGTCAATAAGCATGAAGCATTGCGCTTACTGTAGAACATATTTTGTACTGTTGCGTTTTGAATTTTGAAAAAATATTTTTGAATTTTCAAAATAATTTTAATCTTTGGAAAACCCTGATGTACTAAAACTTTTTGAAAATTGAAAGGAAATTCATCTTTTGGTTCTATTGCACCCGTAGAATAACGTTTCTAGGGCTGCTGTATCTTCTGTAGTACTAAAGTGTACAACTCATCAATAAGAACATGTTGAAAAAATGTGAACTGTCAAATTTGCGATGTTTTTTAAGAACATAGTCCTGCATTGGATGACTCTTACACGAATAATAGGTGAATCAGAATACAAAAATTTTGAGTATGAAGGTCGAAAGTTACTCTGAAAAACATCGCATTCCAAGTTCATTTGCGATGTTATTTCATATCAAATTAGTTTTCTTCATACTTAAGCTTTTTGAATTCTGATTCGTCTATTATTTGTGTAAGAGCCATTTTCTCACAGTACAAGAGCTATAACTTTGAATAATTTGTTATTTACGCAGAATTCTGTTCTACAAAAAAACATCACAAATTTGGCAGTTAACATTTTTGTTATATAGGAAGAATGGTTCGAAAGGTCATTTTAAAATCATAGGAGGTCTTAAAGTAGACTTTCGGATAAACGAATCAAAAGCTATGAGAGGAACGGATCTTCAATTTCACTTCATAAAAATCTCCCCCCTCTCCTTGGGTAAATTTAGGGAACCAAAACATTCATCAACTATGTCAAAAATTAGGCTCGTTCCTGGTGTTTCCATTTCCGATAAAGAAGCTAATGAATGTTCAAGACGACATAACAACTACAGGGAAAATCACTAAGACTCACAGTAGATATGTAAATGTAAATTAATCCTTGCCTTAGGTGCCGTTCATAAAGGAAGTCACGCAAGAGGGGGACAGGGTATGAGACAAGCGTGAACAGTTCGAACAAAATTAGGTACAAATTGACCCTTTCACTGTGACAGGGGGAGGGTTGTTCTGAAGCAGAGATTTTTGCGTGACATCCTTTATAAACGGTCCCTTAATCTTAAACCAAAAACAATGTCCCCCTGCTCTTACAAAATGTAAAAAAAATAATTTGTTTGGTTGCTTATTGGGAGCTCTTACGGTGAGCTCATTAATATACGAGAAAAGCTCTTCTACGGCCTCCGGGCAGTCCTTCGTACATCCCCCTCCACTTAGACGACCCGAGAACTTAACTTCGAAGGAAAATCGCTGCGTATTTTCAGGGTGAAACAATTCGACACCAACTACATAAAATGGAACAAAGGCACCGAAGCTGCGGAAATCGGTATGCAGAAGTTCGTAAAGCAATCCATGGCGCCGATCCAAAATACTAGTGCGATGCTTCTGATGCTGAAACGTTTTGAAAGATTGAACTTGGATTGTCTGTGCTTGGAACGCCGTTATTTGGATGTTGTCGTAAAATTGGAGAAAGAAATGGATGACATAAAAGACGCGTAAGTTTGTGTTAGTTGTTAGTAGCGTAGAGTTAAAGTAATTTCATTGAAATGAAAAGTTACAACCAACTTCGAGACAATCCACCGTTGATGAAAGGCACACCACCTGTGTACGGACGCATTCTGTGGATTCGTGGACTTCAAAAGCGTATTGACGAAATAATTAATGCTATCAAAACGAAGCCGTGTATTGTGAAGCATGCGAAAGCTCGAATTGCCGTTAAATGTTACAATTACATGACGGACATGTTTTTGAAATACGAACAGCAGCAGCACGTCGCTTGGTATAATTTTGTCGAGCAAATCCGAAAACGATTGGGTCAATGTGTTCTCCGACGCAACCCCAACACTCACATGTTTGAAGTGAATTTCCATGCGTCAGTTTATGAAATGATTCGGGAGGGTGAAGGAATGTCCAAGTTGGGATTAGGTTGGAAGATTTTAATTTCAATAAATTTTTCTTTCCCTGCATTTTGGTTGTTGCTAGATATTCCGAATTTGGTGGAAACTGTTTGCTTCTATCGCGATGTTCTACTCAATGCTGTGGAAACTTTGAAACAGTTAATTAAGCGCAACGATAGCCTTCGATTGTCCATTGATAATGTTTTCGTGAAAATATCGCGGCCAATATTTCGAAAATTGGACGAAGTTTTCAAAGATGGTCTGAAAAACATCAAATGGGATTCGAAGGACCTAGCAACATATTTCGCGGAAGTGGATAAGGTACTGTAAAGTTTCGTTTCTTGGTAGAGAAACTGGCTTTTTTTATGGATGTAAAATGTTTCTCTTCTTGGAAAAGCCAAAGATTTAAAAGTTTGTACGTCACCAAGACAGGGGTGAAGATCTCCGTCTTCGACTCGAAACGAGAACTAATTGTAGCGAGAAAAATTTAGTCTGAGTTCGGGATTCTTCCACCGAGTATCTCGGTCGAATTACATGTGGTGCGTTGAACCTCTGAGGATTATAGGCAAGAGGCAGCTATTTTAAGTCTAGGGTGCAAAATGATTTTAAAAGACAAAGAAATTCCCAAAGAGGAAAGATTTTTCTGTAATTAATTAAAATTTCCAACAAAAACAAAGGACTTTGTTAGAATTAGGTAAATGCACTCAAATTTTGAAGTATTCACCTCTTCGCGACTCACCGCATTTCGCTAAATCTCATTTCATTTCATTACACCTTACTGCATCTCACAACACCTTACTGCACCTTGCAACACTTTACTGCACCTTGCAACACTTTACTGCACTTTGCAACACTTTACTGCACCTCACAACACCTTACTGCACCTCATTGCAACTCACAACACCTTGATGCATCTCACAACACCTTACTGCACCTCACAAAACCTTACCGCTGCTCACAGCACCTTATTGCACCTCACAACATATTACTGCATCTTATAATACCTTACTGTACCTCACAACATATTACTGCATTTCACAACACATTACTGCACCTCACAACACCTTACTGCACCTCACAACACCTTACTGCACCTCAGAACACATTACTGCACCTCACAACACATTACTGCACCTCACAACATATCACAATATATCACTGCATCTCACAACATATCACTGCATCTCACAACATATCACTGCATCTCACAACATATCACTGCATCTTACAATATCTTAGTGCACCTCACAACGTATTACTGCATCTCACAATACATTACTGCACCTCACAGCACCTTAATGCACCTCACAACATATTTCTGCATCCGAGGGGAAAACGACAATGGCAAATCGTGTCCCACCATTGGAATTCCCTTCTAATAGCAAATAGAAGGACACAGCTATTTCCTTCCTACTTACTTGAAAAAAATGTTAAATTTGAGCCTAAAGTCAGGCTATTTCTTAATTTTGGTCTAAAAAATTGATGAAATTAAGGAAATAGTAGGGAAAATACGTATCTACTTCCTTCTATTCGCTTGCTACTTCCTTCTATTTGCTCCAATAGCAAATGGCACCTGTCCCACCATTTGCCATCGTCGTTTCCCCTTCGACTGCGTTACTGCAACTGACAACATAGTACTGCATCTCACAACACATTACTGCACCTCACAACACCTTACTGCAACTCACAAAATATCACTGCATCTTACAACACCTTAGTGCAACTCACAACACCTTGATGCACCTCACAACACTTTACTGCACCTCACAACCCCTTGCTGCACCTCACAACCCCTTGCTGCACCTCACAACCCCTTACTGCACCTTACTGCACCTCACAACACTTTACTGCACCTCACAACACATTGCTGCACCTCACAACACATTGCTGCACCTCACAACATTTTTCATATTTTCGACAACTACAACTTATACCAGCTTTTCCGCACGTGATCCATCCATGGTTTTAGAAACTAGGGACCATGAGTAGCGCTGGTATAACTTATAAATTGCATTTGAAAAAGTCAGTTCTTTCGCCAAGTTTCCGGGCAAGTGGAAGCTCAAACTCTTCGTCCACTTAAGGAGTACTTACCTGAGAAGTTTCAGGAAAATTCGCTCAATCGTATCTAAGTTTTTAAAGAAAAACGATTTTAGGCTATTCCATGCAGAGCATTTCTTCAAATATTCCACCGCTCAGATCGGACTCTTAAGTTATTTTTACATTCAATCCAAGAGGAATCTTCCTTGTAAAAATTTATCGCTTTAAATTGCTGCGTAAAAGTTCCTGGGCGACGTGAAACATAGAACAAAAAACATACAATTAATTTCAACATTAAACTCCTAGAAACTCAATGAAGTTAACGACTTCTTTAAAAGCATCGACGTAATTCAGCGGCGACAAATTGATGTACCGTTCCACTTCATATCTAACGCAGTGCTTGTAGTTATTCCGGATGAGCCGGTAACAACCGATGAACTGTACAACCTCAACAGCGCCTATCGAAGTAAAATCGGTAATGAAACTTCACAAAAATACTTTCTATTTCCTATGTAACAAAATGACTTTTGCATTAGATAAACAAATTGAAAGCAATTCAGCGATGGCGCAGAAGGCTACCGTTGAGATTATAAATAAATTCGTTGAACTCATTGACGTCAATACAACTGATGAAAATGGCGAAACCCTTCTACAGTTACCGCTATCATTACAAAGCCCAACCAGTTTTCGTGAGGAACTTCGCAAGCCGATCGACAAATTTGATTGGTTGTCATTTAAGAACATTCACAGACAAGTTTTTTTCCCGGAGTCGGATCGATGCAATCATTGTATGTACAGTTTTTTCTAAGCGCCTAAAATACTTGAAATTGAAATTGAAAAACAATTTTCTCCAAAAAAATTTTTCTCCGAAAAAAATTGTTCTCCAACACCTTCGGCTATCATCGGAACACTTCGAATCCCACACACTTCCCACATCGGCCCACACACTTCCCACATCACTCCACACACTTCCCACATCATCCCACACACTTCCCACATCATCTCACACATTTCCCGCATAATCAGACACACTTCCTACTTCATTCTACACATTTTCCGCTTCATTCCACAAACTTCCTACTTCATTCCACACACTTTCCACATCATCCCACATCATCCCACACACTTCCCACATCATCCCACACACTTCCCACATCATCCCACACACTTCCCACATCATCAACTTCAAAGAAACGGATTTCATCCGCACGGCTACACCAATCCCAATATTTGTAGATTTCTTTGGTAAAGAATTTTCAAAAAGAAAATCCTCTGAGGATTTTCAATGATTTGGTAGAAGATTTTCTTTGCCGTTTTTGCTGGAATTTTAAGGAATTCCATTGATTTTGTACTATTTTCCCATTAAGCTTTGAGGATTTTCACAGATTTCCAATGATTTTCTTAAGATTTTTGAGGATTTTCTGAAGATTTTCTTCGATTTTGAAGATTTTCAGATAAAATAATTTTCTAGTTTCGGCTTACAGAGCATTTTCTGGAAGACGAAGAATGAAATTTTTCTTCTTGAAATCCAATGACAAATTGGCTAGAGATTTGGTCGAGTCGAGATGTTTCAAGAGAGTGATGGAAAAACTGTGAAGCTCTCACCAACTCCTAGACGCTAGCTAGACGCTAAATCGCGTAAGCTATACATTTTGTATGTACGGTTGACAGTTCGGAGATCGCGCGCGATGTTTTTTCTCATGTTTTATTGAAAATCGTATTCCCGGCATTGCATCCGGCCAAAAATTCTTTTGATTGCCTACAGGTTAAGAGTATTTCCCATCTCTTTCTTTCATCAAGGATTTAATCAGACCTGAGTATCTACTGACATCAGTTTCTGGTCCGATGAGATTGGAACTGCTTCTTTCTCTGGCCAGCTGGTTAGCTTTATCGTTCCCTTGTACTCCTGAATGCTATGGTACCCATGTCAATGTGACTTCATTGTATTTTGACAGAGCTTCCAGCGTCTCGAAGCACTGCTGAACTAACTTCGACGATGGATGATTCGCTGTCTGAAAAGATTACAATTTCCTGAGTTCTAATGCAACCTCTCTGCATCATATCTGAACCTTCACAGATTGCGACTATCTCTGACTGAAAGCCGGTGGTGAATGAACCCAGAGCCATGGCACACCTGCATCCGTCCCTTCATCTGTCTTTGATCCATCCGTGTAAATCAAAACATCCGCTTCCACTGGAGGCGTTCCTGATTCCCATTCGGATTTCTTTGACAGGCACGTTTCGAAACTTCTTCTTCTTCTGGCATATCAACTTCGCTAAACTCCTCTCTGAGTTGTGCGGGAATGCTTGCATGACCGAAACTTCGATCTTTTGCAATCCAACATCCTCCTTTGTACAGCCTGTACACTATCGTTTCGGCTTCCTGTTTTAAAAACAGGTCTAGCGGACTCAGTGACAGTAGTATTTTCATCGCCGCTGTCGGCGTCGATGTCACCACTCCAGTTATGCTCAGGCATGCTAGCCGTTGAACGCTTTCGACTTTCTTTCGCGTTCAGATCGTTGTGTCCATACCATACATCCGTAAGTCAGTATAGGCCTTACTATGGCTCCACACGTCCACACATCCAATACAGAACGGATGGCCTGAGACCCAACTTTTTGCCAAACCTAGTGCGACACGTCCAGAAAATTTTCAGCGCTTTTCTAACTCTTTCTTCCGCATGTTCGTTCCAATCCAACTTACTGTTCAAAACGACTCCAAGACACTTGACCTTTTTTGTCAGCTTGAAGACAGTTCCGAACAGTACTGACATTTGCCCTCATTTTGTCCTATGCGTCCGACACAACAAAAATTTCTTCTACATTGGGTTTTGAAATATAGAGGTGTACTAAAACGCCAAGAAGCTCTAAAACGCCAAAAAGCTTTAAAACGCCAAAAAACTCTAAAACGCCAGAAAGCTCAAAATCGCTTTTTTGAAAACGATGAAGATTTGAGCAAAATTGGTGATGCCATTAATTTGTCCTCAATTTATCCTAAGTTCTTGACACTTTGAAATCACACTTCGTTAGTGTAAAAGCGTGTTACTAGATTTTAAAGTGTTTTGTGGTGTGAGCTTTTTGGCGTTTTAGTACACATCTATATTTCAGCCCCCAAGGTTTGCCCGACACACATGTTGCCCGACATGTAGCACCTTGTAATCGCGCCGCGTCCAGTATAATTAAAGCTTAAGACGCCACGTTTTGTTAGACCGTTCAGTGCGTTTTTTTTTTGTAAAGTTTTTGATTAAAACTGGCCAACCATTAATTTCCATCTGAGTTTAGTTTTAGTTTTAAATTTCACAAAGTATCCTTTGATAGTCTTTGCACTTTGTCTGAGAGTGATTTTGTTGTAGAGTTGTTGATGTAACTACTCCTGACGATTGACGAGTTCATGTGGGTTGGTGCGTTTGAGTCGTCTTGTGTTCTGTGCGTATACCAGTAAGCGAATGGCTTCAGGGTCTTCATGATGGATGAGTCTGTTTTCATGTTTTGTTGCAATCATTTCGATGACATCAGCTAACATGGGTACTTTGAGGTCACGATGAATGTCGCTGTTTCTGATGTACCAGGCAGCGTTAATGATAGTTCCTAGCACTTTGTTTTGAAATGTTTGGATTGACTTTATATGGCATTTGTTGTAATTTGCGGTTCAATATATAATAGACTTCTCGAAATCGGATGTTCAACTCTGTTATTTTGGTTTTGGTGTGCTCTATCCATTTAGCTTTGGCATCGAGGTTCATTCCGAGGTGATTCGCCCAGTTTTTGTGAGGGATGAGGTTCCCATTCATCGTCAGTCTTTTAGGGTGCGGAATCTGTTTATTGCTGAAGTTGACACCAACTGCTTTTTGGTCGTTCAACTTAATTCGCCATTTTTTGGTCCAATTTTCAACGTTGTCATTAGATCGTTGCAATAGAGCTATTGATTGAGCATCAGTTTTGCCTGTGGCTGAGTTCGCTGTATCGTCGGCGAAAGTTGCTGTTTGGTGTTTGAGGTAGGTCGTTTGTGAATAGTAGATACAAAATTGGTCCCAAAACACTGCCTTGAGGGACTCCAGCATTTATATCTTTGAAGTCTGAGTAATCGGCTCGTTAATCGTAATCGGCAGGTTAACGTATTGAACTGGTAAGAAATGGTTGAGCTTGTAGAGTAATCCTTCATGCCAAACTTTATCTAATGCTTGTGATATGTCAAGAAAGTTGATGGAGCAAACTTCTTCTCCTTCAAGCGCTTTCTCTATGATGTCAATGAGTCCATGTACCTGTTCTATAGTAGAATGTCTCTGGCGGAATCCAAATTGATGATTCGGTAACAGTTTCTTATCTTCGATGATTGGTTTAGGCCTTTTCAGGAACAATTTCTCGAATAATTTTAACATGATTGGTAGAAATGAAGATTCTGTTTTCGTTGCTTTTTTCCCGGGTTTCAGGATCATGATCATTTCAGCTACTTTGCAGTGTGCAGGTAATTTCTTCAGTACTTGCCCGGTTATGAAATCATATCCTGGTGATTTCTTTGGATTGAGGCTGGATTCATGTTCTAGTTCTTCAGTGCGGCCTTTAAAAATCTCCATGAAGGAACCTCTCCACTCCAGACAGATTCCTTGATTGTCTACCGACAGGTTTATTTCTAGATCTACAAATCACTAGCATGATTTTCCAACCTCGTGAGTCGGACTATTTCTGATTCCGATTCTCAATTCATACACTGACTCCACCTTGCAACTATCAGTAACTAAGTTTTTATCTCAATCAGAATGGTTCAGGTCTTAGACTTTGTGTGCTAAATTGGGTTGTAACAATTAAGTAATTCAAGTACTTTAAGTGTGACAAAATTTCCAAATAACGAAGAAAAGGAAATTTAATAAAAACTTTCGTTCCAAGTATTCAAAGTGTCTAAGGATTCGAAATTCACGTATGGGCTGCTTGACCTACATAATGATTGCATGGACGTTTTCAGTTACTTTTTCGGCAAATGTATCGACGCCATGGCTTCATGTACCAGAACTTCACTGGAAATGCTCAAAAAGAAAATGCAAACGAGCGAGTAATATCTTTAATTAAAAGCTAATTTTAGTAGAAAATATTGTCCTTTCACAGTTCTCCGATCACATTAACGGAAATGCACCTTGACAACTCGGAATGTGTCATCAAACCCACAATTGAAGAGCTGCAGAAATCATACGATTTTGTAATTTTTCACTTACTTTTTCGTTGATTTGAATTCTTAGTGAAAAATCGTTTCTTCGTTTAGACTTTGAAAAATATTGTGGAAACATTTGGTGGCGTAAAAAGTTGGGGGAAACTCGCACAAACAGCCGAAAGAAAGACGAGAAAGAAATTAGTTGGTGAGTTACAAAGTGTCCCCCTAAAGAAATTACACAAAATTAATCGAAAATGCCCTAAAACAATTTATCAATTTACATTTTTCCTCTGTCAATGTAGCCATTAGCTCAAATTTATCACCACCCTCACCTAACAACAAAACTCATAAACTGAATAAGTTTTCATTTTCTATTTATTTGCACTTCCCCATGCTCTCGTTTTTTTTCAATTTACAATTTATTGGTTTAACTTCTCCGGCAACAGTTCTGGATATGTGAAACGATAAATTGGTTTTTTTCAAATGAGACCGCTGGCTGGTGTACAAACCATAATTTTATTTAATTCGTTGATTCAATTAATGTTTCAAATCACAAAACTAAATCATTTTTGGTTTCTTGTAAATGCGAAAGCTGGTGCTGATTGTCCGCGAGCAGCAAATTTCGCAATTTGTTGGTAATTTAAAGCTATGAACTTCTCTCGTTTTTGAGTAGAAAATATGAGAAATGATAGTGAGGCCGGACTATCTTTGTGCCAAAAATTAACTTACCCTACCTCGTGAGTACTAGAACTAAGCTTTAGAGTACAGCATTACTTCAGCAGAATAGAAGGGATGAGAAATAGTTTCAGAATTTCTTAACTTACGAGTTAAACCTTTGTAGTTAACTCGACAGTTTCAACTTCTCCATTCAACTTACATTTTCGGCACATTGTAGACAATATTATCACAACAAAAACCTATTAAAAGGTAGAGTGTGACGCAATCCGTAAGTCCGCCTCCAAAATTAATGATATCGCTTGAGGTGACGCTTCCGCTGAAAATACGCAAAAAATGACGATACAAAAAAACTTTTTAAAGAAAATTAAAATGTTTGAAATTGCGTCAAAAATGCCAAAGCCAACGATAAATGAACGAATTTTTTTTTATTTTTTGAAAACATTTTTCTCCGAAAAAAAAATTTCTAAAAAAAAAAGTTTTTGCCCAAAAAAAATTTTCCTGTCCAAAAAAATGTTCGACAAAAAAATTTTTTCTCCAAAAAATTTTTTTCTAAAAAAATTTCTCAAAAAAAATTTTTTTTCTCCAACAAAAAGTTTTTTCTCTCAGAAAGAAATTTTTCTCCAACAAAAATTTCTCTCCAAAAAAAATTTTCTCCGAAAAAAATTTCTCAAAAAAAAGTTTTTCTACGAAAAAAAAATTTTCTCCAACACCTTCGGCCACTTTCGGCCACCTTCGGCCACCTTCAGAATACTTTATGGCACCTTCGTGTCACCTTCGGCTATCTTCGATACAGTTCGTAGCACCTTTGGCTGCCTTTGAAACACTTCGTGTCACCTTCGGAACACTTCGTGTCATCTTCGGCTACCTTCGTAACACTTCGTAACACTTCGTGTCACCAATTCTTATTCATATAACGTTGCTGAAGAAATCAACTGTCTAGGCACTCTTATTCAGAATTTAGCAAAAAATCAAAAATCCACTTTGACAGTTGGCAGCCACCAGCCATTTTCTTAAAATGCTAAAAAATTCCTCTGAACAAACTCTATAACTTTCTAGAAGAAACCATCTCTCTAAGTGTTATCATTCCGGAGCTGAAATTCGAAAACCCGAAGAATCATAATTTATACCTAACAAAAATCCAAGATGGCATCAATTTACCAGATTTCTGAAAACCCCAAATAATTCTCCTGATCAAACTATATAACCTTCCCGAAGAAACCAACTCTCTAGCTATTGTCACTCCGGAGCTAAAATTCGAAAACTCCGAGCATTACCTAGAAAACCCTCAAAATTGACCACTTTTCCACATGTCACGGCTTTTTCAGAGTTTTTCCGGAAAAGCGGCCTATGAAATTTTTCATTTGGGGCCGAGACTAACGTTCCCTGAAAATTTCAGGAAGATCGGCTGTCTAGTTCTTGAGATCGAAAATTATCAATAGATAGATAGAACATAGAAACCGACAGATAGAAAAATCGAAGGCCCATAGAAAAATGTCATTTGCAAACCTCGATATCTCAGCCAGTTTTCAAACGATTTTGATGAGTCTGGGCTCGTTGGAAAGCTGCTGCGACATTGTTTTTTTTTAATAATTTGGATAGGGAGAGGGGCACAAGGGGAAAAACTCAAAAGTTCGCCTATGTCTCCTTGTCCCAAAGGTTTTTGTATGGCGTTTTTTGAGTTTGTGGACTTCTTTTTTGGGGTGTGGGGACTGTGTCACGCCCTACGCTTCCGCTGCGGGCATGAATTCGGTGAATGAATCTTGCGCATTCCTACGCTGTGACCCCATAGAACGTGTCATGTCTGCGTCTTGTCACCGAACCTCAAGTGGTGACATCTATGTTTTTTCATAGCTGAATTAGCGTCTCAGCATAGAACTACTCCCTTTTCTCAAGTGACGTCACCCATGCTTTTATAGTTGAAAACGGACAAGCATAAAACTAGTACCACAATCTATAAGCAACATTTTTAAATATTCATTCATCTGAATTTCATTTTTGTAATGTGCGGAATACTAACAGATGCCGTTGTCTTTAAGATGGGGCTGTTTTTAAGATGGCGCTGCTTTTAACTATTTAAAGTATTTTTGACAATATAACATAACCAGAGACCAGTTGTTCCAAAAACCCTCGAACGAACAACGGATCTAAATAAAAATGGGTAAACAATTCAATGTTTTATGTTCAATAAGGGTATGTTGGCTGCAATTGTTTGTTGCAATTTTACTCCATAAAAATGTTCTACAGGGCGATGAAGAAGTTCATGCAGACTGGTCCCTTGTCTGATGTATGAACTCATTATATCATCGTCGTGTAGAAAATTTTCGTGGAAAAAAAACTTGGTTTGCATCACTGTCGGTGACGTCGTCATACGCTAAGTTTCATATCTGAATACGCACCAATTTAAAACTAAAGTACCCCTGTCGTCGGACGGTGGCGCCATCCATATTTTCGTAGCTGAGTACGATTCGACAAACAACTAAATCCTCATTCTATTGCAACAAACAGATATTTCAAGCTTGGGCAGCCTGGTGCCAAAAAAGTTTCTATGACAATGTTGGAGTGCTATAATTTTGAATAGTTTGTTATTTACGCAGGAATTCTCTTCTAAAAAAACATCGCAAACTTGACAGCTCACATTTTTGGAACGTACTCCTAACATATTTTTGGCCACAGGCTCAAGTAGGCAGCATGGTGCAGAACAGGCCCACTGGAGGCTTAGGTGCGGGACTGCGATCCACCCACTTTAACCTTTAACCTACGCATGATTCTGTTCTAAAAAAACATCGAAAATTTCACAGTTCCCATTTCTGCAACGTGCTCTTAACGTAATCGTAACGGCAGTAATGAATACTACGTCATATAAATTTCCACTCACCACCAGACTACCTACTCAAGTTATTCTACTGTTAATGTAGAGGGTAGCAGCTGGTTGTTTCTAAATTGCTACCTTCTATAACATTACTCATACTTATCAAGTATGCAGCCTGGTCGCAGCAGTGGGAAGCGAGTGTACGTTAATGTATTTGTTTTCCCATCCAGCGGAGTCGTTTGCGATGTTGAGGGGAGTGACGATGTCACTCCCAAAGGAGATGAGGGGTGACAGAGCGGGTAATTGAGATGCTTGAATCACCGGTGACGACGTCAAAACTGGTTAGAGAGCTGGAAGGGACCCTAAACCGATTGGGACTGAGAAATCAAATCACGATTACCTGGTTCCCTGGGCACACCACCGGTATAGAAGGTGATGAGAGAGCAGGAGCTGGTCAAGCAGGGTAAAGCATCTGCGATCGAGGGCCCAGAACCCCACATCCCGAACCCACACTCCATGTGCGAAAAGGCTGTAGAAGACTGGGTGCAGGCTGAGTCCGCAAAGACCTGGCGCGCGTACTGCGAGAGAGTACACGAAACTCTCAGTATCAGGAGAGTGGGAACTATTCGAGGTCATTGTGGGTTGAACAAGCACTTGACCAAAATGACCAATTTGTACGATCCAAGATGTTGCTGCGGCTTAGAGGAGGAAACAGGCATCGAGTTCCACCTTCTAAGGAGTGTGACGTTAGGTGGTTGTCTGATTCGACCCTCTGAAGTCCCAGGCCTAGAACCTGTTGTCCTTGAAGGGTTTTGGTGAGAACCGGAAGGTTGCAATGATGAACCAAAGAAAAAACAAAATCAACAGATCTGTGTTTTAGGATTCAGAAATGATCCATCCCACTGTGATAAATCTAAATCTTCCCCATCCAGCATTGTCTAAGGAACTATTTCGGCACTAAACTGCCTTCTAGAATCGACCCTGAGTGTCACCCCCTTAAGAACTATAAGAATTTAAAAGATCCACACAAAATATCCAAGGCAATGCCAAAAAGCAGAGCCCAGAGCCGTCAAAATTAGCCACCGAAAACGGCGGCTGCCGGCTGAAATCAGAGTCGCCGCCGCCAACGACTTTAAAACGCTAGCATCCACGCCGCCGCCGTGAAAATAGTCGGCGGCTGGAATGCATTTTCGTAAATGGTTTGAAAGATAAAGTGAAATTTTTTACAAATTGTACAAAGGAAGAAATATTTTTTGACCTACTACGTTGTAAAATTTGTTTTCGATACCTTTAAGCAAATAAATGAACCACTGCTTGTGCTCTCATGCCTCTATATACGTCTGTAACTCCGACAAGCGCAAGTGTGCGAGGCGAATCACTTTCGGTCGGTCGGGTTTCGATTTCGGATCGGGTTCGGTTCGGGTCGGGCTGAGCTGCCAGCGGTTTCCGGGCGGTCGGGCTGCGGGTTTTTAATTCGAATCGGGTCCGATTCGGCTCACACCTCTAGCTACTGCATTAGATGTGACTGACCACATGTGACGACCAGATTTAGGAGATAGTATTTTCCTAAAACTTGGGACTCAAGTAGGTCACACGATCAGACCCCTAGATGTGTCGATACTGTGACCTTACGACAGATTGCTGATGGGCACTTTAAGATTTCAAATAAATATTCATATAACGAACGGGAAATGAACAACGGATGTGTGTCCCGTGACCTATGAATGTCCCACTATGGACGCTACCAGCACATCTTTGTGCTGCAAGGCGTTAAAATTCTTTGAGTCCAATTAATTATCCAATCTTGAACATATTAGTATGAAAAGTGGTCCATGTTAGAGTCTCATAACAGGGCGAAGGGGCTCTCGTTGATTTTTGCGCATAAAGAAGTGCAACTTAAACTTCATCTTGCGTTCCTAAAATTCTCATGGTTTCTCTAAACAGAGGAAGTAAACAGCGAAAGATCGTTTTTCAAGTATATCTGGCAGCATAAGAAAGTTCAACGAACCATGCAAACTCAAAGCCTTTCACTCGGCATGATAATGTTACAACCGGACATCAAGCAGTTCTTAAACGTAAGCAAATCTTGTGATGCCTCACACATTCGAAAACTAATGTTTCCTCCAACACAAACACTATAGAAAATCAGCGAAAAGTACTCGCATTTATGGGCCGACAACAGAACTGATATCATTGATGATTTCGTCAATTCAAATCCTCTCACAGTCGATATTCGAGACAAATTTAGTTTTTACGATTCAGAAACGAACGAAATTATTAAGGCAGAAAAAAACATTGTCGTCGGAGCTATTCTCGTCAATGCAGAACCGGCTTATCAGTCGTTTCATAGACTATCGAAAGAAAGAAAAACGGAAGTGGGTAGACGGCTGAGTGAAGCTAGCAATATGAAGGTCAGTAAAATGGCCAATTTCATCCGCAAACAGAAGGAAATTTTGTCAACGACTTTAAACAACTTAGACGACGTTCGTGTGGCTATGAAATGTTTAGATGCCATAAGGGACCATAGTATCGAGTAAGTAACAATTGCAATCAAATATTTTGTTCAAATTTAATTTCTTACAAAAAAATGATAGAGTCGACATGTTGATCAACACGATGATAGAGACGTACCGAGTTTTCGGCGAGTATTCCATACAAGTTCCAGATGAAATAAAACATTCGGTTTTGGAGTTACGAGCAAAGTTCAATGAAATGATGACCTTGGTAATTATTAAGAATTTATTGCGTACACCAAAGTCAGATTTTGCGCCAAAAATCCAAATATTTAATAAAATGAATGCTGGGGAAACTTCAGTGAGCTTTGAGCTTACACGAACTTTAAGCTTCTTTGAACAACGAGCTTTTATATTTTCTTAGACCCTTACGAAGATAATGGGCGCGCGGTAGCGATGCGCCCGTGACGCAAGTCCCCATACGATTAAAAAAATCAGAAATTTTTTTTGGTAGACTGCAGAACCATATGTACAGCTAAGTGCAGTGTGTCAGGGTGACCAACAAAATGGCCGACGGTGGTAAGGCACGGACTAAGGGGGAAAATTAATTTTTTTTTAATTATTTTTTGGTTGGAGATAGATGTGTGGTGTCAAAGGAAAATATGTTGCGTTGAGTGTGTAGTGTGTCAGGGTGACTAACAAAATGCCCTACGGTGGTAAGGGACGGGAAAATTGATTTTTTTTTACATTTTTTTTGTTGAAGGTAGGTTCGCCGGAAATTTTTTTCACCGGGAATTTCGCTTTTTTTGCGCCGGAATTTTT
>CM055404.1:139836875-139852390 GCA_029228625.1 Pseudolycoriella hygida
ATTTCTCAAAAAAAAAAAAAAAAATCTCCAAAAAAATTTTTTCTCCGAAAAACATTTTTCTACAAAAAAAAAAAATTTCACACCAATCTTTGTAACTTTCCCGAAGAAACCAACTGCAACTGTCTAGCTTTTGTAATTCAAGAGATAGCAAACAATCCAAGATGGCGTCGGTATGACTGCTGGCAGCCATTTTCTCAAGATCCCAGAAAATTCTCCTGACCAAACTCTATAACTTTCTCGAAGAAACCAACTCTGTAGCTATTGTCACTCCGGAGCTAAAATTCGAAAACTCCGAGCATTACCTGAAAAACCTTCAAAATTGACCACTTTTCCACATGCCACGGCATTTTCAGAATTTTCCCGGAAAAGCGGCATATGAAATTTTTCATTTGGTGATATCACACCGTTCAAAGAGTGAATCTGAGGCAAAGTCTCAACTTTTTTTTAAGGTTCATAGCGAACATTGCCGAAGTTTTACGAATAATCCCGGCCTCGTAAAACGCAATGTATGATCTGGAAACAGTTTTTGAACATCTGTTAACTTCACGGCTTTTACACCTAGAAAGTGCTCGAAAGGATTCGTTAAAGAATCTAACAACAGGTTACAGGAAATGCTTAAAGCCGAGCACCAAACCTTGCGAACTTTTAATTGAAAACGTAGCATTTTTACAAATTTTATCGTACATCAGCACTTCAATTGTTTATTACTTTGTAAAGCAAACTGTAGAACAGCAACTTTTTAGAATTTTAACAGTTTTGACAAAGGTAAAGTCACGCATTTAAAAATATTTGCGCGGATGAAAATGATCGGCGGCTGGCTGAAGCGGAACAATTTTATTTTCTCGGCGGCGGCGTAATCGGCTGACATTTTCATCATGCATCCGACGCACGGGTCTACGGCAGCTTTTTTTTCATTTTACAATTCAAGTAACTGAAAAATTTGCACCTGTTCTTTGATGTTTTCCGAGCTCTGACTTCAAATTGCTAGTTTTCTAAGCAAGCGATCGAAAATAGTCGATCGACGACCTGAGAATGAAAAATCACGTTTTCGTGTGGTTTTACTATACTGACTTATTTCCGATCTTTTTCAAAGCATTGTCCTCAACGCCAAAAAAGAGAGAAAACGAACGTTCATGTTCAGTGATGGAGATGTCGTATCCATGGACCGAGAATTCGGAATTTTCATCACAATGAATCCGGGATATGCCGGCCGACAAGAACTGTAAGGTTTTTCGTTTCAGATGTTTCTTTCCATTAATTCAAATAAAATTCACAGACCGGAAAACTTAAAAATTCTGTTCCGTTCGGTAGCGATGATGGTTCCAGACCGTCAAATCATCATTCGCGTCAAGTTGGCAAGTTGTGGTTTCAAAGAAAACGTTGTGTTAGCAAGGAAATTTTATACGCTGTATAAGTTGTGTGAAGAGCAATTGAGGTATGGAAATGAAATTTGGTCGTTGAATTTTTTAACATTTTTTTCAAAAATAAATTTACAGCAAAGCTGTGCATTACGATTTTGGTTTGCGTAACACAATTTCAGGTAATTTTTTAGTAACGCTTTTGGTCGGTCGCGTGAAGAATGCAACGATTTACCTCAGAACTAAGAATCGTGTTTACTAACCTTTTCTGCCCTTTCTTCTGATACATTGGGCTGTATTCAGAGAAATTATTGAGAAAAAACATTTTTGAGAATTTGAGTGAAAGAATTTTCAGTTTCTTATGATTCACTAAAACTGCACAATTGTATGACGTTTATGAATGATTTGGACATCTGTTTCTATTTTGTCAGATTCACAATATACCTCGCGGAAACCAAATATGTCTCCCGGTGGTCGCAGGCGGTAGGGGATTATTGATTACCTTACATCGAGAGGCAAATTGTCATGTGTCATAATTTCTGTCGGTTGATGTAGATTTATCAGGCTAGGACGTCCGTTTCTGGACACGAAACACGGATCTATTGATCCTTTGTTTCATCCTGCTCATCATGTGAATCATTTGAACCTCCCAGTTCCCACTAGGAACCTGTTTAGAGCAACAGGTCCTAGTTTTTGGATCTCTGAAGGTGAAACCACATGAGCACCCAGCATTCTGCTTCTCAGAGTATAGTACTTCGGACATTCACTGATTAGGTGTACGCCCGTTTCCTCCTCTAAGCCGCAACTGCAATTTGAATCGTTTCCGAACTTCATTCTCGCCAAGTGCTTGTTCAAGCCACAGTGCCTCGTGATAGCTCCTACTGTCCTCCTTATGCTGTTGGACTTTTACCAACTAAAACCTCCTTCCTTGATCGCCACGCTCTCGTCTCCCCGGAACCGCCTCACAGCATTACTTCGGGGAGGGGCTGTGCTTTCGCACCTACTTTCTCAGATCAACTGCCAGTCTTCGTTGATCGTCTCTCCATGCACTTTGTAGCTTCACCATTATCTTCGCACTTGCGTTGTCCGCTACTTTCCACACTTCTTCGTCGCGACACATTTCCGATATTATGTTGTCGGCGTTTACGTCTGGCCTGCTCGCGGCTATCAGCTCACATCGCTCCTGTTCAAAACGGGGACAGACAAACACAACGTGCTCTGCAGTTTCTTCCTCTTCAACGCATGTCCCGCAGAAAGGTGATTCCGCGTGTCCAAACCTATGCAGGTACTTCCTGTAGCACCCATGACCCGACAGGAACTGCGTCAGGTGGAAGCTAACCTCTCCGTGTTCCCTATTTACCCATGTGGTTACGTCCGAGATAAGCCTATGAGTCCACCTTCCATTTTCCGCGGAGTCCCACTCTCGCTGCCATTGACTCAGTGATTCGACTCTTACTTGTGCCCTCACTGTTTTGGTGTTTTGGCCCCCCCGTTCCTCAGTCTGTGGCATTCACTGTCTTCCATCAGCATTATGCATATAGGCATCGTTCCGGCTATCACACATACCGCTTCCGAGGAAATCGTTCTGTATGCGCTTGCTACCCTTATGCTTGACAACCTCTGGGTTTTTATCAACCTCCTACGGTTCCTCTTTGTGTCTAACGCCCTTATCCACGCTGGTGCCCCGTAGCGCAGTATCGATAGGGTAACACTTGCTAGGAGCCTCCTTTTACTGCTGCGCGGTCCAAACCCATTCGGCATTATCATGGCCAGTGCTGCATTGGCTTTCATTGCCTTTTCGCACGTATAATCTACGTGGGCATTAAAGTTTCCACGATCGTCTAACATGACTCCAAGGTGTTTTATGGCGAGTGGATGTGATCTCGTTCCCCTCGATGTTCATTACAATCCGCTCAGTTTTCCGACAATTGCTCACGAGCATGATCTCGGTTTTCTGATGGGCCAGCTTCAGTTTAGCCATTGTCATCCAACTTTCTACAGTTTCCAACGCCTCTTTCGTGACGACTTCCACCTCCAACTTTGACGTTCCGATAACTATGAAAATTAGGTCGTCGGCAAAAGCAATCGTCGTAACCCATCTTGGCAGCTGCAGCCGCAGCGCTGCGTCGTACATCGTATTCCACAGCGTTGGTCCTAATATGGATCCTTGTGGAACACCAGCTGTGATGTCTACCATCTTTTTCCCTTCCCTGGTATCGTACATTAGCACCCGTCGTTCGAAATAGCTTTTCATTACCCTGCAGAGGAAATCGGGGACTCTCATAGCATGCATTGCCTTAGCTATCTCCGTCCAGCTTGCGTTATTAAAGGCATTTTCAACGTCTATCTTCGTTATAACGCAGAAGCGGTTCCCTGTTCTTTTTTTCTTTCGTGCCTTGTCGGCAATCTCCATAACTCTTTCTATTGCTTCGATCGTCGATCTTCCTTTTCGAAATCCGAATTGGTCGTCGGACAGTCCGTGCTCACCCTCTGTGTTTTTGTGTAATCTGTTCCGGATCATGGCCTCCAGCAGTTTTCCCATACCATCCAGCAAACATATAGGTCTATATGATGGTTCACCTTGTGGTTTCCTTGGTTTTGGTAGTAGGACCAGCTTCTGTTTCTTCCATATATCAGGAAAATTTCCGTCGTCGAGGCACTTCTGCAATGTCAATCTGAGCATGTCCGGCTTTATGCATGCCGCCGTCTTCAAAGCTACATTGGGGATCCCATCTGGTCCTGGCGCCTTGTTATTTTTCAGCTTTTTGACAGCCGTCTGAATCTCTTCTATAGTGATCACCCGGTCCTGTCTGTCTTCAATTTCATCGTCGTAAGGAGTTTGCGGCCATGCGACCTGTTCATGTTGCGGGAATAGCCCTCTCACTATGGCTCCTAGCTTCTCAGGACAACTTTCTTTTGGCACTGATGAACCTCTAATTTTTGTCATCGCTATCCTGTACACGTTTCCCCATGGATTTGCGTCAGCTTCCTGGCACAGCTTCTTAAAGCAGTTTCTCTTGCTAGCTCGGATTACCCGCTTTAATGTTAGTTTTGCCGTACGATGTTCGTCTCGCCTCGCGGCTCTGGCACTCTCACTTTTGGCCCGCTGCATCCTCCTTCTTGTCCTGAAGCAGTCTGCGCGCAAGAGCCTAATTTCGTCGTTCCACCAAAATGCCGATTTTCGTTTATTCTTCGGTTCTATCCTTCTTGGCATCGCTACGTCGCATGCATGCACCAATACTTTCGTCAATTCTTCTGCCGATTTCTCAACGCCTTCGTCTTCTGATTGGAGGTATTCCTTGAAAGCTTCTTGATCGAAATTTCTCGTCTTCCATCTCCGCTCTCTTACTTGATTCATCTGCCTTGGCGCCACCGTACTCTTTTTCAAAGTGTACCTCAATGCCTGGTGGTCGCTGTATGTGTAGCTTTCATCCACTCGCCAATTCAGACTTGGTACTAGTGTTGGACTACAGAATGTCACGTCAATAATCGACTCTCGTCCATTCTTGCGGAAAGTAGTTGTGTTTCCCACGTTTACCAGAACCACATTCAGTCTAGCTAGCGCTTCTTGTAGAATGAAGCCTCTTTCGTTTGTAAATCTACTGCCCCACTCAACTGCCCATGAGTTAAAGTCGCCTCCAATGTTGACTGGGCTTAATCCCGTTAGCTCTCCTGTGAGTAAGTCTAACATTCGTTCAAACTGTTCAATCGTCCATCTTGGTGGTGCATAACAGCTGACAATATACACTCCGTCAATTTTCGCAATCACGAATCCTTCGTGGGTGCCTGATACAACTTCTTGTATGGGATACTTTCCCGTCGTCAATATTGCGGCCATCCCGGCTCTGTCAACAGCCCAGTTACCGTTGTTTTTATTAATTCGGTACGGTTCTGCAATAATTGCTACGTCACATTTTTGCTCCGCTGTGGCTTGCCAAAGAAGTTGTTGTGCCATGTCACAATGATTAAGGTTTATTTGGATCACTTCCATTCTTGTCCCGTCTTTGATTTAAGCGCCTGTTTATAGACTGGGCATCTCGCTCCACCCGTCACGTGGTCATTTTCTGACGTGCACAGCAGGCATTTTGGTGGTTTCGTGCAATCTCTTGCTAGGTGGTTTTCTCCCCCACATCTCCTGCACAACTTGGATCTATCTTCGTTCTTGCAGTTCCTTGCTTGGTGTCCAAAGTCCATGCACTTAAAACACCTTTCCAACTGCTGGGTTTCCCTCAACGGGCATACGGACCAGCCCACCTTTATCTTGCCGATTTTCAGAATCTTAATCGCTGCGTCCACTGAAAGTTTTATTTCCGCCGTTTGGAGTTCGTCTCTCGTTTTTCTCATACGTATCGTCATGGAATCTATCTCGTCATTTATATTACCTTGCTCTTTCAGGGCTTTTCGAAGGTCTTCGCTTGTCGTGATTTCGTCCATATACCAACATTCAATCGTGGTCATGTGGGACAACGCTCTCACTTTTGCTGCTTCGCCCAGTGACTTCTTGACTAGTTCTTTATAATCTGCACTTTTAATTTCTGGGCTGACGGTAACGTTTGCTGAGCGTTGTCTGGCAAGCTCATCCCACTGAGCCACTGCCACTGTGATCTCATTACTCATTCCCGGTCGATTTAGAGTCGCCTTTAGCTCACCAACCTATCTAGACGTTGTGACAGGTGACGCGAGTGCTTTGATCACCGACTCTGTGTCCGAGCATATTAGTGCTCTATTAGCCGTTGTTCCTTCCGGAACCAACTCAATCGCCCCCATAAGCGCAGCAAACGACGCTAGCTAATTTTCCCATGTGGAAGCTATAACCGTTCCCTGCTCAGTCTTCGATCCATCAGTCAAGCCTACCTGTGCCCCATCGGGAAGGCCAACCTGGCCAGTTTCCCAGCCAGTCAGTCCTGTCTGTATGACAGTTTGGTATTGCCTCTCGAAGCTGATTGTAGGTACCATTCGATCTCTGGGCATTCGGGAGACCTGACCATTTATCATTTGTCTGATTCTTCCGTGGCCCGTGGCCGTGGTCATGCAGATGGATACAAGCCTCTAAATTTCATTCAACTCTTTCTTCGCACACTCGATGTCTAGCCTGGGCCACCACACAACACATCCATGGCTCAACATCGGTTTGATGACTTTCTCATAAATCCACAAAATGGCTCTAGACGGTATACCCCAGTCCGTTCCAAAAGCCCTCCGACAGATCCAGAAAGCAGACATCGCTTTTTCCGCTTTGTTTCTGACATGCTCGATCCATTTGAGCTTTTGATCGAGAATAAACCCCAAATACTTTACATTCGGGCTGAGATCTATGGTTTTACCGAAGAGCCTAAAGTACCCACAAGGACATGTCCCCGTCCCGTGTTTCTTCAGCTGAAGAGCACGATATCCGTCTTTTTGGGATTAACCTTCAGGTCCTTCTCTTGGCACCACTTCTCCACTATCTTCAGTGAGCTTCTCAGGCGATCTCCTAGGGTACTCTCAAAATTGCCCCTAATTAAAACGGTCAAGTCATCAGAGTAACCCTGCGCATGAAATCCCTCTTCATTTAGTTTCCTTATGAGAGAATCGACAACGATGCACCAGAGCAGTGGAGAGAGTATTCCTCCTTGACATTTGCCTGCACAGTTCTGTTCCTGAGCATGCTGCTGATCCAGCTCATTACCATCGGTGCAATGTTTCTTTCTTCCAAGAGCTATCTCTCCAAATTCGAACGATGGCTCTATGTTGGCTACTAGTCCATGCAGAGCAGAGTATGTCGATCTTCCCGCCTGATAGGCATATTGCTTCTCATGGAGCGGAAATTTCGACAGGACTGTCTGTCTGTCGGTTGATAAACTCTGTCCGGGCTAAAAGGAAGAAAGTGGCAATTAGCAAGTTTCGGGAAGGCAAATTCAAGGACGAGGAAGTTAGGCCTCAACTTATGACAACATTCACCGATGAATTTGAGGTGCTTCCCACGGACTGCGGGGACATTAGGCTGAGTGGGCGAATTTTTAGAAATTTGTCTTAAGTGTAGCTTAGGAATGTCTGGGTAGTGTAGCTATAGGAGTGGAAACAAAAGAACGGGTTGGTGTAATGCAGATATTGGAGAAAAGGAAACTATAATTGGTCTGATTACAGGACAAGACGGATGGGAAGTGGGAAGTTTTTAAGGCTTATGGGCAAAGGTTTAGGACTCTGGTCAAGGAAGCGAGGGACCGGACGTGAAAGAAGATCGGGGAGGAATTCAGAGAGGCAGGTCAGTAAAGGATTAAGAGGTGTGAAGATGGGTAGTACCATTTTAGACAGATGACCAGCTAATTACAGATGATTGTGAAGAGTGAAGTCTTAAAGACTTGCGGTGTTACTTTCAGGATCTATTTACATCTGTGAATCAGGCAACAGAACTTGATAGGGAGGCGGGTCCAAGGTCGGAGGCGGGGGAAAAAAATTACACTGGAGGATGCAGGGCCTTTTTTGGAAGATCGTACTTCCAAAAATTTTCCAAATTTTCTAAATAAAATTTTAGGAAATTGTTTGGAAATTTTGGAAATACGATTTTCCAAAAATAGACCTTGTGAGGAGGTGTCACACAAGGTGATAAAATCAGTACAGACTTTATTAACTATAGTGGATCAGGTGGGATCCAATGACTTTGTAGGATTTTTAATTTAGCCATGAAGTCCTCAGTCATACCCGCTGACTGTAGCTTTGGTGTTATTGCTCCGATTTTAAAGAAGGGAAACCGTAAAGCCTGCAGTAGCTACAGGGGATATCGCTCTTGAGCGTGGTATACATAAGGTGTACGCGAGTGTACTTATTGATGGGGTTAGGAACATAGTGGAAGGTGTACTTCAGATTCAGGGTGGTTTCAGGCCTCTGGGAGGGTGTCAGGATCAGATTTTCTGCCTCAGGCAGACTATCGAAAAGCTTTATCAAAGGAACAGAGATTTATACCTATGCTTCATCGACTTTGAGAAGGCATTCAACCGTGTACAAAGGCAGAAGCTATTCGGGGTTCTTAGCGAGTACGGTATGGGGGTTTACTACGTGTCATTAAGAGTATTTACTATAATTGAAGTCACATTTTAAGTCAAAATATATAAGTTATAAGATTGATGATGATTTGTTGATGATTTATCGATGATCAATCGTCATCAATCATCATAAATCGATAATCATCGATCATCAATCAATCATTATGAATCATTAGTCGATAATCATCGATCATCAATCAATCATCATCAATCATCATGAATCATAAATCAACCATAATCAATCATTAGTGATCATTAGTGAATTAATGCAATCATTAATAATTGTCAATCAATAGTTAATCATCAATCAATCATAATTAATCTTTTCATTTATATCTGTTGTCTTATAACATAGGTTTGGTGAAAATGTATTTTTGTATTTTATTCCTAGGTAAATGAAGATTGAAACTTCCGTAAAGTGTTATTAGCTTTTTGTTTTTCCTATTTCTTTTAGGTCCTTTCGTAAATTTAACGAGTAGTTTATTCAATCCCAATCAAAATCTCCTTTTTCAGTTCTACGAACATTGGGAACGCAGAAACGAGCCAATCCAAAAGATACCGAAGAAAAAATCGTTATGCGCGTTCTTCGTGACATGAATTTGTCGAAACTAATCGATGAAGATGCTCCGCTGTTCTTGTCACTGATTGACGATCTATTTCCGGGTAATAAATTATCATCGGCGTCGTACAAGGAATTGCAAAGTGCCATAGAGAAGAGTGTCCACAGTTTGAATCTGAAGAATGAGAAAGATTGGAACCTCAAAGTTGTCCAACTGTACGAAATATCTTTAGTCCGCCATGGCATTATGACGTTGGGTCCGACCGGTTCGGGTAAAACAACTGCTATTGCCACGTTGCTGAGAAGTTTCAAAGAATTGGGACAACCACACAAGGAAGTTCGCATGAATCCGAAAGCCATAACCGCAGCGCAAATGTTCGGACGTCTCGACGTAGCCACAAATGATTGGATGGACGGAATATTTTCAACTCTTTGGAGACGGACGCATAAAATCAAGAAAAATGAATTCGTTTGGCTGGTGCTGGATGGGCCAGTCGACGCGGTTTGGATTGAAAATTTGAATTCTGTTCTGGACGACAATAAGACATTGACTCTAGCGAATGGGGATCGTATTGTAATGGCTGAAAATTGCAAACTTGTTTTCGAGCCAGACAACGTCGATAATGCTTCTCCAGCTACTGTCAGCCGAGTCGGAATTATCTTTTTAAGTTCATCGGTACTGAGATGGATGCCGATATTAGAGACATGGCTAAAGGGTGAGACTATTTTGACTTTTGAAAGCGCCGTAGGTAGCAAAGCTTTTTACAACGTCTATTCTGTTTGCCTCATCTACTCTGATACGTAGGGGTCTTTGCTTATGTTTTTATTTATTCGTTCCATTAGGACGTTCTCAACAAGAATCGCAAACGCTGAAGGAATGCTTTCACCGAATTTATGATGACGCCTTGACGTTCGTTAATTCAAAACTCTCGTCCAAGATAAAAGTTCTCGAAGCGATTTACATACGACAAACAATTGACATCTTGAGCGGCTTACTAACAACTGCTAAAGCCGCAAAAACTGCCCACTTGGAGAGATTATTCATTTTCGGACTCATGTGGTCGTTGGGGGCCTTGCTGGAATTGGAGGATCGCCTGAGACTAGAAGTTTTCATTTCCTCTCACAAATCGAAATTTGGTTGGTGTAGATGTGATTTAAAAGTGTTGCATTAGCGAATTATAAGACAAATGAAATAATTTTTCAAAAAAACGTCATTTCTCTTATAATTCGTTAATGCTGCTTTAATATTTGTCATGACTAATCTTTCTACTTGAATCAGACCTTCCTAAAACCGCCGAAAATGACACAATTTTCGAATACTTTGTTGCACCAACTGGTGAATGGCGACACTGGGCTAGCCAAGTCGATGAATTCGTTTATCCGAACGACAGTGTTCTTGAATATGCCAACATTTTGGTGCCTAACATCGATAACGTACGAACTGCTTATCTCATCCGACTAGTTGCCGATCAACGAAAGCCCGTACTTTTGATCGGTGAACAAGGTACGGCAAAAACTGTGATGATCAAGAAATTCATGGCTACGTACAATGCGGAGGAACATTTGATCAAAACTTGTAATTTCTCCTCTGCCACCACACCGAATATGTTTCAACAGATCATTGAATCGTATGTTGAAAAAAGGGTCGGCTTAACGTATGGACCTCCAGGTCAAAGGAAAATGACAATCTTTGTGGACGACGTCAATATGCCGATCATCAATGAATGGGGAGATCAAATAACAAATGAAATTTTCCGTCAACTGATTGAACAAAAAGGGTTTTACTCATTGGAACGTCCTGGAGACTTTATGACTGTTATGGATCTTCAATTTTTGGCAGCGATGATTCATCCCGGTGGTGGACGGAATGATATTCCGAATCGGCTCAAAAGAAAATTTTGCATATTCAACTGTACGATGCCCAGTGATACTTCGATGGATAAAATATTTTCGGCAATCGCTGAAGGATACTTTTCCATTTCTCGGTTCAATGACAACATTGTCCGTTTTGTACCGAAACTAATTGAATTGACTCGAGTACTTTGGCAACGTACCAAGACAAAAATGCTTCCTACTCCGGCGAAATTCCACTACGTGTTTAATTTGCGGGATCTGTCGCGAATCTGGGAAGGAATTTTGAAAGGTAAGTGGACATTTAAACTCACAGGGAATTTATTATTTGTGTCGGGGGTAGTAACTTATAAGCCATTGTCATTGGTATAGGAAAATAGCGATACAGTGTAATCAAAGAAGCTAATTTTGGGCCTAAATTATCGGTGATTCATTGATCGTAGATGATTCAGCAAGTGGAATCACCGATGATTCAAAGTGGAGTCACCGATGATTCACAGTGGAATCACCGATGACTCACAGTGAAATCACCGATGATTCACAGTGGAATCATCGATGATTCACAGTGGAATCATCGATGATTCACAGTGCAATGACCGATGATTCACAGTGGAATCATCGATTGATTCACAGTGGAATCACTGATGATTCACAATGGAATCACTGATGATTCACAATGGAATTAGTGAGGATTTAACAGTGGAATGAGTAAAGATTCACAGTGGAATCAACGAAGATTTACAGTGGAATCAGTGAAGATTCACAGTGGAATATCACCGATATTTCACAGTGAAATCTTGTACTCCACACTTTCTACTTCACTTCAAAGTGATAATAAAAAATATATATAAAAAAATCGTTGATGATTCACAGTGGAGTCACTGATGATTCACAGTGGAGTCATTGGTGATTCACAGTGGAGTCATTGGTGATTCACAGTTGAATTCACCGTAGATACACAGTGGAATCACCGATTATTCACAGTGGAATCACCGATGATTCACAGTAGAAACACCGACGATTCACAGTGGAATCACCTATCGTTCACTGTGAAATCACATATGATTCACTAATGAATTACATATGATTCACTGTAGAATCACCAATGATTCACCAGTGAATCACAGATGATTCACCAATGAATCACATATGATTCACCAATTAATCATAGATGATTCATCGTGGAATCACCGATAATTCACAGTGTAACTACCGATGATTCACAGTGTAATTACCAATGATTCACAGTGGAATCACCGATGATTCACAGTGGAATTAAAGATGATTCACAGTGGAATCTCAGATCATTTACAGTGGAGTTCCAGTGTCATTACACAGTGAATCATCTGTGATTCCAAGGAGATTCGGGAATTATCGGTGATTTCTCGCTGATTCACCAATGATTCACCGGTCATTGCCCCGGGTGGACGAACAGGTAGGTGGAAACATAAAGAAGCTATCGCTACTTTACAAAGAATCTCAACTTATAGAAAAATCTCCTGATTCTCTCTTGTCATTCGGGATATATTTTTTCACGAGGAGTTCCAGAAACTCCATTGCACGAAGTGGAATGGTGCTTTTTCCTATTAATAAATCTTAAGGCTTCCTGTTTCTCCACAGTACGACAACAAGAGTGCGAAACAATCGAGTCGATGTTGAAGCTGTGGCGACATGAATGTTTGCGAACTATCGCCGATCGTTTCATCACTTTGAACGAAAAGAAATGGTTTGACAAAGTCATGCTGGAACTGGTCCAAGAGTATCTCAATTCAAACACAGGCCAATACAACGATGCGGAAACATATTTCGTCGATTTTCTCAGAGATATTCCGGAAATGACTGGAGGCGAAACAGACGACGCCCTACAAACACCGAAGATTTATGAAGAAATACCATCCTTCAATGCTGTTAAAGAAAAGGTTGTGTCTTTGATGAAAGCTTTTAACGAATTAAATCGAGGATTCGAATTGGATTTGGTGTTCTTCCACGACTGTCTGGTTCATTTGATTATCATTTCGAGAATCATCCGCACTCCACGAGGGAATGCTCTTCTGGTAGGCGTTGGAGGCTCCGGTAAACAGTCGTTGACGAGACTCGCATCTTTCATCGCTGGCTATAAGTTCCATCAAATCACGCTTACTCGATCGTACAACGTAAACAATTTTGCTGATGATTTGAAATATTTGTACCGAACGGCTGGTGTGGAAGGACAGGTAAAGCTTTTTAGTTCTAAACTCAGTTTTCCCAACGATTGTTCGTTTCTCAGGGCATTTCGTTCATTTTTACGGACACTGATATTAAGGACGAAGCCTTTCTGGAATACATTAACAACATTTTAAGCTCAGGAGAACTTCCGAGTTTATTTACAAAGGAAGAAACAGGTTTGTAAAGTGGTGCAAATAATACTTTTCAGTTACATCCCTTGACACCTAGTTCGAGTTTCATTGAATCGTCTCTTCTTTCTTAACAATACAACTACGCAATACAACTGAAAAACGAGGTGACTATTTATTCTGGAAGTCAGTAATTGTTTTAGGCTCATTTCCCTGTGTGACTTGATTAACATTCCGCGTCCAAGAAAAAGTTATTGGCTCAATTGGACAAATTGTCATTAAGTCAGTATAAGTTTTCAGAGCCTTTTTCTTCTGCCGGTGGCGGCTCTCGTTATTCTGAAAACTTTTGCAGTAAAGTGCACCAAGGTGCAGTAAAGTGCATCAAGGTGCAGTAAAGTGCACCAAGGTGCAGTAAAGTGTACCAGGGTGTAGTAAAGTGCACCAAAGTGCATTAAAGTGCACCAAGATGTAGTACAGCGCACCAAGGTGTAGTACAGTGCACGAAGGTGTAGTAAAGTGCAGCAAGGTGTAGTAATGTGCACCAAGGTACAGTAAGGTTTAATAAAGTGCAGTAAGGTACAGTGAAAGGCAGGTTTAATGAGCTGCACTGAGCTCTAGTGAAGTGTAGTGACGTACGCTGAGGTGTAATGTTGTGAGGTGCACCAAGATGCAGTGAGGTGTAGTGACATTTTGGATTTTATATTATAGAAGTAGTTGGTTTCCAGCCACTGCGGCCATCGAAAATGGTTCTACTAGCTGGGTAGGTTTCTCCAACGTTTATTATGCTCGGCTTTAAAAGCTTCCCTTACGCTCTCCGAGTGGAATATGAAATACCTTGGCTAGGGCCATAAACATTGACTTCACCTCCTGCACGGGCAAGCTGATCAGCTTTCCCGTTCCCTTCAAAGCTCATGGTCCTGGAACCCGGAACAATTGCACTTGATTTTCTCAAGATAGTCTAAGTAAGACAGTTTATGAAGCGCTTGCACGCATTCGATTAAAGTTTTACAGATGAAACAGTGTCCATTTAATGCTTTAAGACAAGCTTGGCTATCTAAAAATGTGCTGATAATTCTGATCTCTTCCAAGTAGAGAATTCCATATCCTCGCTAATAGCGAGTGTTTCGGTTTGCAAAGCCGTTACATATCGGTCTGAGGGTGTAGATTATTCGATACCAGGGAAAGCGGAGTAGACGATAGTTATGTTGCTTGGGAAAGATTTTCTTTGAATTTCGAGGATTTTCTGAGAATTTGAAGGATTTTTTGGAAGATTTTCATTTCAAAGGATTTTCTTTTGAAAGCAAAAGAGTTTTCTATATTGATCTGCCTCTCGCACAGAGCGTGATTGTTGACACTTCCCTCTAAAAATGGCCAATACCTTGAAGATATGGTTTCCATCCCTGAACTCCACGTCTCTTGGATAAGAGGATTAGCCAGTGCAGCCAATCAATTAAGAAAGTTATCTACCTGAACTTTCTTCATTACATTTTTCCATTTCCTTAGATGAAATTATCAACGATTTGGACCCAGTTCTCAGAAAACAGGATCCGAAAGTAGTACGAACACGAGACACTCTTTATGATTTCTTCATCCAACGCTGCCGTTCCAATTTGCATGTAGTTCTTTGCTTTTCACCAATCGGTCAAAAGTTTCGCACGCGTTCGTTGAAGTTTCCCGGTCTCATTTCCGGTTGCACGATGGATTGGTTCCAACCCTGGCCGGAAGATGCTCGTATTGCCGTATCGCGTCATTATCTCGCCACCTTCCCGATGGAATGCTCAGAAAACGCTAGAGACGAAGTGATAAAAGCCATGAGTTTCATCCATCAAAATGTGTCGGAAACGTGTGTGGAATATTTCCAAAGATTTCGTCGACAGATATTCGTTACACCGAAAACATTGCTCACGCATCTCGTTAGTTATAAAGAAATGTACGTGGAGAAATATGAAAACATTCGAATGTTGTCCAAACGTATGGAGAGTGGTCTTGTTAAGCTGGAAGAAGGTGGCGCTGCTGTGAAAGTACTGAGAATTGAACTCATGGAACAAAATAAAAAGATGATCGTCGCAAGTGAGCAAGCGATGCGCGTTTATGCGGATGTTAAAGTTGTTGCCGATGATGCGGAAGCGGTTAGAACGGAAGTGTCGAAAGTCAGGTTCGGGGCACAGGCTATCGTCAAACAAATTACCGCTGACACAGCAGTGATAGAGAAAAAATTGGCTAAAGCTCGACCTGCTTTGGAGGAGGCTCAAGCTGCACTCAATGTAAGTATTTCATGAAAATTGTGCTCAGACTTACGAAAAAAATGAATCTTTAATTTTTGAAAGTTTTTGAATTTTTAAAATTTTCGATTTTTGAAAAATTTTTTAGTTTTTCACAAAAAATTAGACTT
>CM055404.1:139852890-139871469 GCA_029228625.1 Pseudolycoriella hygida
CCAACTTTGTAATAAAATTCCTCCAGTGAGTGCAATTTTTGAGTGTTCACATCTAAAACAACTTGTAAGACTCGTGCGAAGAACGTAGTGTGTGTTTACCACAACGTTTGTAACTCTTTGTAAATCTTTTTCTTTACTGGAATGCAATCGAAAAATTGATTACGGGATTCAATTTGGGCAGAATCGGTCAAAAACTTTCGAAGTGACGGTCTAGGTTTTATCAGTTTGGGACGATCGATTTCTCGATCTCGAACACAGATGTCTTGATCCTTTGTTCTCAATCCCGTTCATCATGAAAAAAATCAAGAGAACCTTCGCGTGCCGACCAGGAACTTGTCTAATGTGATAGGTCCTAGTTCAGCCACTCTCGAAGGGTGGACGACACATTCGCCGAGTGTTCTGTGCCTCAGCTGAAGGAACTTGTGGCATTCGCATATAAGATGAAAACGCGTTTCCTCTTGCTAGCCACAGGAGCACTCTGGGTCACCAAGAATCTTCATTTTCGTTAGGTTCTTGTTGAGTCCCGCTCATCGTCAGGAGCTCTTTTGTCCATCTCTCGTTCGGAGTGGGGAGGAAGCACTTGGTGTGCACTCCTCCTTCATACGCTGTCCAGCTCTTACCGTGTTCCGCCTTCACCCAATCCTTTATCACTTTCTTTTGGTTACTCAAATTTATCACTTTCGTATAAAGTGAGTTCGCGACAGGGATGTGTGGTTCCGGTCCGAATGTGATAGCCGTCGAGCCGGCTCTAGCCATTTCATCAGCTTTGTCATTGCCATCCACTCCCGAATATCCGGGCACCCAAACCAGTTTGACCCGATTCTTCAGCCCTATATGATTTTGGTGTTCCTTGCATTCTTTCACCAACTTGGAAATCACAACGGGTGATATCAGCGCCTTTATCGCTGCCTCACTATCCGTGCATATTACTATATTTTGTCTCCTCTTCCTTCTGGCAGAAGTTCACGAGCAGTTAGGAGTGCTGCCGAATTTTCCGCCTGGAAGATGCTAGAGAGCTTCCCTAGATGGATCCAAGTTCCGGTATCCGTTCCTGGGTGGTATATACCAGCTCCAGTCCCTTCACTCATTTTCGACCCATCCGTAAAACCAACCCATTCGCTACTAGGTAACGTAGTTGGCTACCCATTTTCCCTTTTATTCCTGTCTGGGAAGATTGCTTCAAAGTTCCCTTCGAAACTTAATTCTCGCTTCATGTAATCCCGTGGCATGTCAAAAATGCGATCAGAAATCATACTTTTGATCTTCCCACGCCCGGTGCAGAATCCTGAAGTCCACAATCCATTTTGCGTCAACCTGTCCGCTATAGCGAAAGCTTTCGCCTTCATTACTATATCTGCAGGTGGCACCGCTACCAGAACTTCCAGGGCTGCTGTTGCCGTCGTCTTCATGGCACCAGTGGCACACACATATCAGTCGCTGAACTCTGAGTCCTCTCCTTCGCCGCCTCTACATTTAGCCTTGGCCACCAGAGTACGCAGCCATGGTTCATTGCGGGCCTAACTACCGCCTCATATATCCACAGTATTGCTTAGGAGGATAGGCCCCAGCTCTTTCCGATTGCATTTCTGCACATCCAGAAAGCCGTTAGAGCTTTTTGGGCCTTTTCTTCCATGTGAGCAATCCAATTTAGCTTGCAGTCTAACGTAACCCCCAGATATTTCACCTGGGCGCTCGTCTCAATGTCTTTTCCGAAGAGCTGCGCTTTTCCAACAAGCTCAGAGCCTGTGAGGCTTTTGCTAAAAGCCGTCACTCGCTGGCCTTTCTCACGGCACCATCTTTCCATCAGTGCCATCCTCATACAGTATCCCATGGTGTTCTCGAATTTGCCTTTGATCAGAACGGTCAGGTCATCCGAGTAGCCCTGGGCAGGAAACCTTTGTTGTTCAGCTTTTTTAGGAGCGAGTCCACCACTATACACCACAGCAGTGGTGAAAGGATGCCTCCTTGGGGGCATCCTTTGGCCACCCAGAGACTGGCCTTGGAGCCACATATATCGGCCTCAACGGTTCTGTCTCTGAGCATCCTATCAATCCATCTAATCACAACGGGCGCTACTTCTGTCTCTGCCAGCCCGTTGTCGATCAATTCAAATCCCGTGTTGTCGAATACGCCCTCTAGGTCCGTAAAACATCCGAGGGATATTTCTCCGACCCTGAAGGATCCTTCTATGTCGGCGACGAGGCTATGCAGAGCGGAGTCTGTAGACTTGCCTGTTTGATAACAACATGCCTATCAAACAGGCAAGTCTACAGACTCCGCTCTGCATAGCCTCGTCACCAGAAGTGGGCACCTTGTCAGGGTTTCTTCCCTTATATACAGGTCTATCATTCTTTACAGAGCCTTCAAAATGAAGGATGTGAGACTGATTGGCCTGAAGTCTTTTGCTCCGTTGTGCAACGGCTTACCCGGCTTCGGTATAAAAGATACTTTTACTTTTTCCCATTTTTCGGGAATATGACCAAGAGCTAAGAAAATTTGATTTAACCGATTTGCTATCATCAGATAGAACGGTAAATCGATATGTGTGCAACAGTTTAAATCGAACTAAACCCTCACGTTACATAGTTACAATATGTTGGCGGCATCTGCCACTACAAGATCGCATAGGCTTTCATGAACGTAATAAGCTCTTGAGTTAACTTTGGAGACAATACACTCAGGGTTAGAGCAAGAAATGTTTTATACAAAACTTCAACACATGGCAGCTGTAACCATTTCCGTTACACTTCGCTAGTCCAAAAAATTCCTCTAACTGAGACAGATAGATACGTCAGCACTTTGTCCATCACGTCCATCAGCATATCAAGGTGCATGACTTGACTGAAGATTGGCACTAGATGCCGAAATGTTGATCTCTTCTAATTATCTCCATAGCGCAACTGTTCCAGATTTCGAATATCAATTTTTGAGGACTTTAAGAAAAGTATTCGATGATAAAGTCATTTTAGCGAGTAGCGACTAGCGAAACTGGATTCGCTAAAGGCACAGTTAGCGATTTTTAGTCGCTACAAGCGAGGTAAATGGAAAAGTAGCGATGTGCGGCTTATGGAAAGAGATCTTTGCAGCCTGAGAGGACATCCTGAGTTAAGGAAACATCACATCGGCAAATTCCCTAGTTAACACGTCCAACGTGCGTCCAATGTAATTGTGAGAGTGAATTCAAAGCTCCAATGCGATGAGTACATTGAAGAAACACACGAAAATATTGAAAAGTCCGTTCGGGATATCGCCCGAAGCGGGCAAATGGACTTTCGGGGAATGTATGGCCAGTCTTGGCCTGAGATGACGTATATCTATAACTCGATTAACCAAAGCAACATGACGTTATTATTCTCGTGAAACTTTATTCATAAGCTCTTCAACTACAATCCACTTAAGATAATTGACGACCTAGAGAAAGAGGCACGTCAAGCTTAATCCGAGAACGGTGTCAACACACTCAGAACTAGTAGATATGAAAAAAATTGAAATTTGGGGGATCTGTAAATCTTACGGTTCTGAATTCTAATATTTGCGCTAATTGGAGTTGAGTAGACGTTAACACTCAATAGTGCTGGTGTATGAGAACTTCTTTTATTGAGAAAAATGTTCTTTTGATGTTCCTTGTTTCGATCAGGACAAAATTCCTTATGAAGTGCGGCACCAGATGTTTAATTTAATATTTTAACCAACAGGTTTTGATGTTTACGCGAACAACTTTGTCCGAATTATTACTGGCCATCGAAGGGACAATTATAATGAACGAAGAACTGCAAAATGCATTCGACAGCATCTTTGACGCTAAGGTCCCAAGAAAGTGGCTACGAACGAGTTGGGAATCGTCGACGTTAGGATTTTGGTTTACCGAATTGATTGACCGAAACAAGCAATTTTCTATCTGGATTTTCAAAGTACTTCGACGACTTTTCTTTACTTATCTCAAAGATTTTCGGGTTTTCGTTTGTTATAGGCGCGACCAAAGTCGTTTTGTCTATCCGGATTCTTCAATCCACAAGGATTCCTAACAGCTGTACGTCAAGAAACAACTCGAGCGAACTTGGAATGGGCTTTGGACGAAGTGACGCTTCAAAATGACGTCACGAAAATGTACGAAAATGAATGCAAGATACCAGCTAAGGTTCCATTCGCTAGCATTTAACTTAAAAAATAAATATTTCAACAAATTCCTTACCCAGACCGGAGTCTATGTGCATGGCTTATATCTTGATGGCGCCAGTTGGGATATTAAGAAAGGGGTAGTCACTGAAGCTGTTAACAAGGTTCTCTACAAACTGATGCCAGTGATCCACATTTTCGCCGTCAACACTGCGCCACCAATGTCAACCACAATGTACGAGTGTCCCGTGTACAAAATAGTAAAACGAACGAATCTAAATTTCATCACATCTTTACGCTTGAACTCGGACAAACCTTCGACACTATGGATTCAACGAGGCGTTGCTCTGCTTTGCGATATAAAATAACATTTCTTTCTGGTCTATTGTTGTTGTGCAATCAACATTTAATACAAAAAATTTCCCATCGTATTATTCTTCACAACTTTTTGAAATGAAAAAAAAATCTTCTTTAATATTCAACATAAATAGTGGACTTAAGTATTTCTCTACAAAAGTTCAAAGATGAAACGTTTATACGGCTACTTTGAATGTTAATATTAGAACACCAGACGCTACGGCAGCCCCGTGCAAGTTCTAAGTTCAAGTGTCCCGGTCTCGTTGTTGTTTCTGGTGTTTATTAATGTAGGTCTTGTTAAAAGGGAAAAAAATTTCCGGCGAATAAAAAATACCGGCGAAAAAAAACTTCCGGCAAAAAAAATTCCGGTGAAAAAAATTCCGGCAAAAAAAATTACGGCGAAAAAAATTCCGGCCGAAAAAAATTACCGCCAAAAAAATTTCCGGCAAAAAAAATTTTCCTGCAAAAACTTTTTGGACGAAAATTTGGACGAAAAAAAAATTCCGACACAAAAATTTTCGGCGGAAAAAATTTTCGGCGAAAAAATTTCCTTTGAAACGAAACATCTATCTCCAATAAAAGAAAATTTACAATAAATGTAATTTTTCCCCCATGTCCGTCCCATACCACCGTCGACCATTTTGTTGGTCACCCTGACACACTACACACCCAACCCAGCAACTTTTCCTTTGACACCAAACATCTATCTACACCTACATCCTAACACAGCCCAAAAAGTTTGCTCATATTTGACCCACACTTTGAAAACACTCACACACACATACAAAACATTCTTCTATATGGGCTTTATATGGCGCCTTCTAAGAGCCCTGACGCCCAAACGAGGCCGGTATCCCCCCCCCCTTTGTTAAAATGTCATATGGCGTAGAATGCCCACCCGAAGGTCCCTGCAAAATTTCAAGAAACGTTATCGAGCCGTTTTCAAGCACGAGCCGAAAAACTCGGTTTTCATACAAATGGTTCTGGAACTAACTAACTAGCCCACCCACCCCTAACTAACGTAGGAGTTTCCATTAACTTTAGCTTCTATGAAATAGCACATTTTGTATGGAAAACGACGATCCACTGAACCGATGTTAATGAGTAAAACATCGATTTCAATCAAAATTTTACGAAGAATCCGAAAAACTAGGTATCCGTCGGTTCCCGCCGTATACGAAAAAAATTTCTTAATTTTTTGTACGTATGTGGATTTGCGTCACGGGTGCATTGCTTCCGCGCGCCCATGATATTATGCATATACGCAAAAGGTATTTCATATCCAAATGAGGTGGAAAGTCCGTGTGTCAGTGGCCTCCTAAAGAGATGGAGCGATGTTTTCAAAATCTTTCTTTACAGCACGTTGTAAAATTGTGAACTGTCAAATTTGCGATGATTTTTTAGAACAGAGTCCTGCGTATATAACAGATTATAGCAAGTGTGCTGTGAAAGGATGACTCTTACACGAATAATAGATGAATCAGAATTCAAAATGTATGAGTGAGAGTAGAGTATGAAGGTCGAAAGTGGCTCTGAAAATTGATCGCATTCCAAGTTCGTTTGCGATGTTATTTCATGCAAATGTATATATAATGTAATATAATAGACTTTTTGAATTCTAATTCATCTATTATTCGTGTAAGAGTCATCCTCTCACAGTACATGAGCTATTGACAGTTCACATTTTTGTGACGTGCTCAAGCATTACATGTTCTCGCTCGAACAAGATAGTTTGTAAAGTTTTCCCTTTTACAAATGCGCTGTGCTCTTTATTAAGTAGCGATAGCTACTTTATGTTTTCACCCTTCCTGTCCGTCAGTCTGCTCGTGTGTGCACTACACCTCACTGCACTTAATTGCACCTCACTGCACTTAATTGCACCTCACTGCACTTAATTGCACCTCACTGCACTTAATGACACCTCACTGCACTTAATGGCACCTCACTGCACTTAATTGCACCTCACTGCACCTGATGGCACCTCACTGCACTTAATTGCACCTCACTGCACTTAATTGCACCTCGCTGCACTTAATTGCACCTCACTGCACTTAATTGCACCTCACTGCACTTAATGACACCTCACTGCACTTAATGGCACCTCACTGCACTTAATTGCACCTCACTGCACTTGATGGCACCTCACTACACTTAATTGCACCTCACTGCACTTAATTGCACCCGCTGCACTTAATTGCACCTCGTTGCACTTAATTGCACCTCACTGCACTTAATTGCACCTCGCTGCACTTAATTGCACCTCACTGCACTGGGGGTCGACCCACTCCGATCCTTAACCTAACTGCACTTAACTGCACCTACCAGAGTGAAAAATCATAAGCCCTTAGGGCTTTGTACAGGGTTAAAAAATGTGATAATGAAAAAACTTATGTAATTGAATTTCTTGAGGTGTACACACAAGTTTACGAATGAAGTTTTCGAAAATCTGCACTTGAGAACTTCATTTTGCATGGAATTAATCGCAAATATTTTTAATAACTTGGTTGGAGAACGTCAATATGTTTCGTAAACTCTTAGGTGGGTTGGATTTTCTCTTGAGACTGTTGAACTTTCCCAATATTTTCACTATCAAAGTTTTTCAATTGTAAGAAACATTCGAGGCAGACAGACGCTTGTTTCACGTCGTATTTTGGTTTTGAAGCCAATTCGGCGACAGAGTATGTATAGATGTATAAATTGACAAATTGGATGAGTTGCTTCAGCAATACAGCATCTCATATCCAGAGATAATCATTGCGGGTGAGTTTAATGAAGATTTGATAGCTAAGTCCTGCAAAACGAAACGTTATATGTCTGTGATCGATAACTTCTCCTTAAAGTTCGTCTCTGAGGAGACGACTCACTTCCAGGCGCGCCGAGTATAGTATGGCGACCGTGGCCAATGCCACATACGAGCAAGTTCGTATGTGGCGACGCCACATACGAGGAAAATTGTAAATATACTTTTTATTGGCTGAAAAATTTGAATTTTCCAAAATAATAATTAATTTTTGTAAAACGAGATTTTTGTTATCAAAAAGTTTCGCCTGCGGCGCACTATGGAAGAATGTAAAGAGTCAATCATACTCGCATTATTGATAACATTCTTTGCTTTCTGATGTTCTTTCTTCATTAACTTACCGTAACCGTACCCTTGTCCCGTAACAAACAAAATTCTAAACTGTAGAATTTTTCTTAGAGCAACTTTCATGGAGCTGATCTACTAGTGGACCGAATTCAGGAGAATCCAACATGCCCTGAGAAAAGTCTGATAGATCATGAGATATTTGGGTTTGAAGTTATGTTACTGTAGATTCACACAGTAACGCCAAAGACACCGAAAGTGTTACTGTGCGCTGTGGGACAGGTCATGAATTGCTTCATATATCTTAATCGTTACAGAATTTCTTAACACGAAACGAAATGCGTTTGTTGATGAACTAAATGTGAAGTCTAAAAATGTATTTCAATAAACGAGTCACTGTAGTGTACTTTTATGTACAGGTTTATAGACAACATTTAAGGAATTAAAAAAAAAATCTGCTAAAAGTTTTAGATTTGGGTCTTTAATACCCTGTTTTGCACCCAAAGACTCAAACAGAAGTCTCAGCGTAGCTGTAATAATGTTGTCATACATGAAAGTCTAAAAATTTCTAAAATAGAGGATGCCTCCATATTTTTAAAATTTCTAAGTCAATCCCTGAAATTGTTTGCCACATACGCCCAAAACAAAACTCGGCGCGTCTGCTCACTTCTCGTCTACTACGTCCACTGCCACTGATCACTTTACAACCAACAAAATCGAAAAGGTCACTCGGTTCTCCTAGATTAGCCTTCCGGGGATCTCGATTGATCTTCGATTGATCTTTGAAAGCTGATGTCTGATGCGACTCCTTTAACTGAAGCTTTCAACAATGATGTTCGACGATTGTTAGATATCCATGCTCCGCTAGAACCGTGCCTGTCGCAACTATCAGCCAACCCGTGGTTTAATTCAGAAGTCAGTTGGGCAATGGTTGCCAGGGATTGGCCTACCTGTAGTGGAAGAGAGAACGTACAGACGAAGCATTTTCTCGCTTTAAGATTCTGAGGAATCGTGCCACGCAAGCGACCTCTGTAGCTAAGAAGAGACACTTTGCTAGAAAGTTCAACGAGGAATCAGTGGGGAAGCTTAAGTCGGTTAGATTTTATCTCGGACTCGGGTGATGGGACTTAGCCATTTACGGCAGATGAGCTCAAAAATCATTTTGTGGGTGGATTTCCAAGAACGATTAGCTCGTCGCTGAAACCGCTGGCAAGTCCATCCACGAACCTGAATCTTGCGTTTTCGTTTCACTGAGTCTCAATTCAAGAGGTGTAGGGGCTTCGATATTAAGCGTGAAATCTGGCTCAGTTGGCACGGATCATATCCCTATCTCATTTATAAAAATGCTTCTCCCTCTTATCATGCCAGTTTTACTGATCAATTCGATAATTACGAAGTCAGTCTTTCCTAAACTCTGGAAGTTTGCTAGAGTAATCCCAAGGCATAAGAATTCGCGTTTCCCTGCCCTCAACGACTACAGACCCATAAGCATGCTACCTGCGCTCTCGAAGGCGTTTGAGAAGCTGTTGAAGAGGCAGATTGTAGAGTTTTTGGGAGAAAAATGAATCCTCTGTTTCGGCTTCAATGAGGTTTCGGCTCTGGCTATAGCACGACGACTGCGCTTTTAAAAGTAACCGTAGTTATCAGGGTGAATATGAGCATTGCTACTGTCCTTCTTTTACTGGACTTCACTAAAGCATTCGATTCCGGGTCCCATAGTCTCTTGCTATCAAAGCTAGAGACAGAATTGGTTTCACTCCTGATGCTGTCCAGTCCACTACTGGTCGTTCGCAGTCAGTCTTTGTAAACGAATTCCTATCCAATGTTCTTTCAGTTACCAGGGGCGTCCCGCAAGGCTCTGTCCTTGGCCCAATTCTTTTCTCTATGTTCATCAACGATCTTCCTCATCATCTGAATCATAGCAAGAGTCACCTGTTAGCGGATGATTTTCAACTTTACAAGGCGATCCATGAAGATAACATTTACTTTGACATGAACCTGCTTAAGTCTGACGAGTGGTATCACTGACTTAGAGTTCGAAGGTGTGACTGTTAATTTCGTAGATAGGGTGAAGAATCTGGGTCTGATGTTTCAAAGCCAAATGGGATGGGAATGTCATGCGAGTGTAGTATCTGCTAGGATCTTCGGGGGTATTCGCAATATGTGGCCAACCGCTCGGCTAAATCCTCTTAAGGCCAGGAAGCACTTTGTGAAATCTCTGCTGATGCCTCATTTGACCTATTACTGTGCTGTATTTGGAGAATTATCTGCTTGCGCCAGAAAATTCTTGAAAAGTCTTTCAATGCATGTGTCCGCTTCATCTACTGGATTGATCGATATGAACCAGTTTCTGGCCACACACACAGACTTCTTGGGAATGACATCTTCGCTTACCAAGAATATCTTACCTCATCGTTTCTGCTCAAAGTTATTGCTTCGAGAAACCGGACTACATATTTCAAAATCTGAGCTTCGGTTCGTCGATTAGCACTGTTCTATCGTAGCTTTAAGGCGGAAATATATGTAAATTCAAGAGATCCATATCATTGCCAATAAACTTACTACTACTACTAAGCCCCAATGAGGAGAACTTCTGGCATTCACATATAACATGAACGCCCGTCCCCTCACCGAGGCCGAGGAGAGAGAGTACCATTTCAGCCAGATACTTTCTCAATCCAGAGTACCCAGTGATACCACCCACCACCCTCTTAATGCGTCCCCTGTCCATGTTTAGCAATTCTCCAGCCCATTTTCCATAGGTGGCCGCGAAGAAAAGCTTCGTGTACATTCCTCCATCAGAGGCTCTCCAATAGTTAGCGAATTCCGACTTCATCCAACTCTTCACCACGCCGAGTGTGGTATGGGTATAATAGGCTCTGGCCCGCAGCTTGATGTTGCCGAGTCTTTCCTCGCCAGCTCATATGCTCTCTCGTTACCATGCACGCCGGGAACCCAGACCAGCGTTACACGATTTCTCAACCGCATGCGGTTCAGGGTTTTAATCCCGCTATAAGTTTTATTTTATTCCAATGGTTTTAGGAACTATGCAGAATAGTTAATATAACAATTCTTGTAAACAAAAATGCTACTTGTGAAGCTAACGCGTCGGTAAATATTACAAGCAAATTGACTGATCTTGCATTGGATAACCGGGAGATTTTGACGAAGTGTTCGGTCAAAATGTTCCAACAAAATCCTTCAGAAGTGGCGATGGTCTACGTTGTGCGACCGAAGTTCATGTGCCAATTTATGTTGGAAATCGCATGATCAACTGGGAGATTTTCGAAAAAATGTTCAGTCGCGATAAACGTACAATTGTCACCAGCATCTCCAGTCCCGACTGTTGTTGGGTAGATTTGTTTGTTTCTGCGTTCCTTGACTGGGATATTTCCAACGAAATGTCCAGTCGCCTGATTGACAACATTCAGACGTATGTCTTCGAAGACCAAATATGATGTGAGTGAAATCAGTTTGGTTGTCGTCTTCTTCGATTTAAGCCCAGCAAACGTTGACACGCACAGTTGGTGAAAATTTAGGTTAGGTTATGCTTCTGCATGTTTCGTGTTAGTTTCTTCATAAATTGCCTAGCTAAGTGATGTACTTCAACACGTTAGCGATATTTAATCTTTTCTTAATCGTTGTAGGTTCACCGGCCAATTATTAACTTTAAAAATACGATTTTCTGTCTCTTCTGAACTGAAAGCGGTGTTGACGTTTTGGCCGCGTTCACTTCAGTGAACCCCACGCCAGTGTCGATTCGGTAGTTCGATAGACTTCGGCGAAGTTCTCGTTTGTGTTAAGAATCCCTTTGCTATGCCTCTGAGAACCTTCATGTCAGAAGCATTTTCTACCAAAGACTAATCGAAGCCTATGAAATTTTCCTCAGAAATTTCTCTAAAAATGGATAGCGAACGATTATACTTTTCAATTTTTTTTAGATTCCGGTTATTCATTCGAAACATCGTCAGACCGCTATAATTTTAATGTGAGTAAATTTGACTTTCCTCCAGCGATGTGAAAAACATTTTCTAACGGTATGTTTTATCGACTTTTTACCTGTAAAGCAATCAGGACGAACGAGAAACCGTTATGTAAATTTTTCCACCATCTGCATCATTGTAGTCATGCGAATGATGTGTTGTATCCGAGAGATGAGGTATTTGACTTAATCGACAAACTTTTTTTTCCATTACTCAACTTTTCTGTTACCATTTGTACATGGAACGCAACTTTCTCCGAGCTGAATGTATATCATTATATCCAATTTTCCATCGTTTAAGAGTGAAAATCGTTGTATGCAAATTATTATGAATAAAATATTCGAAAAAAAGTAAACAAAAAGCGCTATAACGTCAACCACAGTGCAAATTTTTCATTTAATAAAACGAGAGTTTTTTTTTGCTATTTAAATAAAACGAACGAGTGTTTTATCTCATCCCAGCGTAGTGCTTTAATGAATGGAATTATACTTTAAAGAATGTCTTTTGGTTCCATTGTTTGCGAATAATTAAATTGTTTTCGTTTTTGTTGATTTCAATTTGTCGGTGGATGCACGTTGAAAAAAACTCTTTTGTACACAGCTAAGTAAATTATTCAACAAAACAATGTGAAGGTAAATTTATTATTATCAAATTAAATGAAAATTTTATTGTAGTCTAGTCCTTTTTTTGGTAAAAGAATCCGCTATGTGTAGAGGACATGACCACCCGCAGAGATATCTTTGCATTTTGATTTAGTGCTGGTGTCTCTCTATCTTGGAAATACGAAGATCCACCACCTGGGTTTTCATTTAATGTGAAAATTTTATGCAGGTTCATGGAAAGCTGTCATTACTTTGAGTTGAATTTGTAATTTTATTTATTCTTTTGTAAGGGTTCAACAAACGAGTTCACGCATTTGATTCTCAACCCAACCACAACCACCCCTACTTTTTCCAAAACCTCACACTTCACGGTTTCCGTATTATTCCAATGTTGTACGCACCGTTAGTTACACCAGTAGTACCACTTCCTAAAGTTAATTTTTGTAATCTGGGTTTCGGGTGCTGCTACGAATGTGTGGTCGTCGATCCAGATTTTTATTTTATTGGCCTAAATAATTTGTCCTCAATTTGTCCTGGATTCTTGACACTTTGAAATTAGAGAACTGACACTTCGATAGTGTAAACATGTTTTGTACTAAAAACAGTAATCTTTGTCCTCAATTTGTCCTTTCAGAATCCAAACCTGTGCAGGTATTTCCTGAAGCACCGGTGGCCCGACAGAAACTGTGTCAGTTGGAAGTTAACCTCTCCATGTTTCCTCTGTACCCATGTCGTTATGTTTGGTATGAGTCTATGGGTCCACCTTCCTTATCCGTGGAGTTCCACTCTTGCTGCCACTGTCTCAGTGATTCGACTCTTAATTGCGTCCAAACTGTTTTGGTAGTTTGACCCTCTCTTCTCTTCTTTCTATGACATTCGCTGTTTTCCGTCAGCGTTATGCATATGGGCATCGTCCCGACTATGACACATACCGCTTCTAGGGATATCGTTCGGTATGCGCTTGCGACTTTTATGCTTGCCAGCCTTTAGGCTCTATTAAGCCTCCTCCGATTCCTCTTCGTATCTAGCGATCATACCGAAGACAAGGCACAAAAGGCCTTGGCGGCATTTTGGATCTGTAAGAACTCCTTTGGGAGGAACTGGGACATCTTAGGCCATTCTGTGGCTATACGAGGCTGTGATCCGACCCATCATGAGTCACGGTTCTGTAGTATGGTGACCAAGAATGGACGTGGAGAAAGCAAGGAAGAGACTGAGTGAGATACAAAGGCTAGTGTGCATAAGCATTGGAGACACTGCTGGCGATACCGCCTTTGGACTTAGTAATTAAGGCTAGAGCTTTCGCCACTGCGGATACGATGGAGCAGTCAGGCTTATGTGCCCCATGCTTCCGTTTAGGGCATGGCAGAATTAGAGACTTTATTTCGGATCCGATTTTTGACATGCCAAGAGACCGGATGGCGCCAGTAACTGACTTCACTAGGCCTTTTGAAGGGATATTTCCGAGCAGGCAAGAATGGCTGGATGGGTGGCCAACCTGTTTGCCTAGAAATGCGAAAGTGTTTTTCACTGATGGATCCAAGGCCGTAGAAAGAGCAGGGGCTGGAATATACGATCCAGACACTGCACATGGCAGTTGGTTCCACTTGGGCAAAACTTCCAGTGTCCTCCAGGCAGAGGTCTACGCAGCTCTCATGGGAGCTCAAGAATCGCTGCCGGCGAGGACGCAGGGAAGAGAGATCTTTATCTGCTCGGACAGTAAAGAGATGATTAGGGCGCTCATGTCACCCACCAAGCTTATGGAAGAGGGAATCAGATTACGTTGGTTTGGTTACCTGGACACTCTGGCGTGGAGGGAAACGAAAGGTCAGATGAGCTTGCTAGGGTAGGCTCCGCTACCACAGTAAGCGGAATGGAGCCGCGTCTACCAATACCCCAGGCATTATACAATGATGCATTAAGCAACTGAGTGCGACGGAGACACGCAGAACGCTGGGAAGCGTATGAAGGAGGCGCGCATACGAAGCGATTCTTCCCGAAACCTGATGAAAAATGGGCCAAGGACCTTATCAAAATGTATCAGAAGGGTAGTAGGGGCGACCACTGGGAACTGTGGGCTGAACCGACACCTGAATAAAATGCGTTTGTCGGAGACCCCAAGATGTTCTTGCGGATTAGAAGAGGAAGCGGGCATACACGTGATATGTGATTGCCCTAAATTCCTCCAAATGAGACGCAGGATTCTTCGGAATTTTACTGTGAGACCATCTGAGGCTATCAAATGTGGACCTGTCATTTTAGACCGGTTCTTGGAAGCGACAGGAAGGCTCAAATAATGATTTATATGATAAACGGGAAAAGGAACAAAGGATATACAAAAGACTAAAAAGCACTTAAATGGCCCCAGCTCGACGGCCCCTGGCCCGACAGTGCCCAGATTCCATCCCATAAAATATCTTTTGATTACCTTTCGAAGAACTTCGTATCGTCCCACGGGTCTAAAAATGTCCGATAAAAAAATTACTTTCTTCCAATAATGTTTACAAGGATTTGTGTTTCAAGACCAACAATAGGTCGTCCCAAACTAATAAATCTAACCTAACGCCTGTATCCACGCTGGTGTCCCGAAGGGCAATACCGATAGGGTGACACTTGCTAGGAGCCTCCTTTTGAAGCTGCGCAGTCCAAAGCCGTTTTGCATTATCCTGGCCAGTCATGCGGTGGCTTTCGTTGCCTTTTCTCACGTGTAGTCCACATGGCTATTAAAATTTCTGCGGTCGTCCAGCATAACTCCAAGGTACTTACGATCCGCTCAGTTTTTTTGCAGTTACTCACTAGCATGATCTCGGTTTTCTGGTGGGCCAGATTCATTTTTGCCGTTGTCATCCAGTTTTCGACAGTTTCTATCGTAACTACCTCCACCCCGAACTTCGACGTTACGGACACCGTCTTAGCGCATCTTGGCAATTTCATACATTACATTCCACAGCGTTGGTCCTGATATGGATCCCTGTGGTACTCTAGCTGTGATGTCTACTGTCTTTTTCCCTTCAGTAGTATCGTACGTTAGTACTCGTCGCTCGAAATAGTTTTTCAGCATTCTGCAGAGGTAATCGGGGACTCTCATGACATGCAACACCTTTTCTATCGCCAACCAGCTTGCGCTATTAAAGCATTCCTGACGTCTATCGTTGTTACATCACAGAAGCGGTTACCCCGTATTCTTTGCTTCCGCGCCTTGTTGGCAATCTCTATAACTTTTTTAACGGCCTCAATCGCTGATCTCCCTTTTCGAAATTCGAATTGTTCGTCTGACAGTCAGTGCTCGCCCTCTGTATATTTTCTTAGTCTATTCAGAATCGCGGCTTCCATCATTTTTCCTAATCCATCCAACAAACATACAGGTCTATATGATGATGGCTGGTCTGGCGGTTTCCCTGGTTTTGGTATTGGTACCAGCTTCTGTTTCTTCCATATTTCAGGAAAATATCCGTCGTCGAGGCATTTCTGCATTGTCAATATGAGTACGTTACGCTTCGCGCATGCTGTTGTCTTCAGAGCTACATTGGCTATTCCATCACCTGACTGCACCTTGATGCATCTGACTACAATTCACAGCACCTTGATGCACCCCTTGGTGTATCTTAGCACACCTTAGTGCATCTCACTTCGCCTTGATGCGCATTATTATACAATAACTCACACAGCTTAACCGAGACCTACGGTTGGTGCTACGGCTTGCCAAGTGCCACATAATTAATTTTAGAAACGTTGCAGAGGACTTAGAGAAAAATATTTTTGGCCACCTAAGGCCTCCATGTCGACGCTATGGTCAGCCGAGGACCATAATATTAATTTGTAGTGGAAGTCGAGCGGGGCATTTTTACCAATGTAATTGTGCATTCCGGAACACACTTAAGGCCTCCAGATTGATTCTAGTTCTAGGTTCTAGGTTAGTCGAGCAAAAATTTATTTTAGAAGTATTGTAGACGATGTCACCACCTTAAGCCTCCAGGCTGATCCTAGGGTCAGCCGATAGCCAAAAAATCAATTTTTTAGGTCCGCAAAGTGTTTTTTTTTTTGGGTCGGAACCACACCACACAAATTGTAAAGTAAGGTGTTAAGTTCGGCTAGATCGTAGGCCTGCCTTTTGCAAGTTTACAAGTATGTGACACCTTTATGCTATTACATACAGTTTTGAAAATTTCCTGCAAGTGTAAATTTCACAACACCACGAGACATCGTTTATACAAAACGTTAGTCAGGAGCGTAGCGAAACGAGGGCTCTACCAGTAAATCAAGAAAGCAGGCTGAGATGTTCCGTAAGGAAAATCCAACACTCAATATATGTAAAACGATACGTGGAGGATCAGGAGAAATAGAGAACTTGTAGAAATTTTTGGACCCGAACCGATTGTCGGAATGATTAAATCAACGTGACTGAGATGGGTGGGTCACGTGATATGTATGACACATGATAGGGTAGCCCAAAAAGCATTCAGGAAGCCCTAGAGGTCGACCGAAGAAAAGATGGATCGATTGTGTGGAAAGCCAACGATGGCGGTGTACTGTAGTGGAGTCAGCCAAAAACCCAGTCGGGCTGTTAAAGATCCGGGAATGTTGCTTTTTCTGGCCACAAGACAACAAAAATGTTTTAATTTCGCCACCAATTCATTTCCCTTGCATACCTGTAAACGCTAGTAAATTTGTTTCGATCTGTTCTCTAATGCAACATAATTAGCAGAATTTAGAAGTCGGTATTCTCTGAAGGCATTCCGCTTTCATTCATTAAGGTACGATATTTTCTACTGAAAAAATTACCCAACTACAAATGTAGAACTCTTCATTCCATTGCCATATCACATTAAGAGCGATAGTGTAATTGTTTTACAAATAACGCCATGCACTCCAAAGAGACAGCTAACAAATTTGTATATTTACACTTTAATTTCACACGATTCCTCTTCTTTTAATTGGGTAAATAGTGCAAAACAGAATATTTAATTAAAATTCATTTGGAATGTCTGTATCTAAATTATAGGTGTGATAAACAACATGCATCAAATAACACTTTAAGCGTTTTACCTAGTAGCGAGACTCATAGCTATAGATGAAATATACGAGCGCACGAAACGGGATGGCATTTGGACGTGAAACAACGTAAACGTGAAAATTGCAAATACTTATGGTCATGCAAGGGGAATCAATACTTTCATTATTCAAATGATTTAAATATAAATTTGATAATTTTATGTATTCGAAGCACGCTTTACTTCAGATAACGCACGTGTACAAATAAATTATCGATTTTACCTAGTGGTAGAAGAAACTAATTGTGTTTTCTGTTCATTCCCAACTAAGACAGGAAAAATTTCGACTGCTGACAAAGAATTGATAATAAAAATTCAGAGGTAAGGTAAGACTTTAGATACATAATCTAGCGACAATGGGACTGGTGATTTCTTGTTTCTCATCCCGTTCATGATGGCTGACCAGTCATCATATCACTAACCAGTCCCATTGTCGCTAGATGCTTGTTTAAAACGTCGCAAAAATGCAAACTGTCAAATTTGCGATGATTTTTTAGAATATAATCCTGCGTAAATAACAAATTTTTCAAAATTATAACTCTTGTACTGTGAGAGGGTGATCGGTGAATTAAATGCAATTATTAAGAAAATTCATTTTGTACACTGAATTCAACAGTTGGGCCACTTTGATTTACTCGTAGGCACGTCTTTGTAACTAATGGAGTAAGGTAGACTTTTACATAACCAAGGAAATGATAAGTTAAGTTTTAAAAGAACAAAAAATATCTCAATTTTACATATATTTTTGACACATTGGTCGCATTCGACCCATTAATTTATCATGGGCGCGCGGTAGCGATGCGCCCGTGACGCAAATCCCCATACGAAAAAAAATCAGAAATTTTTTTTTCGTAGACTTCATAACCATATAAGCAGCTAAGTTTTAACTTTTTTCCTTTGCGTCGAACCTTCTCAGACCTAGTTTATCGGATTCTACGTAAACTTTTGATTGAAATCGACATTTTACTCATTCCAATCGGTCCTGTGGATCCGAAGATATGACCTTTAGAAAATCGTCTTTTTCCATACTAAATATGCTACTTCATAGAAGCCAAAGTTAATGGAAACATCCTACGTTAGTTAGTTCCAGAGCCATTTGTTTTTTGGCTCGAATCGAAAACGGCTCGATAACTTTTCTTGAAATTTTGCAGGGACCTTCGGGTGGGCATTCTACGCCAAATGAGATTTAAAAAAAGGGGGGAGGGTACCGGCCTCGTTTGGGCGCCAGGGCTCTTAGACCAACAAAATGGCCGACGGTGGTATGGGACGGACTTAGAGGAAAAATTATTTTTTTTTTTAATTTTTTTTGGTTGGAGATAAATGTTTGATATGGGACGGATTCAGGGACAAAATTTATTTTTTTTATTTTTTTGTTGAAGATAGAT
>CM055404.1:139871969-139929908 GCA_029228625.1 Pseudolycoriella hygida
TTTTGGAGAAAAATTTTTTTGAAGAAAAATTTTTTTTCTGAGAAAGATTTTTTTGGAGAAATTATTTTTCTCAGAAAATTTTTTTTGTTGTTGCTAAAAAATTTACGCCGAAAATCGATATCGAACAAAACGAAGTGCCATGTTTACAAAACGCTCATTCTATTCACCCAGTTCTAATCTACGGATGTGAGTCTTAGGCGATGAAGAAAAGTGACGAACAGCTGCTGCTTGTATTCGAGCGTAAAGTAGTACGTACAATCTTTGGAGCGATGCGCAAAGGAGAAAAGTGGCGGCAACGATACAATTTTTAAATAAAACGTCATTTTAGCGAACCTGATATAGTGGCAAAGTCCGACCATTGAGGTGGGCTGGGCATTTAGCACGTGTGGATAGAAACAAATCCCTCTCGATGCTATTCCGAAACGATCTAGAAGGGCGAAGGTGAGTGGATCGCCCAAAAATGCGATGGATAGATGGCATCGAATCAGATCTTCGGGCGCTGGTAATAAGAAGTTGGCAAAGCGTAGCAAAAGATAGTAGACGTTGGAACCAGATTCTCGATCAGGCTAAGGCCCACATGCGGCTGTAGCGTCGGAAAAGTAGGTAAGTAAGTAAATAAAGTAGGGAAATATTACACATGTTCTGATTGACATATTATTGGGCTTTGGCCTGTTTGTTGATCGTTAAACCAAATAAATAAATAAAATAAATGTTGGAAAAAAGTCTTAGAAATAATTTACAGGCGGAAAACAAAGTAGGGAAATAATTGACAGTTAGAAAATAAATTAGGGAAATATTTGAAATGTGTGACATAAAGTAGGGAAATAATTGACAGATGGGAGATAAACTCCAAGTGAAAATTAAATGAACTAAAAATGGATTAAGAATCCATCACGCGTGATGGGTTATGAGAGTAAAAGAGACAAATGTATGTCGATTCTGTCAGAGTGACAGACTCAATTTTTATTCATTAATCAATAATTCGCAGGACTAAGGAAATATTTGACAGGTGTGAAATAAAGTGGGGAAATATTTGACAGGTGTGACATAAAGTAGAGAACTAATTGACAGGTGGGAAATAAGGTGTTGTACAGTGGGTTGAGGGGAACATTTTCCTCGTAAAACATCGGTTCAAGAGCTCATATCACTCCTCGTAAGTCTGCATGTGAAGGATAAATGAAAAGCTCATATTGAAATAGAAATAATTTTATTTCGAAACAGTCAATAATTTTCAAATAAAAAAAACATTCATAAACACCTCTCTCAATGGTTTCGATATATAAAACTACTTTTTCGTATATAACATTTTTTCAGTTTTTTAATTTTTTTTTTGCCTTTCATTTTTACGTTATTTCCCCTATACTATTAAACGTCTCTCATGTATTAACATAAAATGTAATTCCATTCTCATTTCGTTCATCGTCTTCGTCGTCGCTAAATTTTAATGTTGATGTTATCATCGGTTCCAAATCACCATCATCACCAGATGGTATAGCTGATGTTCCTGATCCTGATGACCTTTTTCCTTTCGATAGCTTATTGTATTTAACATTGGTGTGTGATCTGTAGCTAGTCCTCTGTTAAGTGAGAAATTTAGTTTTATTTTTCATGTCGAATGAATAGACGAAATTGTTGATTTTTTTTCGTCATTCGTTTGGGAAAAAGAACATTTTCCACATACCTGCAATGCAGCAAATATGATAACAAAAACTGTTATAATCAGTAAGCAACCAGCGACTGTGATTGCTGTAATCGTTGTGTAGAGAGAACCACCATTATTTAGGACACCGTTTTGTTCGTCATTTTTTCCGAATAAAGAATCATCACCGAACTGCTGTTCAGCACCGATTGCAATACGACGCTTTCCAGCTGGTGATGAATTTATGCAACCACCTGTGAGAAATAAGAAAATTTTGCTTAATATGTTGAAAGTTTTCACAGATTGAATGAATGGAATTTTACATGCGATTTTCTTTTCCAGTCTTCTGTAAATAATGTGCAACAATCATACGCGTTTGAAAGAAATTTTTTATATAAATTCTTGTTCCACAGTGTAGCGGGTCATGTTGAAAAAGATAGCGACGTAAGTTAAATCCACGCCTTTAGTGTGTCAACGGCTAATGTCAAACTATAGTGATTTTCATGACACGATGCTTAAGCTGTCATGAAAATCACCATACTTTGACATAAGCCGTTGAGGCACTAAAGGCCTGTATTCATGATTTTAGTGGGGCGTCGGCTTATGTCAAAGAATGCAACATTTCATGACGCAATCCAACGTCTTTAGTGCGTCAACGACTCATGTCAGAGTATATGGTTTTTCATGACACGATGCATCAGCTGTCAAACTTAATGATATGAAATTCACGTCATGAAAATTACTATACTTTGACATAAGTCTTTGACGCACTCATCATGAAATTTCGTATGCTTTGACATAAGCCTACGCCCGCCGCTTCGCACGAAACACATGGACTTTACACATGAAAATAGGCACATTCAGGCGTCGGTGGCTCATAAATACATTTTTTTAAATGTTGTAGAGCCGTGGCATGTGGTGTGGTAGGCGAAGGTGCCACAAAGTATTCCGAAGGTAGCCGAAGGTGTTGGAGAACAATTTTTTGCGGAAAGAAATTTTTTTTCGGAGAAAAATTTTTTTAGGAGAAAATTTTTTTTGGAGAAAGATTTTTTTTCTGAGAAAGATTTTTTTGGGAAAGAAATTCTTTTTCTGAGAAAAAGTTTTTTTTGGAGAAATTTTTTCGGAGAAACTTTTTGTTGTTTGGCGAAAAAGTTTTTTTCTGAGAAAGATTTTTTGGAGAATTTTTTTCTCAGAAAAATTTTTTTGAAGAAAACATTTTTTGGAGAAAAATTTTTGGAGAAATTTTTTTCGGAGAAAATTTTTTTTGGAAAAAAGTTTTTGTTGGAGAAAAATTTTTGTCTGAGAAAACTTTTTTCGGAGAAAATTCTTTTTGTAGAAAAATTTTTTGGAGAACCTTTTTTTCGAGAAAAATTTTTCGGAGAAAAATTTTTTTAAAGAAAGATTTTTTGGAGAAATTTTTTTTTGTGACAAATTTTTTGTAGAAATCTTTTTTTCGGAGCAAAATTTTTTTGTAGAAATTTTGTTTTCGGAGGAAAACTTTTTTTGGAAAAAAATTTTTGTTGAAGAAAAATTTTTTTCCACAAATATTTTCTCCGAAAAAATAGCTTAATCTTTATTATTGGAATACAGATGGCGATAAAAGAATAGGACGAAAAAAGTCATTAGCGCCTGGTACACAAATTACGTACACAATTTTTCAATATTTTGGATATCGTTAAATTTCGATGAGCCCCACTGTGATCAGCTCCCAACTCTGCGTAAAAATAATGTTATTGTCCGTCTCAACATAAATGTGGACTTTACACATGAAAATAGGCACATTCAGGCGTCGCGTCGGTGGCTCATGAATACATTTTTTTAAATGTTATAGAGAAATGATGTGGATATCATTCAAGGGATGAAATTCGGGGCTTGAAGTAAATCTTTCACGCTTTAGAAAGATATCATTTCAGACAAATAGCGGGAATTGTGTCACTAGTCCTTGTTCCCCATGCATTAACGTTACGTGGGAACTGTGACATTTTTACCAGGGTTTCTGTCTGATTTTTTTTGGGTCACTTTTACATGCGTTTCTGTTTGCACATTTCATACAATTGAACCCAGAAGTTGAATGAAAAATTTGGGTAATGCTAGGGAAATTATATTCGGGTCTAACTTACCTGTGTCTTTATCACAGTGACAACACGACTGGTCATCTGGTAATGCATCGGTTGGGCAGCAAGGCACGCATTGATTATTTAATCGGTCGAGATGTAGTGGAAAAGCGCAAGTAACGCATGAATACTGGCCAGGACCACTGCATGATCTACATGACTCGTGGCATATTTTGCATTGTTGCGTTGGTGGATCGTAAAATTGTGATCCAAGACATTCAATGCACAATCCATTGTCTAACATGAAATGGGAGGGGCATGATGTACAGGCAAGAGGGCCAGCATCTGTAAAAGAAGTATATTTTTATCTATCGAATCGAATTGTGAAATATTACACATCACACAATTTCAAATTGTTTTTTTTTCTTGTTCATCGTATATTGACTATATGATACGAATCCTAAACAAACTCGCACACATATCCCGCAGGTATATATTTTAATTTGAGAAGTTAAATATAAATAAACAAAGCAATACATTAATAACAAGAAATTTTACTCATAAAGGCTCTGTAACTGTTTTCAAAAGGATATTTTCCGATTTCTATAAAAAAAATTGGCCCCAAAGAAATAAATATATAAGTTGAACTGAACGGAGTTGTTGTTTGTTCACCAAGGGGAGAACGTAGGAAATTCCAAGGAGAGCAAAATTTTCAAAGACAAAATTGAAATTTTCTGTACGGCGCGGCGGAAATGATTATCACATTTTCAGATAATAGAAAGTTCTGTTTGGGTGCGACATTGGCAACATTAGGGGAAAATTACAGCAGTGAGAGAGTTTTTTACGGCATCCGGACAAAACGACCCCTGGACAAAAAATCCCGGTCAAAAAAACCCCTGGACAAAAAAATCCCTGGACAAAAAAACCCGGACAAAATAACCCGTACAAAATAACCCCCGGACAAAATAACCCCCGGAAAAAATTGTCCCCGGACAAAATAACCCCCGGACAAAAAACCCAGCATTTGGAGAGAGAGCGATGGAAATTACGCCATTAATCTGGACACCAAAAATCCTGACAGAAAAATCGGGACAACCAAAAATCTGGATGACCGAAAATCCGGGTGACCAATAATCCTGATGACCAAATATCCAGATGAGCAAGGCGCCGCGCCGCAGGCCTGAACTTTATGGGAAAATAAAAAAGCGGGGTCAAGGGGCGGAGCGCCTAGCGGGCTTTGGGGCAGAGCCCCCTACATCATTTTTTATTTATTTATTTAGCGTATGGTTTATTACATATTATTTTTACAATTGTACATTAAATTCTAGTTATTTACAATTAGACTAAGAGGTCTTCTACGACAGATTTGGTTATTTCATCATGATTTGCATGTTAGAACTTATGCTTGTGACACATTCCATTGACAGTTATTTGTTTATTCGGATGCTGTTGTCGGGAGGTTGGCTAGCCAACAGTTTCGGCGACCGGGTGACGACATCTTTATCTTCTGGGACCGCACAAACCCATGTGTGATTGTGTGATTGAGCTGTCGTCATCGTGTCTATTTTTCTCGTTAAGTGGCGCCATCTTTGGTTCGCTCAGTGGACTTGTGGGTGTGTCAACTATCTTCCACCAGTTTGTTGACAGTTTCATGCTTCTGTGAGTGACGTCACTGCGTGTATACATGTTTCGTTACGGGCATCCAATCCCGATAACTACTATTTAGAAGCTTGGGTGAACTTAGGGACGTTGTACAGTCTATAATTTCTCAGGGAAAAATTTCCCGTTCCGGGGATCGAACCCGGGCCTTCTCGGTGGAAGTACAGTGCGTTGACCACTGAACCACCCGTCCCGTAGCCTACATCATAAAAACAACATATGCAAACCATGCTTTGTGCGAAATTTGTCCGGATTCTATTTTAACATTTCATTACTTCTTGAAACCGGACAAAATAACCCCTGGGGGTTATTTCGTCCGGTTTTTTTTCTCCGGGGGTTTTTTGACCTAGAGCAGATTTTTACACTAAGAGCGCGGCGAGGGTTGCAAAGGGCTAAATACTTGCAAAAAATTCAACCAGTTCAGCGACTCTCACACAAGGTTGAATTTTTAGACTCGTACGTAGTATACAACGTTGGTAACCAGTCGAATTTGGAAGTATGGTCAGGAGATCGTCGTTCTGTCTGTCTTTCAACACAATAACCGTAGTCGATTTTCAAAATATTTTTTTTTCACCTGAACCACAGCTCGTCCAAAATGAAACTGATACGAAAAATACAAATATTTCGTTCAAAACAAAAGATTTGTGCATTTCGTATGAAATTCATTTTGGACGAGCGTATAATCAAAAAGTTTTGAACAATTTCGAAGTCGGTCGAAAAAGTGGTCAAAAAACCGCGTAGGTGAAGGTCGGCGAAATTTTTCCGCTTATATCTCCGCGAATTACACCAAGAAATGGCCCTTGAAGGTTTTAAATGAAAGGTGTGTACCTCAAAAAGCTATTAAAACATTTTACGTTTCGTTAAAAATGGTGAAAATGGAGGTTCCTGGAGAGGGGCTTGATGATTAACCACCAAAAAAACGGCGACATTGTGCTTTTTGGTGGAAGCAAACTGGTCTCTGGATGAGTAACTTCGAGTCAGAACATTGGAAGATCCTGAAGATGATTAAAGACGGAATCTTTCATAAGCCCAATATCGTGTGGTCATACCGGACAGAGCTGATTGGCTTGGAAACCGACCGGTCTGTCTTTCAACTGATAGACTGGTGACTTCACTGACGGGTCGAAAACTGATGAAGGAGTGGGAGTGGGTGTATACGCAGGGTCCGACGAACTGTGGCAATTTCCATTTGGGAAAGTTAGCGAGCGTCCCCTATATCAGGTTGGGGCGGTCCATTTCTGGTCCATGAAATACAGATCTAGTGATCCTTTGTTTCGTCACCCGTTCATCATGTAAATCTCCTAAAACCTCCCAGTCCCAATCAAGAACCTATCTAGAGCGGCAGGCCCTATGCTGGGTACTGTTGCGGGTTGGACCACATAACTACCTAGAGTCCTTAGCCTCAGTGAGGAAAACTTCGGACATTCACATATTACGTGAACGCCCGTCTCCTCGGCAAAGCCACAGGTGTAATTGGGATCATTGGTGAGTCCCATTTTAGCCAGATGCTTGCTTAGTCTATAGTGCCCGGTGATCGCACCAATCATTCGCTTCCATGTCCATGTTTAGCAATTCTCTAGTCCACTTCCCATCGGCACCGGGAAGAAGCGCTTTGTGTGCACCTCTCCCTCATACTTAACCCAACACTTTATTGCTTTTGCACATTCCGAGTGTGGTATGGGTATGAGAGTGTCCGCGCCAGAGTGTCTGCGCCAGAGTGTCCGGGAACCAGACCAGCTTTACTTGATGTCTCAGTCCAACCCGGGTCTCTTCTTTAACTCTTTCACCAGCTTGGATGTCACGACAGGCGACATGAGTGGCCCAATCAAAGCCTCACTGTCGGAACAGACTGTGACATTTCTTTCACATGCCTCTGTTGGAATTGCCTCCTGCACTCCCATCAGTGCCGCGAACGTCTTAGCCTGAGTCACGTTGGCTAACCTTCGTAGGTGATACCACCTTTCAACAACCTGCCCTGGAGAAAATAACCCGGCTCCCGCGCCTTCCGAAGTTTTAGAGCCGTCAGTGAAGCTGAAGAAGTTACCCAAGATGTGACTTGGCCAGCCTTCCAGCCATTCTGACAGTCTCAAACCGCCTCACAAAGTCTGTCTCCGGTCTCATTCGGTCCCTAGGTATCTCAAAGACCTCATTAGTGATGACCTTATTGATTTTCCCATGGCCTGAAGTGAAATTCGGAGTTCAAAGATCATTCTATGATAACCTATCTGCCGTAGCAAAGGCTTTCGCCTTTAATTCCACGTAGACCGGTGGTAGGTTAATCAACGTCTCAATGGCCGCCGTAGCTGTCGACCTTATAGCATCGGTAACACAAATGCACACCAGCCTTTGAATCTCGTTCAGCTCTTTCCTCGCACTCTCTATGTCGAGTCTCGGCCACCACACAACGCAGCCGTGACTCATCGTAGGCCTTATGACTGCTTTATAAATCCACAGTATAGCCTTGGACGGTAGACCCCAGTTCCTTCCAAAGGAGTTCCTGCAAATCCAGAAAGCTGCTATAGCCTTCTGTGCCTTGTCCTTGACATGCTCGATCCAATTTAACTTGTGATCAAGAATAACTCCCAGATATTTTACCTTTTTTCCGGGGACGATGTCTTTATCGAACAGCTTCAGTTCCCCTACAATTTCTTGACCCGACGTTCTCTTGCTAAAGAGAACTATGTCCGTCTTGTCCGGGTTAGCTCTAAGGCCGCTTTTTCGACACCATTCCTCAACTACTTTCAGCGTGCTCTCGAACTTACCTCTGATCAGAATTGTCAAATCGTCCGAGTACCCTGAAGCGAAAATCCTCTCGTCGTTCAGGCTCCTGATGAGGGAGTCCACGACCATGCACCACTGCAAAGGAGGAGGGTGGCAGAGCGATCATCTGCTCAGATATCGAGTCGGTAATTCAGGCGATTGCATCACCGGTGACGACGTCAAAACTGGTTAGAGAGCTGAAAGGGACCCTAAACCGATTGGGACTGAGAAATGAGATCACGATTGCCTGGGTGTCTGGGTACACTGGTGTAGACGGTAATGAGAGAGCAGACGAAACTCTTCTTTCCGGCGCCCGATGAGAAATGGATCAAACAGCTTTTCAAAATGGACCGCAATAACATCAGGAGACCGGTAGGAGCTATTACGGGTCATTATGGGTTAAACAAGCCTCGGAACAGGCACTTGACCGAAATGACCATTTTGGACGATCCAAGATGTAGCTGCGGCTTAGAGGAGGAAACAGGCATCCACATAATATGTGAAAGCCCGAAATTTCCTGGTCAAAGCACCGGACGAAATAGCCCCGCGTGGAGGGGGGGGGGGTGTTACTTTGTCCGGTTTATAGTGTAACTATGAAAGTGGCTTGAGATGTGTCGCAAGTAGGTTGGGAATTGAAGTAAAGCAGTTGTAAGTGTATAATTTTACGTTAGAAGGATACTGCGGCGGCCTTCGTTACGTCCTGCAGGCAGCCATACGTGTTTTGGGCTTTACCCCTTAAACCCTGCAATGAAGTATATCACACCCTTGACCCTTCTCCCTTCAGAGCTTTTTACGTGTCATATCGTCCTTAGTTTTTTGTCCAGGGGTTATTTTGACCAGAGCAGACTCCTAGTTTTTACACCGTTGTTTCGGACAAGTTTTTCGCTTGCGGGGAATTGCCTTTTTAGCAATTTCGAGGAGGGTACGTGCGACGGACGTAAGCTTAGGGGTCATTCATCATGCAGGTAGTCGTACGGGTATATGAAACTTATATTTTACTTTCGCCTCCTACAACACAAATTACTATTGTTATGATATGTTAATATGAGGGGAAGTTTCGACAAGTGTTCTATCATAACAATCTACTTATGTCCGAATGGTATGAAGAGAAATCGCAACCAGTCGGAATACGTTACAGGTTAATTAAGATCAACTTTACACAAAGTTCGTCAGTACCTGCATTTAAATTATGTATTGTATTGCACGGTAAGAGGCAAGTCTTCAAACACACGAAATGAGGTCGCCCCCTTTATTAATTCCCCTTCTATATGACGTGAAAATGAACAAAAACTATCATCATCATCATCATCATCACACTTTATAGACCGTTTGTACCTTTCGGTGTGAGGTCTTTACTACTGATCATGGACCACCCTTCTCCATACTCCCCTATCCTGTGCCAAGGAGATGGTTTGTTCGCCTCGAGAAAGTCCCCTAACTTCTAAATCGGATTTAATTGAGTCTATAAACCTTCTCCTTGGCCTACCCCTGGGACGCACACCCGGGACTTGAGCATCCAATATCCTCTTTGGTAGCCTGCTATTACCCATCCTCTGAACGTGCCCGTACCACCGCAGACGACTAACCCTTGCCGCCTCTTCCACTGATGTAACCCCTAAGTTTTCCCTGATGCCGTCGTTCCTAATATGATTGTCCCACTGTTCCCTCCGATTTACTCTTGCTATGCTCCTAAGAACCCTCATATCAGAAACCTCCAGGTCATGCACAAGGTATCCGCAGTCCACCCAACTTTCACTACCGTATAAAATCGTTGGTCTGAAGATTGACCTTTGAATAGCTAGCTTTGTGCCACTACTTAACTCTTTTTGTTGAACACATACGACCTCAACTGACTGGCCACTGCATTCCCCATTCTTCTCCTTTCTTCAAATTCCCTAACTAACTTGCCATTCTCCGAAAAAATGGCTCCTAAATATTTAAACTCAGAGACCTGTTCCAACTGCTCCCCATTTAAACTGCAAACTACATCCTTCCGGGATTTGCCAATATGCATAACTTTAGTTTTACTGACACTTATTTTCATGCCGTATTCCTCACATGCAGCATTCAGGCAGTCTAAATTCTCCTGCAAATCCTTGGCATTATCTGCTAATAGAGTTAAGTCATCCGCATAGGCCAGGATTTTCATGATTACTTCCCCCACCTTCACATTCCCTTGCAAATTCGCTTGCCTGATAATCTTGTCCATTAAAATTATGAACAGAAGAGGGGAGAGACAACAACCCTGACGAACTCCCTCATTAACTTCGAAAGCCTCACTAATTTCACCATCTATCCTTACCGCAGCCTTGCTCCCTGAGTAGCTGCTTTTGATAGCGCCCAATAAACTTCCATTAACCCCGTATTCGCCAAGTACCTCGAACAGCTTTTGCCTCGGTACCCGATCGAATGCCTTTACTAGGTCGATGATGCACAAGTATAAATCAATATTTCTCTCAGAGAGCTTTTCTATAGCCTGCCTGAGACAAAAGATCTGATCCTGACAACCTCTCAGAGGTCTGAAACCACTCTGAACCTCGTCAAGAACATCTTCCACTATAACCCTAACCCTGTCTACTAGCACACTTGTATAAACCTTTCCGACCACGCTCAAGAGTGAAATCCCCCTGTAGTTGGTAAGGACTTTGCGGTTACCCTTCTTGAAGATCGGAGCAATAACACCGAAGCTCCCGTCAGCGGGTACTACTGAGGACTTCAATGCTAAATTGAAAATCCTACAAAGCCATTGAACCCCACCCGGCCCGCTATTCTTAATAAATTCTGTCCTAATTTCGTCTATACCTGCGGATTTTCCTGCCTTCAGCCTGCTGCCCTTTCGTGACACTTCCTCTAATGTAATTTCCTCCTCACCCTCCAAGCTACGGCCCTCTTCCCTGTCAAGGCTTGTTACGGGATTGACAGAGGCGAATAGATCCTGAAAGTAATCCTGCCAGGTTTTCAGGACCTCACCCTTATCTGTAACTAATTCGCCATCTTTACCCAAAATGCTACCGCAGCCCTCCTTTTCACCACCACGCCTAATATACTTGATTGCCGACCAAAATTTTTTACCCCTTCCTTGACCAGCCTCTTCCAATTCCTCCCCAAACTTTTTCCACGACCGATCCTTCGCTTCCTTGACTAGAGTCTTAACCGTCTGCCTGCAAGCCCTGTAAGCCTCATGCTTTTCGTCCGTCTTACCCTGTAACCAAATCAAATACAGCTTCCTTCTCTCTAATACCGCCTTTTTGATATCTGCGTTCCACCAGCCTGTCTTTTTGTTTCTACCCCCACTAGAGACACTACCTAGACATTCCTCAGCTACGCCCAAGACAAATTCCTTAAAGTTTGCCCACTCAACCTCAATGTCTACGCAGTCCGGAGGAAGCCTTTCGAACGCTTCGCTGAATTTTGACATAAAGCGAGACTTAACTTCCTCGTCCCTGAATTTTCCCACACGAAATTTCCGAACCACCACTTTTTTCCTTTTAGCCTGACAGAGTTTACTAACAGAGAGATGGGTACCCAAAAGGTAGTGGTCTGAGCCAAATGTGAAACCCCTGAAAACACGTGTGTTCCTGACTTCCTGCCTCCTGTCCTGCTCTATAACCATGTAATCATGAACCATGAAGTAGAAAGATTTAGTATAATTTTCTGGATGTAGGGGGCTCTGCCCCCTAAACCCCTGCGCCTGCGGCGAGCTCTAAATGCCCTGCAGGCTGCCTCACATTCATGGGGCTCTGCCCAAAGCCCCGCTAGGGGCTCTGCCCCTTAGACCCCGCAATAAGGGGTTGTACCCCTCCTTGACCTCCCCACTACGGGGGCTGCCGCCCCTTGACCCCGCTTTCGTATTGCGCAATTAAACTTCAGGCCTGCGGCGCGGTTTGAATACGACATCTAATCTTTACTTTCGTTACCTAACTAACAAGATAAATATTTACGATATATCTATTAAATAACTTGCTTTTCACATCAAACATAACACCTTCAAATTCAAAGGTCAGATTTTGTCCTGATTCATCCGGATACATCATACATACTAATTTGAAATTCAACTGTCATATTTTGTCCTGATTAATCCGGATAAAATCCGTGCTATGTAACATCCTTGTTTTGTGTCGTCCAGATTTTACATCCACCGGATTTTGTACCTTCTTGATTTTGAGGCTTCCGGATTTTTTTGTCCGGATTTTGTATGTCCGGATTTTGATCGTCCGGATTCTGCCCGAACACCATTCTCTTTGCCACATCTATTCTGATACGTACGGGTCTTTGGTTATGTTTTGTCCCTGTTTTCACTTCATTCGATCTCCATTTAGTTGACAGATGATTCACTTTCGTTTGGTACTCAACCAACCTTGTGTAACACATTTTTTGTGGTGGTTTCCGCAATTTCACACAGCTCACAGATGATGATACACTGACACATTAAAAGTTGTCTTTAAATTTTTGTTCTATTAGCTTTTGTAAAAAATGTCAGTTATTGCATATAAAAGTGAACAATTTATACAAAAGTTAAGGTTGGGCTCACTAACTCAAATTTTTAGCGACACGACGGACGAGATAAGATATAAAGTATAAAGTATGAGTTATAAGCTGCATATTATAAGTAAGCTAAGTTTAAAATATAAGTTATAGGATTGATGATGATTGATCGATGATCAATCATCATAAATAGTCAATTAATCATCACAAATCACCAATCAATCATCAATAATCTTAAATCAATCATTATCAATCATCAATCAATCAACATCAATATTCAATCAATCATCATAAATGTTCAATCAATCATCATAAATATTCAATCAATCATCATAAATAATCAATTAATCAATTAACTTTATCGCTAATTTGATTTTTCGAATTGAAATTATTTGAAAATCTTCGCTGATTTTCTCTAAGAATGTATGAATTACGTAGCGAGTTTTTAAACCCCTCCTTCCTTTCACCCAATTTTGACCCAATGTTGTCAGAGCTGTCACCCTTGCCTTATAACCTCCACTCCTCCCTCCTCTTACGTTACGTAATTTATGAATGACACCCCTAGCAAGTGAATGTTTTTAAGTAAAAAAAATCTTTTTCGCTAAGTCACGTTCTCATTTCTGCATTCTGCACTGCCATCATCAGGAAACAAAACTTAGAGAAAAATCTAAAAAATCTAATTAGCGACAAAATTAAACAAAACAATCACAGAGCATCTTTTGTTTGGTTTTGTCGCTAGCCTGATTTTTTTCAGCGACTTTCGCTGATTTGTTTTCTTATGACAGTGCATGCTTTAATTTCAATTTTTCAACACATTCGTCAAAGTAAAGTAAGTAAGTAACACATTCGTCAATGACAGTCATTCGTCATTTGCAGACTTCGAAGCCATCTAGTTGATAAACGAAGCGACACATCAGATTTTTTTCTTTGAAGAAGTAGCTCCACAAAATAGATCAGAATTACGGTATCATATCTAAACTTAGGGCACAACTTTACCCACAGTACACGCCCTTCGTACTTTTTTCATTATGTTGGTTGCCAGGACACGACAGAATTGAATTAAAACCTTAGTTTTGTTAATGCAAAAAACTTATTTTATTCAAAAATCTTAGAACAAAGCTAAAAAAATCAACTTTGATTCTAAAAAGTCAAGCGGCATAAGTTGTTGGGAAGGGACGTCGATATTGCATTTATGAAATGGCAATATCTGAAAAAAAAAATTAAAAGATTTTTGTTTCATTCAACTTGATGACGCAACAAATTTTGAATAGTCTTTACCTGCACAGCCACGGAAGGTTTCTTGCGGTCCGCATCCCAATCCTATAATTTGTTTCAACATTGATTTCTCACGAATTCGTATCGTTAATAATTATTATTGAAATTACCTGAAACTCCAGCTCCACATGCTCCGCCAGTACCCCAGTTGTTTCCTAAAGTTCAACAGTTTCATTTACTTTAGAAAATAAAATGAATTCAAAAAAGAAGCCAACAGAAAAGAACACTTTTGTTGAGGCCGTAAACATACGTTGCGAACAATTTAAACCTTAAGGCCATTTTCACGAATGGATGGGAGAGGTATGTAAATGGTTATGGATGTATTGCATAGATGGCGCTGGTAACATTCACTTGAGGGGCAGATAAACGTGGGAAATCCTTTGGGAAATTCGGGGAAATGAAACTAAAAAAAATCGGTGAAAATCCATTTAAATTATTGAAAATCTTTCAAAATTCAAGAAAACCTTTTAGAAAAACAAGAAAATCATTAAAATTTCAAATATTGTTAAATCATATCACAACAAAAACCTTGTCCCTTCTTCCAACACAACTGATATCAATTTGGGTGACGCTTAACGCTTCGAAACGCAAAAAAAACTTTCAAAATATTTTCACATCATCATCATCATCATCAAACTTTATAGACCGTTAGTACCTTCCGGTGTGAGGTCTTTCTGTCGCAACCCCAGATTGGTGAACTATCGTCCTCCATGCCCTCCTATCGCCCGCCAAGGAGATGGTTTGTTCGCCCCGAGAAAGTCCCCTAACTCCTAAATCTGATTTAATTGAATCGATAAACCTTCTCCTTGGTCTACCCCTTGGCCTAACACCCGGGACTTGTGCATCCAAGAGCCTTTTCGGTAGCCTGTTATTACCCATCCTTTGAACGTGCCCGAACCAGCGCAGACGACTGGCTCTTGCCGCCTCTTCCACTGACGAAATCCCTAAATTTTTCCTAATGTCGCCGTTCCTTATATGATTATCCCACTGCTCCCTCCTATTAACCTTCGCTATATTCCTAAGAACCCTCATATCAGAAACCTCCAGGTCATGCACGAGATATCCGCAGTCAACCCAACTCTCCCTACCATACAGAATCGTCGGCCGGAATATTGACCTGTGAATAGCTAACTTTGTTCCGCTACTTAATTCCCTTTTGTTGAACACGTGCGACCTCAACTGACTGGCCACCGCGTTTCCCATTTTCCTCCTTTCCTCAAATTCCCTAACTAACTTGCCATCCTCTGAAAAAAAAATGGTTCCTAAGTACTTGAATTCAGAAACCTGCTCCAGCTCCTCCCCATTTAAATTGCAAGCTATCTCCTTCCGAGCTTTGCCGACATGCATAACCTTAGTTTTCCCTACACTTACCTTCATCCCATACTCCTCACATGCAGCATTTAGGCAGTCACTCCCACCCTGCAACTCCGTGGTACTATCTGCCAACAGAATCAAGTCCATCCCGTAAGGCCAGGTTTCATTATTACTCACCCATTTCCCGGCAAGTTTGCCTGCTTGATGATTTTGTCCATGAAAATTATGAACAGAAGCGGGGAAAGACAACAACCCTGACGAACGCCCTCTTTAACCTCGAAAGACTCGCTAATTTCGCCATCTATTCTCACCGCGGCCCTGCTTTCTGAGTAAATACTCTTAATGGCACGCAGTAAGCCCCCATTGATACCGTACTCGCTAAGAATCCCGAATAGCTTCTGCCTCTCCAAGTCGATGAAGCATAAGTATAAGTCCCTGTTCTTTTCATAAAGCTTTTCGATAGTCTGTCTGAGGCAGAAAATCTGATCCTGACATCCCCTCAAAGGCCTGAAACCACCCTGAAACTCATCCAGTACACCTTCCACTATGTTCACAATATTTCAATATTTCAATATTCAATATTTTCACATTTGATTAAAAAAATGCGTCACAAACGCCGGACCCACCAGTGTTATAGTTTTTCTGTTCTTTCAGTTTTATACAGAGCCGTATCTAGACAGCTAAATCAGGGTGGGCGCGCGCCTTCAGGGGTCATACACAAATTACGTACGCACTTTGGAGGGGGAGGGGGTGTCGAGCACGATTTTACGTAAGCAGAAAAAAAAATTAATTTTGATTAGTTTTATCGAATTCGCATTCACAAATCGTTCCGAAAGTGCGACTGAAACGTATCGCCGCTCTTCGAGCCAACGAACTGTTGGCAATCATAGCTCGAGCCGATGTAGAGGAAGCCGACTGGTTGAATATAGATGACGTGGAACATTCCAAGGAGTCGATTTCAGAAATTAAAAAGAAACAAAATGAAATGAGAAAAATGCCTGTCATTTCTATAGAGAAACATATGACACAGGCATGGACGAACGAATAAAGGGATTTTTCAAAATATATTCTTTTAATGACGGGGGGGGGGGGGGGGGGGGGGGGGTATGGAAAATCGTACGTACACGACAGGGGGGTCTCAAAATTAGTACGGAAGCGTACGATGGGGGGCGGGGGGGTCAAAAACATCAAAAAAACTGCGTACATAATTTGTGCATGACCCCTCAGAATGAAAAAGTTATAGAAATAAAGCAAAATATATCCTTATGTCATATGTTATACTCAGCAAGTTTTCTCACGAGCCCATGCTTTTAAAAAGTTTACAAATTGAGTCTGTAAATAGTAGTTTGCCTCCCACGACGAAAAGTAGTCACAACACATTCTAATTAAGTAATGACAAAAGCGCCGCAGGCGAAATTTTTGCGACTTTTAATTCAAATTGAATTGTTAAACAGCATTCCATGACGTTGAAATTTGAACATTATTTTTGCACATAATCTTCATTGGCGCTCAGCAGAAATCGTAAAAGTAGAAATAGAAATAGAAATATAGAATGTATCTCTATGAAAAGTTCTTCAAATGCAAAATTTTAAAAGGAATTAAAGGTACGCGAGCGAAGCGAGCGAAATTTTTCGAAATCGTGTTTCATTTGTACACTTGTTAAAAGCAAACATGGCCCAAATTAATCAAAATTGACTAAATTTGCTTGCATTTTCGAAAATCTGAGGGTGGGCGCAAGATATCTCAGGGTGGAGCCCACCCCCGCCAGTACCTAGTTACGGCCCTGGTTTTATACGCAAAAATTTGACATCCTGTACAAAAATATTACATACATTCCTACACACAAGTCAAATTTTTGCGGTGTGAAAACTGAAAGAACAGAAAAGCTATAACACTGGTGGGTCCGGCATTTGTGACGCATTTTTTTAATCAAATGTGAAAATATTTTGAAAGTTTTTTTTGCGTTTCGAAGCGTTAAGCGTCACCCAAATTGATATCAGTTGTTTTGGAAGAAGGGACAAAAAAACATTTCCCTTTTAAAGGGTTTTTGTTGTGATATCAGTAGTTTTGGAAGCAATTGAAACCGATTAAAAATATCAAAGAAACTTTGAAGAAAGAAGTTGAAAGGTGCTAGAGAAATCCATAAGAATCCCTTAAACCTAGGAAGCTCCATTGCATGGCCTGACTCATGTCGAGAATAACCGAAAAATATCAAAAAACCTGATGGAAGTTGAAAAGTGCTAGAGAAATCCACAAGAATCCACAAGAATCCCATAAAGCTATTAAGCCTCATTGGATGACCTCACTCATGTCGAGAATAACCGAAAAAACTCTAATGGAAGTTGAATACCTCCCTTACCCAATCGTGACACTCACCACACACATTATTTTATATAAGATTTGTATGGGAGCTTCCAGGATCCCTAGCGCCCAAACGAGGCCGGTGACCCAATTTTTTTAAAATCTTAGATGGCGTAGAATGCCCATCCGAAGGTCCCTGCAAAATTTAAAGAAGATCTGACCGCCAGTTTTCGAGAAATCGCCAAAAAAGTCGTTTTCCATACAAACGGCTGTGGAACTACTAACTAAGGAACTAACTAACTAACGAACTAACCAACTAACTAACTAACGTAGGAACTAACTTAGTATGGAAAATGACGATTTTCTAAAGGTCATATCTTTGGATCCACTGGACCGATTTTAATGAGTAAAATGCCGATTTCAATCAAAATTTTACGTAGAATCCGATAAACTGGGTACGACGCAAGGGAAAAAAGTCAAAACTTAGCTGTATACATGGTTCCGCAGTCTACGAAAAAAAATTTCTGATTTTTTTGATCGTATGGGGACTTGCGTCACGGGCGCCCATGATAAAATCCAAGAAAATCAAGGGAAACCATGATAAAGGATTTTCCTCGGGGAAATCCTTTTGCACCTACATTTACGTTTATCTGCCCTTCGCATTCACTTCCGTCCGTCGTCGAAAGAAAAAAAAAGTTAGAGAAAATCAGCGAAAATTTTCAACTAAATTCGCGAAAAAAAAAAATTAGCCACAAAATTAATCAAAAGATTCTCAGCGATTGTTTTGTTTGATTTTGTCGCTAATTTGAAAATTTTCACGGATTTACTTTAAATTTCTTTCCTTATAACGACAGTTCTGTTGCACGCCGATGTAAAAAATGAGGGATTTTTATCACTCAAAATTTAAGGGAATTAGGAGAGGGAACGAAGAGGTGTTCATTGAAGGAAATTGTTTGCTCTAAATAGCTCTAATATAGCGAGTGTTGTGCTCTTTGAAGATCTCGGACATAGTGGACTTTCGTGGAGATTTGCTAGGTGCACATTATCGTTTTGTACAGAATATGCCACGTACATGACACGTATATGACACTAAATAAGCGTCAACATTGACCCTCAAAAGAGCCGTTTTGCGGTACTGAGGTGGAGGCCTCTGAACTCGTCGATCTCAGCTTCAGCACCATGTGCAGGTTCATCGAAAAATGCGCTACGGTATGCCCGCGTATAAGTGGGAGCAACACATAACATGAGGTAATAACATAACACGTAGTAACAGAATGTCAGAACTGTAACCTTTCATCGGAAGAATTCTGCCATCTGGGGCCAGTTACACATCTCCCCCACCCAACCTGACCAGTAATTTCTACTAACAACTTCTTTGCTACGAAAATGCTTACCTGCTCTATAATTCCATTGCAATACACAGCGAGTACAACGTAAGTTAGCTGGAAGTCTGAATTGTTGGGAGTATGTTCGTGGACCATCAACATTCACTCTGGAGCCACCTCCATCAGTGCGTTGCAACAAGTGCTGGTTAAAGCAGGCTTGAGTTTCTCCATTGTGATTTCCGGGTTGGTTGCATATTCTGAATTCAAAAAATCCGAGATGGGCAGCTGTAAGTTGTACTTCGATTGGAATGATCTGAACGGGGATTAGATTATGCATAAGTCGCTCTTAGCACTGACACTCATTTAATTTCTTACCCCTCCAGCAGTATATCTTCCAGTAATTATTCCTGGTGGTAATTATTTTTGATAAGATAAAAGCATGAAAAACAAAACGAAAGAACAAAATACCTCTGTCCCATCGTCCACCAATTTCGTTATCTCTTGGTCTAGCTTGTCCAACTGGATCACCGCATGGACCGCAGTTGGTACCTTTTCGGTTGAGCAATTTTTTATTAGTTTATTAGTTAAAAAGCATCTTATCAACAGGCAGAGCCAAGAAAAGTTCATACCTGGGTTGTCAGGTTGATGGGCAGCGCCACACCAAAGCTGGATATCATCCCAGTTTTGTGGTGGGTTATGAGAAGCGAATGCTGGATCTCTCCATACTGATCTGAAGCGTTAAAGAGATTGTTATTTCCACTTGTAATTATAAGTCGGCGTAACACTTTTATGACGGAAAATTGCAAACGATTGCAACGATTTTCATTATGAGCCTAATTCTTAGACCAAGTAACGAACATCGAAATCGTGCGTTAAGATTTAGCGAGATGACCGAATTCCTTCTTTTCATCAGACAATGAATTTCGATCGAACCGTTCTTTTTGGTAAAGTTTAATTAAAATGTCGCAACTTACGATCGACTTATTGGCCTCCAGAGACGGCCATGTGCACTGACGTGGACTACAGCCAAAGCAATTACGAGCAAGAATTTGTACATTTTTGAATTCGGATACAATCGAAGCAAAACTGTTGCAAAAAAACAAAATTCATTTGTTTTTATACAAAAACGTCGGATTGACGTGATTTGTCTGTTTTTTTAAGTATTTTTTTATCAAAATTATATTTGTTGCTACTTCATCTGATACAATGTTATCAATATGAGATGCTTCGGCGGATTTTTTTTCGTATCTCGAAAGATATTGGGATCAATGTTTTGACACCAATGAACCAATCAAGATAAGTATTTTTTTTATCTCTAGTCCAATTAGATGGGTGTGAACTCGACTATAGTATAAACTAGACGTGAGAGCGGCGACGGCTAGTCAAAAGTAAAATATCGGCGACGGCTATATATCTGATAACCTCGTCAGACCCTGATAAAAGTGCAGGACTTGATGGAATCACTGCTACCTGCAACGATCTAGTGGCGCCATGTCTCTCCCGCATAATAAACCCTCCCATGGAGAAAAGAATGGAAAAGAATAAGTAGGCGACTAAACCGTGCAGAAAGATATAAGCGCCTAGACATTTTGCCCGTTGCATTATGTAAGCTGGGCACTTACACAGGAAGTCTATTTCTCCACAGCTAGTGTGAAGCGCCAGTGATTTAAGAATCGGTCCTTTTTCCATTCTTTCATCATGGGCGCGCCGTAGCGATGCGCCCGTTAAGCAAGTCCCCATACGAACAAAAAATTCGGAAAATTTTTTTCGTAGACTTCGGAGCCATATATACACCTAAGTTTTGACTTCCACCCCTTGCGACGTACCCCCCGGAAAATATTTTTCCTGGATTCTACGGAAAATTCTAAGTGTCTTTTCACTCATTAAAATCGGTTCGGTGGATCCGGAGATACGACCTTTAGAAAATGATCATTTCCTATACAAAAAGTGCTGTTTAATAGAAGCCAAAGTTAATGCAAACATTCTACGTTAGTTAGTTAGTGGCTTAGTTCCAGGGCCATTTGTATGAAAAACCGTGCAAAACCACTTTTTTGGCTCGTGCTCGAAAACGGCTCGATAACTTTTCTTGAAATTTTGCAGGGACCTTCGTCATATGAGATTTTAAAAAAGGGGGGGGGGGGTACCGGCCTCGTTTGGGCGTCAGGGCTTTTAGATGGCGCCATATGAAGCCCATATGTATGTGTTTGTGTGTGTAGTACATTTTGTATGAGGTAATGGTTGAGTGTTCGATATAGAGGTTTGGTGTCAAAGGAAAAGTTGTTGGGTTGGCTGTGTAGTGTATCAGGGTGACCGCCAAAATGGCGGAAAATAGGCGGGGACTCAAAAAAAAACTTTTGATATGTTGTAGAGGAAGTTGAAGGAACCATTTTCGCCCATGGAAGTAGTAGCCGCCGCGCTTCAGTTCGGCGGCGGCGGCGGCTCAAAAAAAAAACTTTCGATATGTTGTAGAGGAGGTTGATGGGATAATTTTCGCCAATGGAAGTAGTAGCCGCCGCGCTTCGGTTCGGCGGCAGCAGCGGCTCAAAATAATGCAAAACATAACAATCACAACAAAAACCCTTTTTAAAAGGGAAACGTGACGCAAGTCCTCGTCCCTTCATCCAAAACAACTGATATCAGTTTGGGTGACGCTTGCAGCTTCGGAACGCACAAAATTTTTTTGAAATATTTTCACTTCTGAGTAAAAAAATGCGTCACAAATGCCGGACCCCCCAGTGTTATAGTTTTTCTGTTCTTTCAGCTTTCACAATGAAAAAATTTGACTTTATGAGATGTGTGGCGTATTTTTGTACAGGAAATCAAATTTCTGCGTATGAAAGCTGAAAGCGCAGAAAAATTATTACATTGGCGGGTCCAGCATTTGTGACGCATTTTTTTAATCAAAAGTGAAAATATTTCAAAAGAATTTTGTGCGTTCCGAAGCTGCAAGCGTCACCCATATTGATATCAGTTTCACCCTTTTAAAAAGGATGTGATGTCTATTTACGAAGCAGTCATAAGGCCTATGATGAGTCACGGCTGCGTTGTGTGGTGGCCGAGACTCGACATAGGGAGTGCGAGGAAAGAGCTGAACGAGATTCAAAGGTTGGTGTGCATTTGTGTTACCGGTGCTATGAGGTCGACAGTTACGGCGGCCATTGAGACGTTGATTAACCTGCCAAGTGGAATTAAAGGCGAAAACCTTTGCTACGGCAGGTGGGTTGTAACAGAATGATCTTTGGACTCTGAATTTCACTTCGAGCCATGGGAAAATCAAGAAGGTCATCACTAATGAGACCGGAGACAGACTTTGTGAGGCGGTTTGAGACTGTCGTGCCCAGCAGGTCGGAATGGCTGGAAGGTTGGCCAAGTCACATCTCGGGTGAAGAAGTTGTGAGCTTCACTGACGGCTCTAAAACTTCGGAAGGCGCGGGAGCCAGGGTATTTTCTCCAGGGCAGGTTGTTGAAAGGTGGTATCGCCTAGGAAGGTTAGCCAACGTGACTCAGGCTGAGACGTTCGCGGCACTGATGGGAGTACAGGGGGCAATCCCAACAGAGGCATGTGGAAGAAAAGTCACAGTCTGTTCCGACAATTGATTTCTTCGGTGGCAGGACATTTCTCCGCCGGGGCGTTATTAACGCCCCCACTCCGGGCGTTATTAGCGCCCGGAGTGCGGGCGTTATTAACGCCCCGGGCGTTATTAGCGCCCGGAGTGCAGGCGTTATTAACGCCCGGGCGGGCGTTATCAGCGCCCCGGGCATTAATAACGCCCCGGGCGTTATTTGCGGCGGAGAAATGTCACGTCACCATTTCTTCATACAAAGTTGCGGCGGTGACGCAGTTTTATATCGATAATTTATATTTACATTTATTTCTATTTATATTTCTATTTCTATTTCTATTTCTATTTCTATATTTATATTTATATTTATATCGATTTTTTATCGATAAATCTCGATCTATGTGAAGAGAATGGTCTCCTGCCCCTGATGAGTTGAAACAACGGTATGTATGTACCTTGATTGTATGAAAGTGGAATCTGTCACCCCTATTTACAAGAACGGCAATAAAGCAAATCCTAACAATTACCGACTAATTTCCATTCTTTCCGTGGTAAACAAGACATGAAAAAAGTATTATGAGACACTCTTCAATTTCCTGAAGAAAACTCAATTTCTCTATAAACGATAGCACGTATTTCGCAGAAAATCCGGCACACACACGGCCATATATGAGCTGATGGACAAGTTACTTAGAGATATGCATGGAGGGAAAGTAGTTAGTGCAATTTTTCTGGACATTAGGATCGTAAATAAGAAGCAGCACGTATTCGAGGGGTGGCTCCAGATCTGCTTAAAGATTACCCTAAAGGTAGAAGGCAATATGCGAAAGTAGTCAACAGCACCTTGTCGAAAATGGAGTCGCAGAAGGCAGATGTAATTCCTACTGTTCATAAATGACGTGCACAATCTTTCTCTTCGCGGACGAGGGGGAGACGACTCCAGAAAATCATGGACAAAGGGCTAACAAAATTACTATGTAAATCACCAAAAATCAAAATCGTTGGCCTGGACCTCGTCTCCATACAAAATCCTAAAAGTTAAGGTCACGGATGCAGAGATTTTCTGTTCCAACATGTCTTTTATTATGAACGAGCAAGACTCACACCACGATCTGACCCTTATCAGTAACGTGACCTTTGACGGAAAGATTAAAAATTCCGTTGAATTTTTTGAATATCTGGGACTAATCATTGATTCCAAGCTTCAACTTTAGATTTCGCAGAACAGGTGCCTCAAACATGTATGCAAGCTAGCCTCAAGGACTTTCGAGCCCTTCAACAAACACTGCAAAGCGATCCTTAATGTGTCAAGTTTGTATAAGCCGAGTCACTGCAAATTTGTGCAGTCGCGCCGACAGACAGATCTGCCGTACAACGCATAAAAAACCTAGCGACGAGAATTTGTGAGAGAAAATATATGAAAACTTCTCACCTGATAACGTCGCTAGGTTTTTTATGCGTTGTATCTCTGAAAAATTCCGGGAGCAGGGAATTTTAAACTGGCAACAATAAATGTGTAAAATCTGCAAGGGCACAAACGAGACCTTTTCCGCCTAACACAAAAAACCATCAGGCAATCTCCGGATTTCCAGATGGCGAGTCCGGGCCTGCTATTTTCTTTTGGTCTTTTGGAGGAGAAAAATGAAATTTCCGTATCTCTTCATCTTTGTCATAACATAAAAAAATAGAAACAACTCCTTTCCTCGAAAACTTTGACTTCGCGTCATTCGCGGAAGCATCCCCTACACCCTTTGGCCTCCCCGGGAGGTCGATAGTGTCGATTGATCAAAGGTTTTTATAGGACGATCATAAACTAGAAATAATAATAATAATAATACTAGAAATACCAAACTTGCCCTAACTACACCCTGCAGCATCAGTTAGAGAGTAGTACATGTTAGGTGAGAACCATGATTTTCACCGAAATTCACATTTTCTCTTGGTTTGCTATTAAGCTACCACTAAACCAACTCAGAAACTGTTTTTAGGGAGTCAGTGGTGTTATCGACCTGGTGCCCAAAATTGTTGAACACTTCAGTTTCTCCACACGATTTTTAACACCACCACTAAATACATGTGAGGATATCGAACAGCACTAACTGGCAAGATACATAAACATAGCGATCATCTATCTTATTAACTGGTATTTGATATTGGTATGACACTCGCTTTAATATTTGAAGTAATTGTTTGAAGCAAAGTAACATAAAGGTATGTGGAATTTGTGATGAGTGTTCCGCACCCATCAGATTTTTCTGATGGGTGCTCAAACAGCCATTTCTATCTAGAAGTCGGTGCGTCTGAATTTGTGCCTGACGCTACACAGTGCAGGTCTCACAATGGCCTCCGTTTTGAACACCCGAGTCACCGCTATGATACCAGACGGAAGGCGAGAATCATACCAACGAGAGCACGGACAAATAGAGGAGCTTAATCGATTTTAACGGTAAGTAATGCCGTCTACAAATCTCTACCGTTTCATACAGTTTCCCCAAAAAAAAAAAACAAAAATTTGTCGACCTACTAAAAGAATGGCCCCTATAGCCAAACTAGGTCTGTATGACCCAACTAATTTAACTCTATTATTGATTCAAGATTTTCTGTTTGCAACTGTATTATAAAAAAAGAATTATGAAGTACGACGCACTGAACTGGAGGGTGGATGTGTTGCTCACTCGGAGATCGCCGCCTCATTGCTACTATTTCCCGTCTCCGCGAATAATGACTATGCTTTTCTCTCCTCACTTTATTGTAATTCCACTTTATCTTTGTGTCTTTTTTTCTAACACTCTCATTCCTAATCCTGACAAGTTGTCGCGCTATAATCATGATAAGTTGCCAATCTCAACTTTTCTATACATTTTATCAATTAAATTACAAAACTTGAACTTACCAATTGATAAGTGGATCTATGAGTATTTCTTGAATTGTTTGATTTTTCGTATATCTCTCTTTTTCTTCGTTACTTTTTCTCGTTTTTAATTTCTTGTAATGTCACTCACCATTTCTCTTAGTAACATTTTAAGTAAAAAAAACAAAAACCATAAACGGCTATTACCGGGGGCTCGAATCAAGCTTGATTGAGAGTTTTCAGAAGATTTCATGAAGCATATTGAGGGCTTTAAAGAGCTTACGTGAAGCATTTGTTAAGCGCACAAACAAGATACGCCACGTGGAGGCTGCTTACTTATTCCTATTTCGGATTCTCTTTACTTAGATAATCTTTTTGCAACATCTATTCTGTTTGCCACATCTATTCTGATGCGTACTTTTTGAATTCTGATTCATACTCTCACAGTACACGAGCAATAATTTTAGATAATTGTAAGGCTCTGTTCCTGGCCCGGACTGGCGACTGAAGGGCGGACCGGGCGATCCGACTGAGGGGAGTTTTCGTGATAATTGTGCCCAGAATGCATCGGCATGTAGAGTTACATGGTGCTTGTCTGCTTGGAAACTGTTTGTTGAAGAACTACAGTATTCTTCGTCGGCTCATGTACCCAGGAACAAACAATGTCCAAGCAGGCAAGTAAATAAAAATAACTACATAAAGATAAGAGCGTTTGTATGTGTGTATGTTACAAAAGCTTTATTATGGAAGTAAGTAAAAGAAACAAAAAGTGAACTCTTCAATCAAATGGCGCTGCAGTATTTTCGATGACTGCCCTATCCAACTGGCGGTCGATCAAACCAACCGGCGGTCGATTAAAACCAACCGGCGGTCGATTAAAACCAACCGGCGGTCGATTAAAACCAACCGGCGGTCGATTAAAACCAATCGGCAGTCGATTAAACCAACCGGCAGTCGATTAATATCAACCGGTGGTCGATTAATACCAACCGGCGGTCTATTAACACCAAACACCAACCGGCGGTCTGTTAGCACCAACCGGCGGTCTATTAACACCGCTGGAGCGCATTTCTTGCGGGGGCGCAACGGGCGATGCCCGGTCAGCCCATATGGCCAGTTCGGGCCTGTTCTGTTCTAAAAGAAACATCGCAAATTTGACAGTTCACTTTTTTGCGACGTGCATAATATCATTGTAACACCCTCACTCCACTTTTTTCATTTTTCAATACATTCCTAACGGTTCAGCGCACTTTCTAGTACTTAAACATTACGAATACTTACATTATCGGCTAGAATTCTCTTTGCAGCGCTCAATATGCTTCATATGGGCTCTTCAAAACGTCCACAATGCTTTCTTCTACCTTCTCTCACTTTTCCCTTCGCTTTCCCTTTCATCACCTTACCCGACACTTTTTCACTTCTTCACATTCTAACACCCTTCTCACACCATTCCGACACCCTTTCCTCCACCTTCTTCTAATTTTTCATTACCATCTCCTGGCCTTCCCTCAACTTTCCCCACTCTTCTCTCTAGCCTCCTCACTTAGCCATTGCTTCCATTATATATAAGATTTCTCTCTACAGCGCTCAATGTGCTTCATGTGAGCAATATTAATCGTTATACTTTCATATGGACCGTTCTCTCACCATATTCCACCTGCCCCTACGCTTCGCACAACCTTCCCCATACCCTTGCCAAGCTTCCTATCACTTTCCAGTATATACAAATACACAAAAGAAAATTACACTTCTCAATCCTTTACCAGAGTTCATCGCCGCCAATTAACTACTGATTATTGATGGGAACAGTACTCCACCATTACTACCCACTATCACTTCTCTCCCTGATATGACCAGAAAACTTATCAAACGTCAAATTCAAACATCTATGCAATCGCCACCTTCTGAGCATTTACTTATTTAGCGTATGGTGCTTTTACATCTATTACAATTCTTATATCTAATACTGGCTGAGTTAATCTTTTCCACACTTAATTGTTGTGTTGATGTCTTCCGGGAGGATGGCCTAGCCAACTGGTTCGGCAACCGAAGGTAGATGACATTTAGTCTTTCGACATCGTGAAGACCCATTTTGTAAATGTATACTGGGTTGCCATCATTCACATTAGTAATATCACGCTCGCAGGTTGTAGGCGCCATCTTATGTGCTGATTTGTAATGACAGGTTCCATTGCTGAGGAGGTCGAATCAAACACACCGATGCACAATTTCTTGTTGAATCGTTCTGGTCCACTCTGTTGGTTTTCCTATTGTCCAACAGGTGACGCTCCAGTACACCTTGCTCTCCATATGCGAGTGACGTCACATATTTTGTGTACCTTATTTTGCGACCCGGGCATCGAATACCGAGACTACCCAATTTATAAAGCTTGGGTGACCTTAGGGACGTTGTACAATCTATAATTTCTTAGGGAAAAATTCCCTGTTCCGGGGATCGAACCCGGGCCTTCTAGGTGGAAGTCCAGTGCGTTTACCACTAGACCACCCGTCCCCCAAAACTAAAAGTTAACAATTCTACCCAGCAAGTTTGACTTATGGCATGAAAATGAAGATTTAGTACTCAAAAAACGGACTTGCTGCGTAAAAATATTCACGTTTAGTTTTATTCGAAAGTCCAAAAGGTTTTTTAGTACTATTGCACTTGAAGAAAATTTGTCTTCAACCAGTGCGGTACTTACTGCGGTTTAAAGTCCACCCTTGTATCAACATTACAGTACTCTTCACAATTCCTTTATACCAAACAAAGCGTCTTCATAAGATTTAACAAATCAAAGTGTGATTTCGTCGTTTACGACTCATCAGTACACCTTACCTACTAGACCTAGACCATGTGCATATCAGAACACTCGGTCATAGAATGATGACTTTCTTATATACCACCTGAATCGAAACGAACGACTAGATGAAGTAGTGTTTTGATCGCTTTGAAGTACAGGAATTACGAATTCGTTTGGTTATTTATTACACAGAAGGTTTGGTTAGCATGTTGGAGCCAGAGTTAGCAGAAATAATTTGAAATGCAAAATAATCAAACGAATTCATAATTCCTGTACTTCAAAGTGTTGAAAACACTACTTCACTTAGTCGTTAGTTACGATTTAGGCCCAGTATGATACGAATAAGCTTGATTTTTCCATGTTTATAATACGCCTAGTATATGTGCGGGCTGTGGCTATTGAAGGTTCTGGTTCGTCCGCTCTGTCGTTTCCATCTATTCCCGAGTGTCCCGGAACCCATGTTAGCATTACCTGATTGGTTCTACCTATGTTTACTAAGGCGTCATGACATTCTAGGGCCAATGCTGATGTAAAAGAGTTCGAACTTACTGCTTTTAGCGCTCCCTGACTGTCCACACATATAACGATGCTTTTACTAATTAGATCGGCTTCTCCTACTGTTATGCAAGCTTCCAGAATTGCTCTGATTGCTGCTAGGAATATTAACGAATAACAACCTAGTGATGTTGACTTCTCTATGTTGAGTTCTTCACAATATAATCCCGCTCCCACCGAGTCATTTATTAATGAACCGTCAGAGAATAGGACAAATTCTTTGTTGTGTATCGGTTCACCTGAGTTCCAATCCGTTCTCGTCGGTATTTCCATTTCAAAGTTTTTGTCAAATCTTAATGTGGGCGTAATTCTGTCGGTAGGCATTTCCAGCGATGGATATCTGTCAATAGCTTCCGTTAGGATTTTTGTGTGATTCGTTAGCCTTAGCGGTCCCTGACCCTTTGTAATCCTGTTCAAAGTGCCTATTGCTTCAGCTGGTATATGGATATGCAGAGGAGGTAGGTTTAGCATAGCTTCCATAGCTGCCGTTGGCGTTGATTTCCAAGCACTCGTAATCGCTATGTACGCTTTCTTTTGAAATTTGTTCAGCTTGTTTTGAACGTACCTAAGTTGACATCTGTGATTCCATAAAAATGAATTGGTTTTATTACTGTTGTACTATATAGATTTAAAACATGACTTTAGGTGACAGCACCCATGATTTGCTATATGCTTTCCGACATTGCCATAACGCTATTGTTGCCTTTGCTATTCTGTTATCTATGTTGGCGTTCCAGTTTAGGAGGTAGTCAAGAATTATTCCGAGATATTTTACGATGTACACCCTTTGAATAGGGATGTCTTTTATAGTGGGTATGTTAAGTTGCTGGAATCTTGTGTTTTTGGTGAATAAGATCATCTTGGTTTTATTTGGGTTGACACTGAGCTCGTTTTCGTCACACCATCTTGTGACAATGTTTAGCGCTGTTTGAAGAAGATCGCTCATGACATTTGTAAATTTACCTCTGATAAGGGTAGCTAGGTCGTCTGAGAAACCTTCCGTTTGGAAATTGTTATCGTTCATTTGTTTTATAAGTTCGTTGATTACGAGGCACCATAAGAGTGGGAAGAATTCATTTATTTAAATTACAAATAAAGCTGCTGCCCTCGTAACGAAGGTTGCTTTGTTACACGGCGTACCTATCTATCTATTGACAATCTTATTTCTGAATCTTAGCCATTTTGTTAAAAAATGTTTGTTTTAGTCCTTAAGTAATCTAAAAAGGTCAATTATAAATATGATTATTAATTATAAAAATCGTCTTGACTAGAATAAGTTCGGAAATGTCTTTGAGTTTATCACAGTTTAATTTAAAGTCCTTGAAGAAATTGATCACACTTTTTCCGATACAACCTCTACTACCAAACCATAGGCCGCGTACTGACCAGCTTCTTTCTCCGAATGAGTCTCTGTAACGCTCCGCGTTTTTCATAAATTTCTCGTTTCTCCTTAATGATCATCTCGTCTTGGTTGCTGTCGTTAGTTTCACATCGTATCGTCGGATCTATTATGAATGCATTTGCTGATTTCGGGTCGAAAGCGATGATGTCACTGAACTGCGACCTATCCTCTGTGTCAATTGCGTACACTTCGTCGAAACATTCATATCCTTTTTCTCGAAGTAAGTCTGCGATTGTATGTTTTACATATGGTGTCTTGACGTGATTAGCAGGTTATTCGATGAACAGCTTCCAGTTACATGTGTAATTGTTTCCTTCTCTCTTCCGCATTTGCGGCAGATGTTGGAAGAGTTTATGACACCTGGTACTTCGTAAAGGTTGTCATAGTTACATTAATGCTTAATTTTATGGCCGATACCCATTCTGACGAAGATAAAGAATTTTTATTGTAGACGAAGTCGTTGCTCGCGGTAAATTGCCCGAAGTGAATTGCTCCTGAGCCCTGATATGGTAGGTTGCACCAGTCATCGTATGCCTTCTTTCGTAGTGCAGCCCGTAGGACTTTTGTTGTATCGCCTGTAAAGTTCAGTGCGTGGACACACTGTGTCGCTTCTTCTTCGCATTTTCCAATACTTTGGAATAAACCGTCGTCGACTTTTAGCAGCTTTTTGGCTATTGAGAAATGTTGCAAGTGAGCTTCCCATTCTGCACGTAGTAATCCGAGTCCTCTCAGTTTCCTCGGCGCATAGAAGATGTTGTCATTGGTTCTTTGCGGGATTCCGATAATTTCCTTTACGGATCGGCGGATCATGACGTCTAGTCCTTTTGTTGCATAGGAATATATTGATTTATTACGTTGAGTTTCTGGTCCGGCTTTAGTAGTGGCGATGCCGATAGTTTTTCTAAGTTTTTATGCAGTTTCTCTATGCTCGTATCATCAAATATTATAGAAGAATTGAACGAGCAACCAAGGACTCCACTTTGTGGGCATCCTTTCGACACCAGCACTGAGATCAGATTTTTACCAAATTGTACTGTAATTGTTACTGTTAATTTGTTAAATCTTATGAAGACGCTGCGTTTATCATAAAGGAATGTTTATTCGAAACATGCCGTGTGATTTCATATATTTTTGCGTTGCGATGAAATGACAAGGATCTGCTCACTTCTTATAGAAAGGCTTGAAATTACCCTTACACCTTATTGATTGGCGTAAACTGAACTTTGAAACAAATACAACCGACATCTGCAAGTTGAAGTGACTGCTCTGAATTTCTCCCACCACCACGACATCCAATTTACAAAAGTAACTATACCAAGACATACTGGTCGGTTTAAAATTTGTGCAGGTCACCTCATCGAAACGCTATGCATTGAAAATATAGCTTCAAGTAAAATATTTTTTTTTTTTGTTTTAAATTACATTTTCATGGGTACAGCAAAAAGAAGCTGAGCAGATAAAACAAGGGAGGAAGAGCACATTACAAAAATTGAATTTCGTATATCCGTTTACAATAAAAAAATATATAAACGCCCCATAAATCCGAAATTCCATAACAACACGATATCAATGACTGAACAGAGAAACCAGTCTTTGTTGATAATAGACGTTCTGGCGCGATTCCAACAAATTTTTTTTTGGAAAAAGAACATTCCATCTCGAAAGTTTTCTTTTCTGTTTCTTTTCCTCGTTTTTTATTTATACCAATTTTCCGTTGAAACCCAAAATATCTGTCTAATAAACCTTCACTTCTTCTTCATGTTTTTTTTTCATACATTCTTTCAATTTATTAGATGCTTTAACATGGCTTTATTACATTGGTGTTTATTTTCGGCAAAATAACTTCTACAAAGTTGAAGGAAACTAGGATAAATGAATTGTTATTTGAAAGGATAAGGAAGCGCTTTAGAATTTTGCTTTCTATTTTCAAGATTTTAAATTAAACATTCACAACGTTAAAAGTATCGAATTAAGTTTCACATGCTTCATATCACATGTATTTTATACCTACCACATGAATGCAACACTTTATTAGCGTCACCAAATTCTTTTTATATCGGTGATAGTGATCCGCTGATCACCCATAATCACCCAACTGCTCAGTTTAAAGTTTTGTTTTCGTCATTGAGTGACACGCCAATTGATTCTGTTAGTAGCTTCCCTGGAATTAGGTTAGCGCATTTTTAAACATATGCAAGAATAGATGTGGCAAACAGAATAGATGTAGCAAAAAGATTCAAACGTGTCAAAGTAAATGTTGCCTTAACTCTAAAGTATGTGCAATCACGTCCTCATTAAGTTGGTTTGGAAATTGCCGAAAGAGCAATATTCAAAAACCCGTGTAAAAGTCTCTCCAAATATTCAAGCAACTGTCAAAGTAAAAACGGTGTAAAAGTCTCTCCAAATATTCAAGCAACTGTCAAAGTAAAAAAAAAGTAAAAACGATCAACGCTAACATTAGCGGCCATAATGGGAGGCATCGGGACATGCGTATCACCGAAACCAAACAATTGTTCCTTTGACACCGGTCTTCTATCTCTGATAGTTTTCAAAACATTTGAATTTTTCCAAAATAAATTTCCTAGATCAATCCACCCCAACATAAGCGGCCATATTGGCAGGCATTACGATATGCCTCACACCCAAACCAACAACTTTGTCTTTGACACCGATCTTCTATCTCTTATCGTTCTCAAGATGTTTGAATTTTTCCAAAATGAATTAATTGCCTAGATAGATCCACCCTAACATTAGCGGCCATCTTAGGCTCGGCCAGGGCCCACATTTATTCTTGGATGCTCTTAAGGCTTTCATTACCTATCAAATAGAAAAAGAATCACGAAAATTGGATGGAATTTACTCGATTTATGTATAAAAAACAAGTAGGGCCCTAGTGGGTCTGCTTCTTTAGGGCTCTAGCTAGGTCCAGCGACCCAAAGTAAAAAAATTTTTTTCCATAAATTGTTGGGCATTCCCAGACCGTTCGATTGAAAATCGGAAAAGATTTACTCGAGTTATGCACAAAAAACACGTAGGTCCATTGTAGAAACTCAGTTTTAGAGCCCTGGCTGAGTCCAGGCGCTCAGATTCAAAAACATTTCTTCCATAAATTGTAGGGAATTGCTTTATCTTTTGATTAAAAAAAATGTTTTGGAAATCGGAAAAGATTTACTCGAGTTATGTGCAAAAAACACGTTTGGCCCTAGCAGAGACACTTTTTTAGTGCTCTAGCTAAGTCCTAGGGCTCAAGATCAAAAAAGTTTCTTCCATAGATTGTCGGCCATACCCAGGTCTTTTAAACAAAAAAAGTTTTTGATAATCGGTTGAGTTTTACTCGAGTTATCGTGTTGACAGACGGGCGGACGGACGTACATTTTTTTTATTGCTGATTCATCATCTAAGGACCATGATCGATGCACTCCCCTACTCCCTTCTCTACAACATAGTGAAAAACCATTCTTTTGTCTAGGGCAGACCTTAGGACCGACCTAGGGCCATAAGGATATGCCTGGGGCACATACTTCCATAGACAAAAGTGTTTCCCTTAATTTGCTCTGCAACATAGCAAAACAATTTTTTTTTGGCTAGGGCCGACCTTAGGACAGACCTGAAGCTCACTTCAGCCTTAAGCACAGGCACCGGATCCAAATTAGTTTTTGAATATAATTCGGTAGTCGATTACCTCTCAAATAGAAAAAGAATCAACAAAATCAGTTAGGATTTATCCAACTTATGTAAGCGAACACGTTGGGCCCTAGTAGAAACTCAGTTTAAGGGTCCTGACTGAGTCCAAGGGTTCCTAATCAAGAAACTTTCTTCCATAAAACGGGAGACAGTCCTTTCGATCAAAAAAAAATTGAAAATTTATCAATCCAAACGATCGCCAAGAATCTTTTGTTCAATTTTGTCGCTAATTTGATTTTTTCGGCGAATTTCGTTGAAAATCTTCGCCGATTTTCTTTAAGATTTTTTTTTCCTTATGACGGCAGTACTCATTCTCAACCTATACCTTTCTAGTGTTGCATTAGCATCGCATCGTTGGTTGTTAGATATCACGAAGCTTTTTATAATTTCCTCGCTAAAGCGACAACAATCGCATCGCAGACCGTCCCTTTTTAGCCTTTGTACTTCTGCTAACGTCATAAGGAGAAAAAAACTTAAAGAATTTCGCCAAAAATATGCGATTAGAGACAAAATTAAACAAAACAATCGCCAAGAATCTTTTGTTTACTTTTGTCGCTTGATTTTTTCGACGAATTTCGTTGAAAATCTTCGCTGATTCTCTCAAAGTTTTTTTTTCCTTATAACGGCTACACACAATTGCGTACGTTTGAATGAGGACCTTAACTGTCATAATAAGGAAAAAAATCTAGTGAAAATCAGCGAAATTTTCAACCAAATTCTCAGAAAAAATTAAATTAGCGAAAAATTAAACAAAAGATTCTCGGCGATTGTTTTGTTTAATTTTGTCGCTAATTTGATTTTTTCGGCGAAATTCATTGAAAATCTTCGCTGATTTTCTCTAAGTTTTTTTCTTTATGACGGCAGTTAAGGAGTAGTAACTTAGCGAGAACATTAAACAAAACCATCGCCGAGAATCTTTTGTTTAATTTTTCGCTAATTTAATTTTTTCTGAGAATTTGTTGAAAATTGTCACTAGGCTCTTTTTCCTTGTGATAGCAGATTTGTAGTACGTGAGATTGAATGTGTTGTTTTTAAAAATTGACATCTTCGGTATTTAAATAAATTTTTAAAAATTTAAGGGTTAATTTTTTAACTCATTGTTGATCGAAAACGATTTGTTGTGTTTTGTTCATAATTTACAGGTTTGGTTTGAAAAAAGTTATCGTTTAAAGTTTTGCGTGATGTGTTTGGCGTGCGAAATCTGAAAGTGCAGAAAAATTATTACGTTGAGAGGGTCCGGCATTTGTGACGCATTTGTTTACTCAAAAGTGAAAATATTTCAAAACAATTTCCGAAGCTGTAAGCGTCACCCATATTGATATCAGTTGTTTTGGAAGAAGGGACGAAGACTTGGGTTTTTGTTGTGATATCAGTAGTTTTGGAAGAAAAGAGAAAACAAATTTAGGAGAAAAAATTTCCGGCGACAAAAATTTCCGGCGCGGTGGAAAAATTTACAGCGAAAAAAATTTTAGGCGAAAAAATTCCCGGCGAAAAAAATTTCCGGCGAAAAAAATTTGCGGAAAAAAAAATTCGACGAAAAAAATTTATCCTCTCAACTCCCTCTACAACATTTCGAAAGTTTTTTTGAGCCGTCTCCGCCCCCGCCGCCGCCAAACCGAAACGCGGCGGCTACTACTTCCACTGGCGAAAATGATTTCCTCAACTTCCTCTACAACATATCAAAAGTTTTTTTAAGCAGTCGCCGCCTCCAAACCGAAGCGCGGCGGCTACTACTTCCATAGGCGAAAATGATCCACTCACCTTCCTCTACAACATATCAAAAGTTTTTTTCTGGGCCACCGCCTATTTTCCACCATTTTGCTACCGCGCGCCCTTGGTGCTGATTCCGATGACTTTTGATGAAAACGCTCTTTGTAACGAACAATTTACTCCCTTATAAGTTCGTTATAGTGAGCGATTACTGTATTTCTTGTATTTTTAGTAGTTTTAATAAATTTGAACAGTGGAATGAAGCCTCCTATTTCAATGATTTATTCTCGGTTGTTCTCTGCGTGTAGATCAGCCCACAGACTTATTATATATTAACCTTTAGTTAAGCCTTCGCCTACCACATAGATAAACGTTTTGACATCACAAAATCTCATGTCAGCTATACACGACATTTTCACAATTAATTTCTTCATAATTTATTTATGTTTTTGTTATTTTCACATAAATCCTTTCGCATAAGCATTTCAATTCAAAAACTTTTCCAATTGTAGTTGAATGAATCTACTTAATGTAAAGAATTGTTTTCACTTCGTCATTACAATTTCTTCAAAGATATCCCCATTCATACGCTGTACATTGATGTGTATTGTGTGCCTGTGATGAATACTTAAGCTTTATTAAAACGATGCTTCCTATTTCCGTTGTTAAACCACGTATAAAACCTATTCGCTATACACTTAGGATGTTTTGCATTTTGAGATAATTACAGGATTTCTTTTCTGCCTCCGACTTACAGATATGGATTACGTAGGCAGTTTTGTTGTTGAAACACATTAAGTGGTAGTTAGTAACACTTCAAAAGTTTCAAAGAAACTTGAAATCGCTCAATCGTAAAGGTTTAGGAAAGTTTTTTTTTCATAACAATCTTTCTGTGCGGATTCAAATTTAATCTTTCAAAGGCATCTTACGAAAACGCATACAACTTCCTTGGTTGAGCATATATAAAGAACAACACTTTAGTTCGTATGTTCAAAGAAGCTCAAACCTCTTGGAGTTCACCAAAGCTAACACAAAAATACGATACAGTCACTTATCTTAACATAGCAGAGACCTCCAGCCCGGATAGAGAAAATCATGAAACAGAAAACCGTAGTATCGTAACTAATCGTAGTAGTTATAGGTATCGCCAATGACAATGAGAATTCCAAAGATCAAAGAAGCTTAAACCTCATTTGGCCCATTCTATGCAAACCGTGACGCCTGTAATGTAAGGAACGGAAAAAATGCCTTAACCGTAGGAAATAGCGAAATCATACGTTCGGCAGAAAATTAGATATTACAGTCGTGAACAATTTTTTCATAGAACACAAAATTTGGACTTTTGGACGATTCAGGAGAAATTTTCTTTTTTTACGTGACATTCTTTTGTTTTAATATGTACAAGTAACACTCAACGTGAAGTTAGCTGCGATTGCGACCGAAGCTAACTTCATTGCAAACAAAATCAGCTGATTGCATTCATAAATTTACCAAAATCAGCTGACTTCATTGAAAGTTTCAATAATCAGCTGATTTTGTTTGCAATGAAGTTAGCTTCGGTCGCAACTGCAGCTAACTTCACTTTGAGTGTTATTTTTATACATAAAAAGAAAAGACTGCCCTCCCCCCTGTGGTAGCTGACCAATGACATAGCATTTAACAAAAATTAACACAAATTGAAGCAAAAGTGAAATACGAAATGTTGAGTAGTTTGGTAAATTACGGGCAGAACGAATCAGTCTAAATTGTGTATGTGTTGGTGTGCGACTACACACAAATTATGTATTTGGACAAGAACGAAGTACGAGTCCTATGCGTTTACCACTACGTTTGTAACCAGTTGATTCGAGGGGGGAGAGCAGGGGCGAGCATCGATCATGGTCTTTAGACGCCAAATCAGCAAAAAACATTTTGTCCGTCCGTAAGCAGGATAACTCGAGTAAAACTTGACCGATTTTAAAGATCTTTTTTTACCCTGAAAGGTAGTACCAAAAGTGGGTTGGTATTGCAGATGGTCATTTTTGGACAAAGAGCCGCTGAGCTAGGGTCGCCAAAGTGGTTTTCGGTCTTTTGTACAGAACTCGCGTAAATCTTTTCCGATTTCCATAAATCTTTTTTTGTTGGAAAGATCTAGGCATGTTCGACTCAGCCCTAAAACTGAGTTTTGGTTGAGAACTTTCGAAGTTATGGTCGAAATGAATGTCCACCTGAATTAGGAAAGCAAAAATCAGGAATCAAGAAATCAGGAACCAAAAATCAGGAAATGAAAATCAGGAACCTAAAATAAGGAAAAACAAAAATCAGGAAAAATCAATTTTAGGAAAAACGAAAATCAAGAAGGAAATAAATCAGGAAAAACATCAAAGTTTTCAATTCCTAAATGGGTCTCAAACTTATTTTTGGTATGTAGGGGGCTCTGCTTCCAAAACCCCCACGCCTGCGGCGAGCTACTAACGCCCTGCAGGCTGCCTTCCGTGCGTGGGGCTCCGCCCAGAACCCCATTAAGGGCTCTGCCCTTTAGACGCCGCAAGGGGTGATATTCCCCCCTTGACCATCCTACGTGGGGGCAGCCGCCCCTCGATCCCGCTTTTTTTTTCACGCATTTATCACGGCCTGCGGCGAATTATCTCAAAAATTATTTTCCTGATTTTTGTTTTTCCTGATTGCCTGATTCCTAATTCTGGTTTTTCTCAATTTAATTCATTCCTAATTTTAGTTTTTCCTGATTTTTGTTTTTCCTTATTTTTGGCAAATATTTTTTTTCCTAATTTTCGGTTTCCTAATTTTTTTTCCTAATTTTTGTTTTTGCTAATTTTTGTTTTCCTAATTCGTAATTTGAAGGTTGGTGAAACTTTTCGACTTACATCTCTGCGAAATTAGAACGTAAATCGCACTTGAAAGCTTTAAATAAAAGATATTTATATCAGAAAATCATGGAAATCAAATTAGTGAAAATCTGTAGAGTGGTTCGGGCTATAGAGTCCTTAGTGTGGGTCCAAGTCACGCTACGCGATCTCAAACGATATATGGTGGTTGTTCGTGAATATTTCTTTAATGATGAGGTTTTTTGTTCAGTGTTGTAGATTAAGTGTGAAGTGCTCCAGGTCGAATCGAAGATCGGCATTAGTACAAAAAAAAATTTTCAAATGAAGCCCAACGTTTGAAAAAAATGGATATGGAGAGGTTTTTTACCGTTGCTTCGGACGGGTTTTTCAATATTGGCACATATTAAGTCACACTCAGAGGGGGAGAGAGGGATGTCACTAAAAACGTGACGGAATCGGACGGGGCGTGTCTGCATGGAACGTGACGTCACGTTTTGTTCCAATAAAAAGAAAAAATTTTTATTAGACGTTCAAAATATAAACTTCGCGGACCCGTAGGAAACCAGTTCAATCGATTCTGGTTGCAAGGATTCCCGTTCTATTAAATTACTGAGATATTTTGATCGAGTTATTTACAAGAAACCCAAAATTACTAAAATGACCCTCACCGAACGGCTTCCGGACATATATTGCCAGGTAGGGGGGGGGGTCGAAAATGTGACGTCATATTTTAGGTAGTTTTAGTTAAACGTGATGAAGCGTGACATGGGGGAGGGGGAGGTAGTAAAAAAATCGAGAAAAAAGTATGACGTAATATGTGTGCGACCCCTTTCCAATACAATTTAATGTGGACGTAATTTCATACGCTTAAGAGTTAATCTATTCTGTTTGCCATATCTATTCCGATGCCACGGTGAGCTTCAAACAACTTATACCAAAAAGTGTTTATACATGGGGTTTCCCTTCTAGGGTGTGTCTGAAGCATCACTTTAATGCAAAAACTAAAATCGCCGAATTGGGTCTTTCTTCGAATTTGTCAATTTTAGTGATTTTTACGTACAAAAATGAACTTTGACTGATACTGACACATGGAGAATGGAGATATGACTTTATTTTAACTGAATCAGTTATTTTTGATTAGCCTGACTATAGAGCCTTTCTAGCCATTCCACACTTGCCATATCACATGAACTAAAGTGGTGATTTTAGATCTCAAAGAGCGGCAATGTCTAAAAACAACTAATCACCCTGCCTTACTCCTCTTCCCACCTTGAACTTGGTTGTTTTTTCATGAAGTTTTACGCAGGATGTTGCATTTTCGTAAATATAACGAATGATTCTAGTGTATCTTGAGTCTACTCTGCATTCGTTTAAAGAATCAAGCGTCGATTATGTTTCCACCGAGACAGCCACATAATGCTTGCAGTGATAATATTATGTTATGTGATATTATGTATATGATATATATTATGTGATAGTATCATGTAATTAAGATATAATCGTTGCAACTAAGATATGTAACTATACAATACTATGCAATAATATGTTAAAAATTAATTTTATCTAGACCTGGAATAGTACTTTATTGTTGGGCGAGAGAAAATCGAGGATTTCTTCTTATGTAAATATTATAAATAACGAGTGAGCGTAGCGAACAAGTGAGAGTACAATATTTACATAAGAAGATATCCGATACAATATTTTATTTCATTAGGCGAGAGAATATCGTACGTTATTCATTCGAGCGCATGAATGTGATAGCTGCGAGAATTTATCACTGCTTCGAAGATTCAGGGTCCAGGGTTCGAGTCACGGCGGCTGCAGGTCTTTTTTTCAATTTTTTTTCCAATATTTTTTTTTTAATTTTATTTATTTATGTTTTGGTCGTCACGTGAAATGGAAATAAGACATTTGAATTTTGCTCTGTGAGAAAATCACATTCATGACATAAATAAAAACTGATTCAAATACAAAACGAACAAAAATACAAATACAAATACAAAACGTAAAGAAAACCACTAAAAAAAACATAATATTATGTTGTATATCGAGAAAAACAACGCTAGTGTTTGTGAGAGACACATTTGTACATTCTACGTTACTATATGCTTCTATTTGTCAACAAACAGTATCAACAAAATTTCTACGTACCAAATGAGCGAATTTGTGCAGTGGTTAGCGTCGATTCTTGTGGATCGGTGGGTCGTGAGTTCAAATCACGGTGGTTCCACTGTTTTTTTCAGTGAATTGGCAAAGAGAAAACGAATTTTCCCGAGTGATTTAATGTATGCTTTTTCCTTTATATGCAAGAGTGAATAACGTACGATATTCTCTCGCCGATGATATAATAGTAGATTATGCACTGCTGTCCAGGATGCTCTATTTTATCAGCCGAGAAAAGATATATCGAGAAAAACATTTTTGCCCTAGGGAGAAAAACGCGAGATTATCGTTCTAGGCAGATAAAAATAATTTCGAACTTATCACTCTAGGGCAAATTTACTTATCTTGATATATCTGTTCTCTATAGGCAGCTCTTAACGAAAATAGATAGCATCACATTCCCTGCACTTGACATTTGAACCACACTAACAGACTACAGAATTTTGACATTGGTAACAGACTATCTTTAGTTCATGATATCGAAGTTTTAGGATAGTAGATGTCGCACGCCATCGGCTAGGGCCACAATGCCCCACATGTCAAAATAACAATATTGGCAAATTAATGAGAGTTTATTGCATTATTATAAGTATTTGTCTAGAAGGATAAGTTCCTCTGTCTTGGGCGATAAATAACGTGAAACTAGAGAAATATGTACATTAGCCCTTCTCATTTCAGATTGAGTTCTTTTGAGAAGGGCTAATGTACATGATTCTTTCGATTAAAAAGATTAGACTTCCTTCAGCAAAGCAATTGGACTATTTTTCTTGTACTTTGTGAGGCTTTTCTAAAGAAATTATGGCTGTTTTACCGAAGGAAATCAGATTTCCCGAATCGGAAGAAAAATGTCCATGTAATTTGTGGCGCAGATCGATAAATCAAACAAAAAAAAAGATTTTAAAAAATTTCATGTTTCATAAAGAAAGTCTACCAAATCTTAGCTACTGTTCGAGTTATCATCGCTAATCAGGTCCGTAGCCAGAGTGACTTGACAGGGGGGCTGAGCCCCTATCCTCCTTAAGGGCCACAGAAATTATGAATTTTTTAAACGTTTAAAGAAAAGCCTGAAACTTAAGTTCTGTCATTAAGCGGGAAAGTTGTTCATATTGTTAAAGAAATTATGAATCACGAGCGGAGCGAGCGAATTTTTTTTTAATAATTTTCGTTTTCATTGGATGTCAAGCTTTAAAATGGCTCATTTCTCGCCAGAATTACAAAATCTTCGTTCGTAAATTCCCGGTGCCGCCATTCCAGCGAACTGTGCAGTTTTTTTAAGTGCTCCAAATAGTGTCCATAGTTACTATGAATATATGGCGCTAAACTTTTCTAATTGATATTAATCAATAAAAGGCAAGCATAGTGAAATTACAGGAACAATTTATTATTTTGATGGTTATTGTGGAAGCATAGTGTGAAATTACAACGTTTGAATCGGTAAAGTTGGTACCCGCCATTAATTCCCCGCTGTGCTCTGTCCCAAGGAAATGCCAGTAAGCGTTACGGCTACGGGGAGGGGGGGTCTGAATAATGTCAATTTTAGCGTTATGTAATTTATGAACGGCCCGTAATATAAATTTCTAATTCACAAATTAACAAACATACGGAGCAAAAAGAATTTTCTACTAAAGAATTTCTCCCTAGGGCGATTGGGCTTGTTGGAAAATATTTATCAGTAGGTAATGTTGCAAATGTATCGTTTGAATGCGCCCCAAACGAAATTCTGAAAGGAGTTTGGCTTACGAAAGTGTGTTAATAAAAAAGTTATGTCCATAAATTTCAGAATCTCAGGGGGACTCAGAGGTTCCCAGGGGGGCTTAGCCCCTTCTGCCCCCCCCTAGATACGGGCCTGTCGCTAATACAATAAAAAATGTATCGACTAACTTCGAAAATCTCGAAAAACCATTGGCTCGCTCGTAGTGTGTAATATACACTTTAGAGATGAGCGGGTTGCCCCCGAAACTTCAAAAAACCCGACCCGAACCCGAATTGTTTTTTTCGGGTTCATGGGTTTCGGTTTTCGAAAATTTTAATCGGGTCGGGTTCGGTCCGGGCTGGGTTTGGAAACAGTTCGGGTTTCGCGTTTCGGGTTTCGAAAAATATTATCGGGTCGGGTTCGGTCCGGATCAGGTTGTTGTATCATTTTATTCGGGTCCCGATCTAAATTTTATCATCTTACATTACACGAATTTCGTTTTAGTCTAAGGTCCGTGAAGAATGCAGACTTCGGTCGGGCGTTGAAATAATTTTTGTTTCGAAGTAATTTGGGTTGTGAGTTTCAAAAACTTGAGTGTCTGGTTCGGTCCGGGTCGGGTTTTGAAACAATTCGGGTTTCGGGTTTCGAAAAATTTTATCGGGTCGGGTTCGGTCCGAGTCGGGTTTCGAAAAATGGTCGACCCGCTCATCACTAATACACTTGAACGGTTATTCTCAAGTTATCGCAGTGAATCGATAATCTTATATTATTGAAATGAAGACTGACACTCTAGCTATTTTACCCTTTCGGTATCTGTTAAACTGTTAAAAATATTGAAGAAAAATAATTGAAATAAATACACATTATGTGGTTGACAAAACACCAAATTGAAATGGTCAAGCGTCGCTCATTGTTTCAACAAAACTCGTTCTTCTTACATAAATTTTTCAAAAAAAAAAGTTTCACTTACTTGCAATAAATAGTCGATTCCGCGGGTGCTGCAACTTGTCACTATCACATTACTGGATCTTTTTGTTACCCATCCATCGGTAATCTGAATATAGCATTGTAATCTCCGTTACTTATAATGAACTAGATGAGTTCGCATCAAAGTGTAGAGCCATTGAGATAATTTAAGCTATTTGTCAATTGACTGAACTTGACCAACAAACAAACAAAACAAAAAAATCATCGAAGAATTTAGTAGACGTTTTGTTAACGTAATATATTTTGGCTATCATCAGACTTAACAAATTCGGATTTCCCACACCATATATCTTGATAAGCTTATCAAAGGTGTAGTCGCGAGGCTAATATAACTTTATCACAAAATTGTGAGTGCGCTCGATAGATTTTGTCACTTTATCTGCGAAAGATGTTTATCGTATTAAATGTGACAAGCTTCAACATGACGAAAAACATTGATTCTGAGTGCTGGCTGGCGGATTTGTAATGCAGCTTACCAAATAAAATCCGCCAGATAGCGTTTTTCGTCATGTTACTGCCTGCGAGTTTCGGCTCTAAAACCTAATAATTGCGGGCAAAATTACCTCATTCACAATAACCCGGGCAAAATAACCCTTGCACCCAATAACACTGAATGAGGTGAAGGGATTCTACTCCAAGCGCTCCGCCAGGGGCTCTTATCCATAGTCCCCGCAAGAGTGAATATTTCCCTTCAATTCAAAGATTTTATTGAATAAAATCAACTATGAAAAGTCATTCTTTACTCTGCGAAACTCTACGGATTAAAGTCCGGAAACCTGGGATCAGTTCTAAATTAAGAAAGGTCCGATTCCAATAGTCAAAATATGAGATACAGGGAGAGAATCATAAGCTTGTGCACTTTTTCTATTTCTCTTTTGCCTCTCTTTTTACGCATTCGCTTGTATTTTGTTCGTGTAAAACTTGGTTTTTGGTTGAAATAGCTAAAAGGAAACGTTGCACAATCTTATGATTCTTTAACTGTAATTCCCGTTTGGTACAATTGCACCCGTAGAATACAAATTTCCTCGGCTGCTTTCCCATCTGTAGATTAGAGCCTACTTCTCGTATCAACATTCAAACAAGCCATTAACAATTCTTCCCTAATACTTCCAAATTGTTCTACAAAAGTGATTAGAACAAGAATGTTGCTGATTTCGTCGTTTACGACTCATCAGTACACCTTGTCTTAAGACCATGTGTATATCAGACATTCTGGTCACAGAATGCTACGCAAACTATGACAAATTCGCTTTATATTTATATCATCCAAATCGAACGATCAGATGCTTGGTATGGCTTAACAATTTGGAAGTGAAAGAATTGAGAATTTGTTTCATCAATTTCATCATTCATTCAATTCATCAACAGAGGGCAGCAGTAACCATTTTGGTTATAATTCGCTACACCAATCAATAGAATGTTATCAATTAACAATAGTGTGTTAAAGTAGAGAAATGAAAATTTAAAATGCATTTTTTGCTTTAGAGTCACACGTCATCTCCGGTGAATCATCGATGATACACCGATGAATCATTGATGATTTACCGGTGAATCATCGATGATTTACCGATGAATCATCGATGATACACCGGTGAATCATCGATGATTTACCGATGAATCATCGATGATTTACCGGTGAATCATCAGTTATTCCCGGGTAAATAATCAGTGATTCCCTGGTGAATCATCAGTGATTCCCCAGTGAATCATCAGTTATTCCCCGGTGAATCATCAGTGATTCCCCGGTGAATTATCAGTGATTCCCCGGTGAATCATCAGTGATTCCCCGGTGAATAATCAGTGATTCCCCAGTGAATCATCAGTGATTCCCCGGTGAATCATCAGTGATTTCCCGGTGAATCATCAGTGATTCCCCGGTAAATCATCAGTGATTCCCCGGTGAATCATCAGTGATTCCCCGGTGAATCATCAGTGATTCCCCGATGAATCATCAGTGATTCCCCGGTGAATCATCAGTGATTCCCCGGTGAATCATCAGTGATTCCCCGGTGAATCATCAGTAACTTCACTGTGAATCATCAGTGATTGTCCAGTGTATCATCGGTGATTTATGGGTGAATCATCGGTGATTTATCGGTGAATCCTCGGTGAATCATCGGTGATTTATCGGTGAATCGTCGGTGATTTATCGCTGATTTATCGGCGAATCATAGGTGATTTACCGATGAATCATATTTACCCTTCAACACATCGAACCCACTTTTTTGAGCAACAAAATGAATAGTGCAGAAATATGAGAAGTGACTCAATATTGAGACAAATGTGAACAATGTGAATAATTTGCATTACAATTTTTCTTCGTGTAGCTACTATCCACTCGAAGATTTACTGCCTTGTCCGTGCATCTACTATAATGAGTTTATCTAATCATGTCCATGCAATTTATGAGCTTTAAATTATGTGGCTTTTTTCTTAAGCAATTTCGACTTTGACAAATTGATTTGGATGATTGATAAACAATTTTTGGGTATTATCTAAGACTCACGAGAAAGGCAATATTTACAAGTCAGCGTAGATACTATTTGGGCGATATGAGTCTATTATAAAATCGGTGGAATTCCTGAGAATTGGGTTAGTTTTCCGTGATCGGTAAAACGTTTACAGAAAAATAGCGATGAAGTTTTTTGTGGCTTTGTTGGGCGTTTTAGCCATGGCCATCTCGGCAGACGCTGGTGCTTCGATGCACAATCCGTTCTTTTGTTATGCAACGGATACAGTTCGTTCCATGACGAACATGGGCTCTGTTATCACCAGCTATGAAGCCATACGTCGTTTCAATTTTACAACCGTCAATCCCTACATGTCGAGTAAGATTGTTTTTACAAATTGTCGATGTTTTATCGAAAACTTGGTTTTTTGTTAGCTTGTACCCCATCTAGGTTTTGGTATTTGGGGCGCTACGGATCTCGCTTACCTCATGCACCAACATTACAAAGTATGATAGATTTTGCTGAGTCATCGGTAAGTTATTTCGAAAAGGTAAACTTTATTTTATTAACTTCTGAATTCCTAGATTCAAGATGACATCGTCCGAAATTACGAAGCAGGAAGAACAACTTTGTGTAGACAAGATTTTGAAATGATTCGCGATTTTACACTGGAATCAGACTTCGGAGGTATATTCCGAATTGAAAATGCTGGTTTGCTGACGGAATCTGGAATATTTGCGTTGCAAAATATTTCGCGGCGTTACCAGGAAGTTTTCCCAGAAATTTTCCCCCAGACCTACGAACGATCCCGTTTTCATTTCCGTCATACTGGCACACCTCGAACAAATGTCTCAATCCAAGCTTTCGCAACTGGATTGTTCGGTGAAGTAGGAGCTGAAGGCATAGTCCACGAACCCATACCTGAACAGGATTGGTTCTTGAGACCATTTGACTTTTGCCCTGATTTTTGGGAAGAAACTGCTGACTGGGATCGTCAAACAAGAGCCTTCGAGACAGGACCTGAGATGCTCGAATTGATAGAGCAAGTGAACAGAAAATTGGGTTTCAACTCACAAAATGAATTGAACTTCACTCAAATCTTAACAATGTGGAATTGGTGCAGATTTAAAATTGCAGCGACATTCGAAGCATCGAATTCGGAAACAGGGGCTCACTGTCCATGGTGTGCTCCATTCTCAGTGGCTCATCATCTCTTATTGGAATACTACGAAGATTTGAGTTTCTTCTATGCCAGTGGATATGGTGTAAGGAACCAACGTATGTTGGAAAACCTTAGCTGTGGACTCATCCAAGATTTGTTGAATCAAATGCAATCCGACAATGACGGTGACACATTGGCTCGAATTTTCGTTTCTTACTCGGAAGAAATTCAAGGAATGTTGGTCGCATTGGGAGCATTCCGAGATCTGTGGCCCATTCATCAGCATAATTTCGCCCAACAATCTGGCAGACATTGGTTGACGAGTTTAATTTCACCGTTTAGCGCCAACTTAGCTGCCGTTCGTTACGAGTGAGTTACAATCGAATACGAAAATACATTGAAAGATAAATATCATGTTGAAATTGCAGTTGTGAAGATGGCGATGTGGATTTGAGATTCTTCCTCAACGAACGTCCTATTCTTGTGCCGGGATGTGATCAACAAACTGGAGCATGCAAATTGAGCACCATTGTAGATCGGTTCCAACGTTTCATATCTGCTGACTGCTCAACGTTTTTCTGTAGTACTAACTAGGATGTTGTTAGAGCCAAAGACATTACTTTTTTTTAAATAAAATCTTTAATCCGTTTGAAAAATACAATGAATATGAAATATCAGTGTACAGTGTCCACGGATCTTCGTTAGGCCAATTTTGCTGCTTGATTCCGTATGAGGTGGTGGGTGATGGTGATGGTAGTCCTGGTTATTGTTCTGCTTGATGATAGTTGGTTTGGTGATGATGATGATGATGTGTCGCTGTTAGACTCCGTTTTGCGTCTTTAGCCATTTGGTTCCTGGTATAAAACAAAGAATATTTGGTAAAGGCACTTCACGGAATTCTTCTATCGTAAGGTAAGAGTCACCCAAGCCAGAGCCTATAATAACATATATTAGAGGAGGAAAAGTGCATCGGACGCCCACTGAAGTCCTCCAACGTCCTTCTCTACCTCCCTAGCCTATTTTTACAAATTCTACTCAGATATCGATGACTAATGCAGAAAAAAACCTATGAATGTGGAGAATGATCGTCTAATCAAACACTTCTTGGTGCGTCCTTCCACATCATAGAACAAGTAACCAGAAAACTGTACCGCGACTATTAGTTATCACAACATAAACCCTTTTAAAAGGGAAATGTGACGCAAGTCCTTGTTCCTCCTTCCAAAACAACTGATATCAATTTGGGGTGACGCTTGAAGATTCGAAACGCAAAAAATTCTTTTGAAAAATTTTCACATTTCATTAATGCGTCACAAATGCCGGACCCCCAGTGTTTTTCTAAGCTTTCAGCTTTCATACGCAAAAATTTGACTTCCTGTACAAAAATACTCGATAAATCCAATAAAGTCAAATTTTTGGGGTGTGAAAGCTGAAAGAACAGAACAACTATAACACGGGGGGTCCGGCATTTGTGACGCATTAATGAAATGTAAAAATTTTTCAAAAGAATTTTTTGCGTTTCGAACCTTCAAGCGTCGTCACCCCAAATTGATATCAGTTGTTTTGGAAGGAGGAACAAGGACTTGCGTCACATTTCCCTTTTAAAAGGGTTTTTGTTGTGATATCAGTTGTTTTGGAAGAAGAAATGCTTCAGCAGAACATCGAGAATAACATAAAAAACCTGATTGACTTTGAAAAGTGCTAGAGAAATCCGCAAGAATCCACAAGAATCCCATAAACCTAGGAAGCTCCATTAGATGACCTCACTCATGTCGAGAATAACCGAAAAAAATCAAAAAACCTGATGGAAGTTGAATACCTCACTCACCCATACCGTGAATACACTCACAACAAACACAAAAAAAATTTATATGGGATTTGTATGGGAGCTTCCAGGAGCCCTAGCGCCTAAACGAGGCCGGTACCCCCCTTTTTTAAAAATCTCAAATCTCGTAGAATCACCATCCGAAGCTCCCTGCAAAATTTGAAGAAAAGTTATCGATCCGTTTTCGAACGCGAGCCAAAAAACACGTTTTTCATATAAGTGCCAATGGAAATTTCTAACTAACTAACCAACTAACTAACGTAGGAGATTTGCATTATCTCAGGTCCCTTGTATACTGTAAAAATTGCACTGAAAATCCAATTTTCTTAAGATCATAACTCCAGATCCACTTGACCGTTTTTTTTGATCAAAAGGTCAATTTCAATCAGAATTTTGCGTAGAATCCGAAAATCCTAATCTCAAGGGTACGACGCAAGGGGAAAAAGTCGAAACTTAGCTGTATATATGGTTCCGCAGTCCACGAAAAAAAAATTCTGATTTTTTTCATCGTAGGGGGACTTGCGTCACGGGCGCAATGCTACCGCGCGCCCATGATTAAGTAGCGATAGCTATGATTTCCTGTCCGACCGGGCAATCACCGAAGATTCACCATATAATCACCGATGATTCACAGAGGAATCATCGATAATTCCCCGGTGGTTCATTGGTGAATCATTTATTTATTTATTTATTTATTTATTTATTGATCAATAAACAGACCTTACGGCCCAATAACATATTAATCATTACTAAACATACAATTTTCGTTTCTAATTTACATTTCAATTTCACAATTCAAGGTTCAATTTCTATTTGACAGTCAAGGTAGTAGCGTATTCCGTACCGAGTTTTTAAAAGATTCAAACGATTTATTAAAAATGTTAACTTGAAAGAAGTACTCGTCATGGTGGTCCTGCATTCTGTGTAATGGTTCATTTTGCACGATGTTGCTGGTGTACTTCGGAGTGTAAAAGACGGGATTATCCCTCCTTTTGACCCGGCCATGAGTGTAGTATGTTAATGACTGATGCAACTTTGTGTCCATACGGTTATGAATTATCTTGTACAGGATTATCTCATCATTGATCAACCTTCTCGACTTTAATGACGTAATTTTTAAGTTTTTGAGTCTATCCTACTATTCAGATTTATGCACATGGAATTTGTGGTAGAACATCCTGGTAAATTTGCGCTGTACCCTTTCGACGATATCATTATGTTTGTTATAAAGAGGACTCCACACAGCAGCACAATATTCTAGTCGACTTCTCACCAAAGAGTTGAACAGCGTCATCATGCTTTCTGATTTTTTGAAGAACCTGCCACACCGGAAAACAAATCCTAGCATTTGATAGGCTTTACGGGTCATTACGTTAATATGTTCAGCGAAAGATAGTTTGGTATCAATTATGACGCCTAGGTCACGTTTAGATTCGACTCTAGGAACAATTTCTCCACCAATCCGATATTGGTGAGCGACCCGATTGCTTTCACTTTTTCGAGTAATGGACATAATTGCACACTTATTGGCTTTTAGACCCAACTTGTTGGTACCACACCATTCATGCAGACGATCGATTTCTGATTGGAATAAGATGCAGTCATTACTAGATACTATTTTTCGAATCAATTTCAGGTCATCCGCAAAAGCAAAGGTGTCATTGAGGGCTGACAGCAGGTCATTAATATACAAAATGAACAAAAACGGTCCCAAAATTGATCCCTGATACGTTTTGATCTTCCTCCACCAATCACTACGATCTGTGAACGATTTGATAAGTACGAATCAAACCACCGAATCAAAGATTTACTAAAGCCAAAAAGAGCCAGTTTTTTCAGCAAACGATGATGTACTATCCGATCAAATGCTTTTGAAAAATCCGTGTATAACACATCAACTTGACCACCATTTGCCATTGCTTTAGATACAGATGTGACAAACTTCATTAGATTCGTTTGCGTTGACCTTTTTGAAAAAAACCCGTGTTGGGAGAAATGAATTTTACCTTTGGTTTTGTCAAAAAGCACATTAACAAACATAAGCCTTTCGAAAATTTTTGAGATTGCACATAAGATCGAAACTGCCCTATAGTTAGTGACGTCATTCCCGTCTCCCTCTTTGAAGACCGGCGAAATGAAGCCCAACTTCCATCTATCAGGAAAGACACTTTCCTTCAGTGATTTGTTGAATAGAATAGACAACGGAATGGCTAATGACTCTGCGAGTTCTTTATAAAACATCATTGGGACACCATCAGGACTTGACACCTTATTAACATCAAATCTTTTCAGCACTCTTTGAACATCAGATGGGGAAAACGTAATATCATTACATTCTCTCTCGCCCAACGACTCATACAACGCATTTATCTCGTCACTACGGTTTTCCTCACCGTCCAATTGATAGACAGTGCCGAAGAAATTTGCGAACAGATCACAGATTGACACTCTATCATTGCTAACTTTATCCCCGAATCTCATACTGTTGGCCAGAGCGTTCGTCTTCTTCAACGACTTGGTAAATGAGAAAAAGCACTTGGTGTTCGATTTGAGCTTACTTTCACAGTCGTCGACATAATTCGGGAAGCACACCTTAATCTCATTTTTCACTTGCTTCCGCAATTTCGAAAACTGACTCCTGTTGAATACGCTACCATCTTTATTCAACCTTAACTTGGCATTAGCTTTTTTCTTAATGAGCTTAATGAGCCTTGGAGTAAAATACACGGGATAATCCCTCTTGGAACTGTACACCTTAGGAATAGCATCAATAAAAGATTCTATAATCTCATAAAACCGATCGCACCATTCGCGTCCAGCCCACTCAGTTCAATACCCCATTCCACGTTCAACAATTGCTGATTAAGCGTAGGATAATCAGCTTTGTACAAATTAGCCTTCGGCTCTCTCTCCTCACGCAAATATTTCAACAGACTCAGATCAATACTTACGTTTAATGCTGGGTGGTAAGAGTCTTCCGAAACTAGTGGATCACTGCATCTTGTGACTTCTATCTTACTAGAGTCGATATCAGTGAGGACAAGATCTAACGTTCTATTGAGACTGTTTCGCACGTTGCAGAACTGATTCAGATTACACAGAGCATTCAAATTCAGCATCTCATGCGGAATGCGCTTATTTACTTTAGTTTGACTATTTATCCTTGCTTCGCGTAAACCATCAGCCGTATACCATTCGATGCTATCGCTAAGATTGTAGTCACCGAAAAGAACGAAACGATCATTCACATTTGCTGAGGTAATAACGTCACTAATATTTTTAAAATGAACCTCGTAATTCGGAAAATCACTTCCATCCTCTATATATCTTACATTAATGTTGGTTCTGAAGCCATTTTCGTGGACAACCGAAATCCAAATGTCTTCTTTGCCTAGCTCCCATTGACGCATTCGTATCGATGACAACTCACTTCTAATGGCAATCAGACCTCCACCACCCCTGGACATTCCAGTTTCCTGTTTGTTACGATCCACTCTAAATACTACATACCGATTATCGAAAAACTCTGAATCATAAAAGCATTCATTAAGCCAGGTCTCACTTAGCAAAACAACATCATAAGAATTAGCGATGAGTTCAGTAAAAAATCTTTTACTCTTTGTTCGCATACCACGAATGTTCTGATAATAAATCTTTAGCTTTGACATTTGACTCTTAGTCTTCACACTCGTGTTCAATATTCGGACAAGGAAGAAAAACAAAGTAAGATAAACAAATGTCTACAAAAGTATGAATGAATTTTGTTGGGTGATCTTACGTTTTGGTTTTTCGTTTAACATTCACCCTTCCATTCCTCTATAAATCTTCGGTGATTCCACTGTGAATCATCGCTGATTCCGCTGTGAATCATGGGTGATTCCATTGTGAATCATCGGTTATTCCACGGTGAATTATCGATGATTTCACGGTAAATCATCAGTGATTCCACGGTGAATTATCAATGACTCCACGGCGAATCATCAGTGATTCCACGGTGAATCATCAGTGATTCCTCTGTAAATCTTCGGTGATTCTACTGTGAATCATCAGTGATTCCATAGTGAATCATCAGTGATTACGTAGTGAATCATCTCATCTCATCACTGGTGGATCATCGGTGACTCACTAGTGAATCATCTGTGGCTCCCCGGTTAATCTTAGATGATTCCCTGGTGAGTTATAGATGATTCCCTGGTGAATCATCGGTGATTCATCAACGAATCACCGTTGATTTAGTTTCAAAAATAACTTCTTTAACTACACTCTATTGCCACATGCCTATACCCATGAACATGGTTTACTGATTGTATCGGAACAGCATCTTTTGCTGAGTGTTTAATTAGTGTTGTATCTAGGTTACCGGGAAGTTTTTCGACCGAAAAATCGGTTACGAGGAAATCCACTTGAAACCATGTAAAGAAATACAATTGAGAGGAAAGAAGGACAAGGAAGAAGTAGTTTTGCTTGCAAATAGGAATTGGCTGAAAAACGGGAAATAACTGAAAAACGAGAAATAATTCAGAAACGCGAAGTGAATTCTCCACACTGTGTTTCAGTTCGAAATCTCACAAAATTTCGTTACGGTCGCGATTTCTTCAAAAATATTCGTGTGTCGATAATCTAACAAATTTTTCGCTCGCTTCAGCGCTTCGCTTAACTTCAAAATCACATAAAATGAAATCACCTATTTTTTATGTCTATTCCGACATATAAGGAGTGTGGTAATTTTTAAATATTCACCAGGAAATTTCCCTCGATTTTGTCTATAACGGGAAATTTTGGGAAATTGACTCACGACCAGCTGTTGCTACATTTTATGCGAAGAAGGAGAGGCGATTCCGTTCTGCTAATTTGTACTTGTGTAAAGAATGCGATTTTGTTAAAAAAAATTAGAAACGAAACAAGAGTATGAAGTGAAGAGAGTCTTATGTTTTCATAAATTCTCGCCTTTTGGTCTTGAAAATTACGCCCTTTCTGTGAATGTGGAGATTCCTTACTCTAGGCTCTGATCCAAGTACGGCGCCCTAAGCACCGCGAAAGCAGGGCAGTGACATAGGGATTACTTCGATGTTTCAGGTGTGTCCCCACATCTTCTGCAGTTCGGGTTGTCGCCGAATCCATCTTATTTTGATGGTATCTCAGGGCGTTATGACCCTTTGATAGGAATGCATTCTTCTCAGGATTCTCTTGTCCAGGCTCAAAAGATATTCGAAGACTTCGGGAGAAAAACAAGACAAAGCAATTGAAAGTGAACCTGCTCCCATGTATAATATATGAGAGTATGTTCACTTTCAATTGCTTTATCTTGTTTTTCTTCCAAAGTCTTCATTTAGTGGTTTGCATGTTACATTCCGCCAGAAATTCTTTTGACTGCCTGCATGTTTTGAGATTTTCGCAAACCCGCTGGTGCTCATTTCTCGTCCTGCGCTTTATGAGCGCCGCTACAAGTCCCTCATGGCAACCGATTACCGGTTCGGGCCCTTCGGTTCTTTTCCCATTGCCTTCCGGCCAGCTCGTCTGCTCTTTCGTTTGCTGGAACGTAGGTATGGACTGGTACCCATATGATAACTACGTCGTTGTTCTGGCTAAGGTATCTAGGCTTTCTTGCGCCTCCAGAATCAATTTCGCTGACAGCAACCAGACAGCGCGTCTATCGCTGACCTACTATTAGAGCATATAGCAATTCCCTCGTTGATCAATTGCCTCTCTTTCAGCATTTCGCAGCTCTGTCCGATAGTAAGGACTTCAGATTGATCTACTGTGCCATATTTTCCGAGGGAGATCGATGAACTCAATCCTAGCTCCTCACAATATATGCCCATCCCCGCTCCATCTCGTGGATATCGCAAATCGTAAGCGAGCTCAGTCGGAATACAACGCCGCACTCCGTAAAAACGAAAGACTTTAAAAGCAGCAATTATGCAATACGACGTTGTCCTCTAAAAGCGCAGCGAGCCTGATGAGATCTCTCTCTACAGATCCTATTTGTTCAGTTGGCACGCTTAAGTTCTTCCAACCTGGGTCTCACCAAAATCAGTGTCTTTGTGAGTAAAGGGTGCCCTGGCCCTCAAGGAGGTATCTTACCTCCTCTTATCTACTGTCTAGTTAAAGACAGCCTGGTTATTACGCGCAAAGTTACGCAGACGACTTAGCAATCCTCCACTATATGCTAATTAAGCAATCAGCATTAAAACTTGTAGAAAGCTGGTGTACCTCAGTGGAACAAACAGCAAACCCTCTAAGAAGAACAAAATTCTAAACTTTAAGCCACCCGTATTCTTTGGAAAGAGTATCCCTCTTTCTGACTCAGTCAAAGTCCTAGGACTAGTAGTAGACAGGTAAGTCAAATTTTCATTACACTTAAAGAATGTCATTGAAAAAGCTACCCGCTCTCTGTGACACTCTGTGGGCTTAGTTGAGGCTTCAATCCAAAAATCCTCAGATGGATATACACCTCCATCATCACACCTCGTCTAGCTACGCAGCTATCGCTTGGTCGCCAAGATGCAATCTTACCACTTCTAATCTCAACCTCGCACAATTACAAAGACTGGCGTTCATTGGAATCACGGGTGCCATGAGAACGGCACCAACAGCAGCCCTTGAAGCCCTACTCAATTTAGTACCGTTGCACATATTCATTAAAGCAGAAGCACAGTCCTCAGCTTTAAGACTAAAATTAGCAAACTCGCTCATAATATGCCCGAATAACCATTCAAAAATTTAGAGGAAAATGATAAAAATGTCTCCTGAATTTGAAATGCTGTGTGAATCTATAACTCCTATTTACTGATTTGAAAAATCATTTGCGATTAGCCTTCCCAACCGGAGCGATTGGACAAGCAGCTCGGCTATTCCAACAGATAATCGCTTGTCTTGGTTTACAGATGGTTCACTGTCTAACGAAATCTCTGGGGTAGGATTTCATTGTCCCGAACTCAATGTAGCCGATAATTTGCCTATCGGCAAGCTCATAACAGTATTCCAATCGGAGATAGTAGGTATTATAGGATGCGTTAGCACAATGTTAAATACTCTGGAAATCTCGCTCAGGGATCTAAGAATCTTCATATGTACAGATAGCCAGTCAACTATCAAATCATTAGGGGGATACAAATTTACATCATCCCTCGTTCTAGAATGCAAAGATTTAATCCAAACACTCTCTACTCTAGATCAAGTAACACTTGTCTGGGTTCCAGGACATAGTGGAATCGCTGGCAATGAACAAGCAGACGAGCTGGCAAGAACAGCTTCTTCTTCCCCTTTCGTGGGTCCCGAACCCAGCATACCTGTTTCTGCATCTACGCTGTTTAACATTATAGCTCTCTGGAAATCCAACTCCTTCTCTTCCAACTGGGAATCACTTAACTATGCTAGACATACCAAAAATTGTATTGGAATAAACGAAAAGCACACCAAGGAATTACTATCATTTTCCAAGCGTGACGTTAAAGAATCACTGATATCCTAACCGGTCATTGCTCTCTCAATAAGCATATGCATACGATTGGGCTAACTAGCAGCCCTCTGTGCAATCGTTGCGGAGACATCGAACATCTTCTCTGTAATTGTCCCGCCTTTATTATGGCTCGAGCAAAGTACTTTGAATCATTCACAGTGAATCCAAAAACGATCAAAAACCACCCGCCTAGAACTATACTAGACTACCACAATCGAATTAAATGGAATAACCTCTAAAATCTGTGGGAATGCACAACAGGCCCATTGGCAGCTTAGGTGCCAGGAATAATCTATCAGTGTTCCTACCCGCTTTATCCTATCTATCCTATCCCTGTTCCTTCATCCGTCTTCGAGCCATCTGTGTAAACTACAACGTCCCTCTCCACTGGGCACGTTCCGCTGAACCACTCTTCCCCACTCGGGTGGAATGTTTCGAAGTTCTTCTCGAATTTAAATACAGTGCAGGTACGGTCACTAGGCAATTCTATTTCTGTGAAGTCGTACTTCAGAGATTTTAGGATGCCTGCGTGCCCCATACCTCCATCCAGCGCCATTCAATGGTCATCCCTGTTATTGTACTATCATCAATTCAGACTCCTGTTTCAGGGATAAATCAATGGGACTCAGTGAGAGTAAGATTTACACGGCTGCCGTGTTTGAGTCGAGGCCATCGCAAGTAGAACGCAAGTGTCCCTAGTCCTTCTACTGCCTTTACTATGATTGTGTGAAGGCTAAAAAATATTTTAAATGTTGATTTTTGGAAATCTAAAAGTTACTTCTTCTTCTGTTGTAGTAGTGTTGGGGAATTTTGCGCAGCGCAAAATTCCTACACTAGCAGTGGAATTTCGCGCCCATAGATTTTTAAGTACTTCTAGTTAGTGTTTTTACAAATTTGATTCAAAAACTTCAACCCTAGCAATACATCATCATCATCATCACACTTTATAGACCGTTTGTACCTTTCGGTGTGAGGTCTTTACTACTGATCATGGACCACCCTTCTCCATACCCCCCTATCCTGTGCCAAGGAGATGGTTTGTTCGCCTAGAGAAAGTCCCCTAACGTCTAAATCGGATTTAATTGAGTCTATAAACCTTCTCCTTGGCCTACCCCTGGGACGCACACCCGGGACTTGAGCATCCAATATCCTCTTTGGTAGCCTGCTATTACCCATCCTCTGAACGTGCCCGTACCACCGCAGACGACTAATCCGTGCCGCCTCTTCCACTGATGTAACCCCTAAGTTTTCCCTGATGTCGTCGTTCCTAATATGATTGTCCCACTGTTCCCTCCGATTTACTTTTGCTATGCTCCTAAGAACCCTCATATCAGAAACCTCCAGGTCATGCACAAGGTAGCCGCAGTCCACCCAACTTTCACTACCGTATAAAATCGTTGGTCTGAAGATTGACCTGTGAATAGCTAGCTTTGTGCCACTACTTAACTCCTTTTTGTTGAACACATACGACCTCAACTGACTGGCCACTGCATTCCCCATTCTTCTCCTTTCTTCAAATTCCCTAACTAACTTGCCATTCTCCGACAAAATGGCTCCTAAATATTTAAACTCAGAGACCTGTTCCAACTGCTCCCCATTTAAACTGCAAACTACATCCTTCCGGGATTTGCCAATATGCATAACTTTAGTTTTACTGACACTTCTTTTCATGCCGTATTCCTCACATGCAGCATTCAGGCAGTCTAAATTCTCCTGCAAATCCTTGGCATTATCTGCTAATAGAGTTAAGTCATCCGCATAGGCCAGGATTTTCATGATTACTTCCCCCACCTTCACATTCCCTTGCAAATTCGCTTGCCTGATACTCTTGTCCATAAAAATTATGAACAGAAGAGGGGAGAGACAACAACCCTGACGAACTCCCTCATTAACTTCGAAAGCCTCACTAATTTCACCATCTATCCTTACCGCAGCCTTGCTCCCTGAGTAGATGCTTTTGATAGCGCCCCATAAACTTCCATTAACCCCGTATTCGC
>CM055404.1:139930408-139953396 GCA_029228625.1 Pseudolycoriella hygida
TAGAGAATCAAATTTGAGCGAACACGTGTCTCAGGGTTTTGGGGAAATATGGTCCAATCCTGGTATATGGCCACTTCCATAATTGGGCAGGATGACCCAGATCTCCAGAACTATGAGAGTTAGAAAGTTGCTTCCAAAGGCAAAGTTATAGAGAATAAAATTTTAGATAACACGTGTTTCTGGGTTTTAGGGAAAAACGAGTTAGTCCTTGGATATAAGCTTTTCTAGATTTGAATGGTCTGAGACGTACTTCGGTAGGGCCTTTGACATTACCTTGGGTAATTTCTATGGATCTATGAAATTCTTACAGTTAAAAAAGAACAGAAAACGTTGGATTGTTTGCTTATTTGTATCTTTGGATACGTTCGAGTCTTTTTGTAACAGCTATTCTCTTTGCCATATCTATTCTGTTTGCCACATCTATTCTGATACGTACGGGTCTTTGGTTATGTTTATCTTTAATTCTCATAGGAAACGTTTAATATAATTCAAAAATGCATACATTTTTCATAGTTGTCATTTTTCGCATCGGTCACATTTTTTTTATTTATATCGATGGATCGGGCAACCAACTATTGCTTTGTTGATTAATCTCTCTTCTTCTACCTGGTGGATCAAAGTTTAGCAAAATCATAAGGTCAATCCGGTCAATCCATTAATCAAATATCGATGTATTTGATGTTGTTGTTGTCAGTACCACTTGAGAGTTTTATGGAACGAGTAATAAAACTGAAAACGAATGTAAAACGTTGCAAAGGGTTTATTGAGTAGAAAATTTTGGTTCGTTTCTACTGCAAAATATCTCTATTTAGAAAAAAGAAACTAATGTAACTGTGAAGCGTGTAGTAAAAGATAATCAGATAAATTGTTCATGTTCATAGACTTGTAAGTGCAGTTAACGCCAAAGAACTTTATTGCGCACAGCCAGAAATAACGCTTCCACACAATTTGCTAAAATCTATATTTGGATTGTCAATTAAGATCGAATCTTGAATGGAATTTATATGTGAAACGACGACAGCAGAAGTAATAATAAATCGTCAATATCGACAAGTCTTATTTGAAATGCACATAGAGGTGAGGACGTCTTCTACATGAATAGTCAATAAATGAAAATCTGAAAGAAGACTTTACCGAACTTTTAGTATGTCGGAATATACGTAAATTCCATTAATTTAATCAGATTTTATTATTGTTCACTGAATTAAATCAGCCACCCACAGTCGCTGGGATGTGATGTTTTTTATGGTGAATTGATTTTTGTTGGTCTGTGAATTTTTGTTTATAAGAAGCAATTTATCAACTTCAGTGGTAACATCAACGAGAAAAGAATTTATTAGAAAACGTACACACATTACACTAAGTGATCGTTCATATGACGTCACTCTATCCCCAGTAGTAAACCCCCAATGGAATCACTTAGGCTTTTACTTTCCATTTATTGCCATTGTGAGATTGACGCACTATAACGGGAAACATAGTTACTTACGTGTTCATTCAGGCCATAATCCACGCCTTTAGTACGTCACCGGCTTATGTCAAAGTATGGTGATTTTCATAACACGATGCATAAGCTGTCAAACTACTGATATTGTTTGCTTGAACGAACAGCTTAAGCATCACGTCATGAAAATCACAATAGTTTGACATAAGCCATTGACGCACCAAAGGTGTGGATGTCCGATTATCACTGAGAAGGCTCTCTTTATACCTCGAGTCCTTGGAAAATGTTCCATTGGGCTCTAGGAGGTAGAACTTTGTGTGTCTTTTTCCATTGTACTGCGTGGTTGTCCTTCACCCATTCCTTCAGCGTTCTTTCACATAACACATACTAGTTCAGTTCCAGTCGTCGGTACCCAAGTAACATTTTGAAATCCAATGGCTTATTGGTTAAAATAACGTTATTATAATGTTGTCGTGACCGATATTTAACAGTCATTGCCCAGTTATGACAAGACCTAGGTTTTTGGACCCGTACGAAGTACAAAGGTCCTATACGTTTACTACAAACAATTTTATTGTAACATGGGGTAGATCGAGCTGGGAGTGGGGGGGGGATGCATCTATTATCGTCTAGAGATGACGAATCAGCAATAAAAAAAAATGTCCGTCTGTCCGTCCGTCTCCACTTTTTTTTCCAAACGGCTCAACCGATCAGCCTAAACTTTATTTTCCCTGAAAGGTACATGCCTCCTATGATTCAAGTTCGAAGATGAGCAAAATCGATGAAGTGGTTCCGGAGATATGGTCGAGGAAGTGACCAAAAACATGATTTTTCGAAGGTCGGTGAAGCTTTTTTGCAAATATCTCAGCAAGTAAAGCACGGAAATTGCTCAATTTGGTGTCAAATGAAAGCATTTGATGCCAAAAAACTAAGGATTTTTTTTTTGTTGGAATCGGGCCAGGGGTCTGGGCACTGGGAGCCATGGAATGGGCGAAAATAAATTTCTCTGCCCAAAATGTCTCAGGGTTTTGGGGAAATATGGCCCTATCCTGGTATATGGCTACTTCCATAATTGGACAGGATGACCCGGATCTCCAGAATTGTGAGAGTTAGAAAGTTGGTTCCAAAGGCGAAGTTATAGAGAATTAAATTTAAGCGAACACGTGTTTCAGGGTTTTGGGGAAATATGGCTTTTCTAGATTTGAATGGTCTGAGACGTACTTCGGTAGGGCATTTGACATTACCTTGGGTAATTTCTATAGATCTTTGAAATTCTTACAGTTATAAGAGAACAGAAAACGTTGGATTGTTTGCCTATTTGTATATTTAGGTACGTTCGAGTCTCTTTGCCACATCTATTCTGTTTGTCACATCTATTCTGATACGTACGGGTCTTTGGTTATGTTTTAACCGTAAAATGACGGTTATTTAATAAAAAAATTTTCCAAAGGAAACTTATTGGTCAAATAACGGTCGGTGGACGGTTAAATAACTTAGGGGGTGAGGGTCTTAAAAAGCGTGCGGGAAGGTAGGGGGATAGCTAAAAGAGTATGCACTATGTTCAAACGAAATATTTATTTTGAGATTATTTGAATTTCATCCTAATTATTCAAGTTCTGTCCGAATTGGTGTCTTCCTCGAAGTCATATTGTATGGCTGCCTATTTTTCACGTTGTCTTTGCCCTAGCAGTTTTATTGGTTGTACAGCTGATACTGACTTCTTACACGACACGCTTGCTTTCGGATGGATCTTCATTGATGCTACTGAGCTGAAATAACGGCCACAAGCGGAGGTTCTACCTTTAATTTTGCTTTGCACGGATGGGCAAAACGAATCATAGACAATTTGTTTTGTTGACTCTGACAGCATCTCAAGTTTGTCGTTTTTTTCGATGGCTATGGACACAAACAACGTGGCATACTTATCGACTTCCTTTAGTTCTACTATTTTCAGTCCGTCATTCGTTTGTTGCACCGGAATAGGTGGTGGTAAACCATTTTGTGGTAAGAATTGGAAAATCGAGCTGCGTCTTCCCTTGCAGCAAATTCTGTCCGCACATTTTATTATTTGAAGTAAGTATTGTCACTGGAAAACATGTCGATCGCGCGATCCAAAAGCGTACAAGGGAGGGGGGGGAGTCAAAAATTAGCCTTTTTGAGCGTACGTACTACTTGAATGACCCCTAACTGGGCAATGACTGCTAAATTACGGTCCTGACAACGTTATAATAACGTTATTTTAACCAGTAAGTTATTGGTTTTCAAAATATTACTAGGGTATCCATGAACCTAATCTAGCCGCTTTGGAGCCGTTCATAAATTACGTAACGCTTGAGAGGGGGATGGGTGTCGTGAATAGCGTGACAGAGTGTGACAGGCGAAAATGTTTACAAATAGTCGAAAGCTGTTGGACAATTAGTAGATTCGCCGAGCTCTTCTAAGTGTTTCATTTTCCATCTGGACAAAAATGGACAAGAGCCCGTTACGCCAGAAACCCTTGTCCAAGAATGAAAGAGTGGAATGGAAAAACTAACTAACTAATGGAAAAATACAGGGTTGAATCAACGACACTAATATCTAAAATAATTTAAAATGTCCTCGCTAGTAGCGATAGCGACAAGCGTTTCTCTAACAGCAATATGAGCGAGACGTTAATTTCGCTATTCGCAAATCGCTAAAATCTTAGTTTTTTTCTTGTCGATTTGCGTTTGAGATTTCGAGAAAGATTTGAAGCCGTTTCTTATACCACGGGCTTGCTACTAATTTGTAAACTCAGCCGCAATCGCAGATTCTGCGAATGGCTTCTCTTGGGCACTTATCGCCAACCCTGCGAATAGTTTTGCTTTGGCACTAATCGCAGATTCTGCTCTTCTTCTTATGATCTTCAGCTGCTCTTTTTATCTGCGAGTAGTGCCCAAAAATGCTACTCGCAGGATTTGCTACTTGCATTTGTCATTAATAAAACAACAATTATGGCTAGTTTGGCGTCTTCTGAAAGAGTCTGACAAGCTCTATGACAAGAATATCTTAGAAGATGTTCCCATTTTGAAAATCATTCCGTTCGTAGAAACGTGTAAAGCATTGAATAAACTGGTTGATTCTTCATTCAAATCCGAGCGACTTGATGGCAAATGGCAGGACCATGTAAAGGAACTTACACGGATTCATCCATCCACTGGCTTATCACAAACACTAAAAGTACGTGTTCTATGTGAACATTTAGAACATGGGCTGCATTTTCTTGATGGAAACTCTCTCGGTATGTGGTCACAGCAAGCCGGTGAATCTTTGCACAGAGAATTTTTAAAGTACTGGGCCAAATATCAGGTCAATGATATAGAGACAAAAAACTTTTGCAATCAACTAAAGAATGCGGTCATCGAATTTTCATCTCGACATTTGTGAATTAACTGATAAAATAATTTTTTTTAGTTTGTTACAGCTGTTGCTATGACCATCGCTTATTATTAACCTCCGGCGCTTTCCCTGCCTGCAAAGTTTTACCTGTCTGCAGCGCTTACCCCGCCTGCAGAACTTTACCTGCGTGCGGAGCTTTCCCTGCCTGCAGCGCTTTCCTTGCCTACGGAGCTTCACCTGTCTGTGGAGCTTTACCTGCCTGCGGCGCTTTCCCTGCCTTAGGTGCTTCCGTTCGAGACCACCGTCAAAATCTGTCCAAATCTCCATAAGTCTACGTTTTTGTGACGTTTCGTAAAAGATAAAAGTCCCTAGCTTCGTTGTACACCTAGGTTTTAGTGACATTTTGTAAAAGGAAAAAGCTCCATAGTTTTGTGGCATTTCATTAAAGCGGAAAATCCTGGCTTTGTAAGCCACCGGGTCTTCGCGAAAAACCTTAGCTTCGTTATACACCTCCCAGAACAATATCACACCCAGAACATGTTTTCTCGACGTTTTACGCTATTTAGAAATTAATTTTTCAGTCATTTTCCGGCAGCGGAGCTCATTTTTGGCCTCTTGGAGCGACCCTAGACATCGAACTCTGTAACCGATTTTCACAAACCCGATTCCGATGACTTCGTGGGATCGCTTTTTTTCATTTGACACTTTACCGACCGCCTTCTGACCACTGCCGACCGAGATATAGCCGAAGAAGTGCTTCCGTTCTAGGCTGAATCGCCCAAAAGTGCCCTATATCTCGGGAAGATGGAATTTTTTCACCCAACATTGTTCAGCAGTTTTGTTGACCCGAACCTCCACTAACGATTAGCACTGAAAAAATAACATTATTGCACATAACAGCAAAACTTCACTAAGAACAAAGTGACCAACCACCGAAATTTCAGCAGTTTTCACCTCTTACCTCCTCCGGATGAAGTCGGATCAAAAAATTTTCTTCTACAAAGTTGTAGCTCAACTCTAAGACTTTCCTTCCCCGACCGAAGCTCCAACTCGCCAACTGCATCGTCTACAGTCGATCCAAAAAATTTGATCTATTTTGATCAAATTTCTTAAACGAAATATTCGAAAAAAATTCGGGATCGGGACCTTATTCTCTTCCCGTTTCAGACCATCTCCAACCACATAAGTATTTTTTTTTTTTTTGCTTTTTTGGTTTAGGCGTTACCCACAGATAAATAAATCACAACAAAAACCATTTTTATAAGAGAAACGTGACGCAAGTCCTCGTCTCTTTTCCAAAACAACTGTTATCAATTTGGGGTGACGCTTACAGCTTCGCAACGCAAAAAATTCTTTTGAAATATTTTCATTTTCGATTAAAGAAATGCGTCACAAATGCCGGACCCCCAATGTTATATTTTTTCTGTTCTTACAGATTTGACACGAAAAAAAATTAAGTTTTGCGTGATCTGTGGAGTACGGGTAGCCACATTTTTGGCGCAGAAAAATTATTACGTTCCGGCATTTGTGACGGGCAAAAGTTCAGTTTACCTACCCACCTGAAGTGGGAAGATTTCATACCATAGGAAGATGTGGGGGCCTATCCTTATTCATAATCCAGGGTAATATACGGCCGCTCGGCCAAGTGCACTAGATGGTGAGTGAAATTCGTGAATATCAATTTTTACTTTTTTGCTTGTAACTTCTACAATTTTTCTTCGGCAAAGTTGATATGGCTAACGTTGGAAAGCTACGGTTTTTGGCTATCTAACGCTGCCCATATGGGTTATGTGCCGTGGGTCGTTCATAAAGGATGTCACGTTTGCTATAAAAAATGAGTATCCATAAAAAGGTAATAACTCAGTCAGGACAGCAAATTCTGTTTATAGAACTTTGGCTACCCCCCCCCCCCCAAATAGGACTCACGGACTGCGTCACACCTTTTAAGAGGTTTTTGTTGTGATATCAGTCGTTTTGTAAGTTTTCAGTTGTTGAAAAATTTCTATTTTTTGGAAAAATTTTTCTCCGAAAAAAAAAAAAAAATTTTCTCGAAAAAATTTTTTTTCTTAAAAAAAATAATCCGAAAAAAAATTGTCATCCGAAAAAAATTTCTCAAGAAAAATGAAAAATTTTGAAAAAATTTAGGTTTTCGTAGCTTCTTCAAAAAAAATTTACTCCGAAAAAAAAAAAACTTTTCTCCGAAAAAAATTTTTCTCCAAAAAAATTTTTCTCCAAAAAAAATTTTCTCCGAAAAAAGTTTTCTACAAAAAAAAATCTCTTTCCGAAAAAAATTGTTCTCCAACACCTTCGACTACCATCGGAACACTGTATCACCTTCGGCTACCTTCGTAATACTTTGTGTCACCTTCGGCTGCCTTCGAAACACTTCGTGTCACCTTCGGCTGCCTTCTGAACACTTCGTGTCACCTTCGGCTACATTCGGAACACTTCGTGTCACCCTCGGCTACCTTCGAAACACTTCGTGTCACCAATTCTTCTGAGTAATTTATATAACTTTCCTGATGAAACCAACTGTCTAGGTATTCTTATACAGAATTTAGCAAAAAATCCCAGATGGCGTCACTTTGACAGTTGGCAGCCATTTTCTTAAGATACAAAAAAATTCTCCTGACCAAACTCTACAACTTTCTAGAAGAAACCATCTCTCTAAGTAGTGTCATTTCGGAGCTAAAATTCGAAAACGAAAATCCAAGATGGCGCCGCTATGACAGCCATTTTCTTATGATCCCAAAAAATTCTCCTGATGAAATTCTATAACTTTCTAGAAAAAACCAACTCTGCAAGTGTTATCATTCCGGAGCTAAAATTCGAAAACTCAGAGCATTACCTAAAAAACCCTCAAAATTGACCACTTTTCCTCATGCCAAGGCTTTTCCAGAATTTTCCCGGAAAAGCGGCATATGAAATTTTTCATTTGGGGTCGAGACTGACGTTCCCTGAAAATTTCAAGGAAATCGCTCGGGCGGTTCTCGAGAAAAGAAAAGTAGATAGATACATGGAGACATAGATCGTTGACACACAACACAGGAATAAAATTGTGATTACTTTCAAAGATGATTTTACCATTTATATATGGAAATTGGTCATCTTTGATTGGCGATATCTCGGCTCGTTTTCAATCGATTTTGATGAAAGCTGAAAGCTGAGGCGACGTAGTTTTTTTTAAAATATTTTGGAAAGGGAGGGGGCGAGGGGAAAAAACTCAAAAGTTCGCCTATACATCGTGTCTTGTCCCAAAGGTTTTTGTATGGAGTTTTTTGGGTTTGTGTGCGTTTTTTTTTTTGGGTGTGGGGACTGCGTCACGCTCTTCGCTACCGCTCCGAGCATGATTCCGCAGTCTAAGATAAATATTTTACTTAATTTTTTGTTCGTATGTGGACTTGCGTCACAAGCGCATTGCTACCGAGCGGAAATGATTTTCCTATAGCGCAAATCCGGAAGCTCCCATCCACGTATGTAACAACCAATGGTCCCATTTGTGCTTGAAAAAGAGTCGCCACTTGGGTTGAAAAGAACCCGACCTGACCTTCTATCCTTTTATAGCCTGAATGGTTTGCAATTTTCCCCACTCTTGCATTAAAATCGTCGATACAAATGAAAGCAAATTACATTTCCTCGGATTGAAAACATATTTTTATTAACAGAAAAAAAATTTACAAGACAATTCTATGCACCAAGTTGCAAATTTATGCAAAAGTCAGCACTTGGAAAATCATTAATTCGTTAATCGTCAATTTGTGAAATTTTGTAAAGAAAAGCAAATGCAACAGTCTGAATGAATGGTGAACAATTAGCTAAAGAAACAGCAACTTTAAAACCACTGTTTTCGAGTCTCGTTTGACGAAGTCTTTGCTCTTTTTGTGAAATACAGTCATTACACTTTCATGATTTGAGAGCGACACATTTTTTTTGTGAGATCGCAATGTAGTTCTTTGTGAAAAGGATTTGCCGCATTTCATACAAGAATACGGTTTCTCTCCTAAAACTCGGAAATTCAGTCTTTTCATAAACGTAAACTCCAAGTCTCTCACCTGTGTGAACTCTTTCATGCTCTTTCAAATAACTTTTGTCGCTAAATGCAGAGTTACATTCCGTACACACAAACGGCCTCTCTCCTAAAACTCGGAAATTTAATCTTTTCAAGAACGTGCACTTAAAGTTTCTCACCTGCGTGTCTTCTTTCATGCTTTAATAAATTACAATTTAGGGTAAACGAGGCGCAGCATACCTTACACACATACGGCTTTTCTCCTAAAAGAAAACTTTCAACGGATTTGAAATATTTTTTGGTTTAACTTACTCACCGGTGTGAATCCTCTTGTGACAGTTTAAATTAGACTTGAACGAGAAGGTTTTATTGCAAAAGTCGCAAATGTGCAGCGTGTTTTCAGATTGAGAGTTTGGTACCTGGAATGGAGAATCACCATTCGACGAAGACTCGTTTCTGTTGAAATCAGACAAAGGATGTCTCACCGAATTTCGGTCCTTCTAAAGAAACGTAGAACGTTAAGCGCTCATTGTTAGGCAAATTAAGAGGAATTGTTTACCATACAGCTTTCCGTCTCTGATTGGCGATTGTGCTGGTAAGTAACTTGCTCTTTCGCAGATGTGAGTCTTTCGTCACATGGTAGTAGGATTCCTTGCTCATAATGAAAGATATTTTGTAGCAGCCAATCTGAGTTCTGAGGCCTGAGTTCAATAAAAAAAATGATTTGCTACGAACGTAATGAGAACAAAATTATGAGTTCATTACTTATCGATGAAATTGAGGTGAAATGGATGTTCCATGTAGATATAGTCAAGGATTGCAATTCGATTTTCCTAAAAAATGGATCTTTTCAAATAAATTGCACTTTTGAAGCTCCTAACCTCCAAACGCAAGTTGCGGCAAATCTCAAAACAAAAATTATTTCGTACCTCAAGCAAATCACTTCCAATGTTAGTAGCGTTGTCCATTCTAAAATTGTAAAACTCTATCGTCGCAGTCACAGCCGTTGAAAGTGAATTAAAAAACGCGAAACTACACAGAGTCAGTGCAACTAAAAGTCGAATTTCAATTTGCGTGTTTACATCCACCACCAGATATTTCGGGTACTAAGTGAAGTAGTGCTGACGTGAAGATTGTACTAGATTCGATGTCACTGACAGTACGCCGAATCCTATACGGCAGAATTTTCAAAAAGTGCGTACCAATTTGTGTACGAGAAGTTAAGGGATCGTTCGTAAATGTTGTCACCCTAAGACCAAAAATAGTAGATTACTTTGGGAGATGCGAAAATAAGTCATTACATGAGGGACTAATTTTGTGAAATGAGCCAAATTCAAGAGGGTGTTTTTAAGCAAAAAGCTTTTAAAACTGTTTTTTGACGAGTGTAGAGTTTGTATCCCGAGCCGAAGGCGAGGTATACAACTACAAGAGTCAAAAACCAGTTTTTAAAGCGAGTTGCTTAAAAATACACGAATGAGTTTGCGAGTGTCACGAAATTATCCAGAATGGATGACTTATTTAGCATTCCCCACTGTATGCTGTTTTACTCGGTGTCCCAACCGAAAACGCGTCATTACATGCAGATATACATGTAATGAGAAGTTTCCGGTGGGGACTAAATGTAATGAATAAGAAGTAATGAATGACATGTAATGAATAATTTCCGTGGGGTGCACATATACATGTAATGACAAGTTTTCGGTGGGACAACGAGTAAAAGTTTATATTTTCAGGGAAAAAATGAAATTCTTAGAAAATGTAAAAAATGGTGACGAAGTAGTAAATTAGCAATGTCTCATAACAGTCTATTGTAAAGATTTTTCTTTCGTGCACTGACAGCTGCAGTCCACCAATACGAAAATTTTCGAATAGCGCAGGGTAGAAAATTCACATCTGCGATGTTCCCTAGTTTACTTTCTGATCGTGGACCTATTGGGAGAGTTTAGGCTTTGTTTAGGCCCATACGAAGATGCGAAATTCTTTGAAAAGGGGTCTATTACTTTTAACACAACGTTTGTAACCAGTCGAACTTCGACCCAGGAGCTGGTTGCTTTTTCGTTTGAGAGAGAGAAAAATGCAAAAAAAAATTTGTTCGTCCTTCCGTCTGTCAACACGATCACTCGAGTAAAACCCAAATGATTTTCAAAATCTTTTATTCACTGAAAGTTCATCGAAAAATCTTTTTTGAGATTGCACCTGGGCAATGTCGGCCCAATGGTCGCTTAGCTTTTGCCGTTTAAGTGGTTTCTGGTCTTTTGTACATAACTCGAGTAAATCTTTTCCGATTTTCATAATTATTTCTTTAATCGACAGGTCTATGAAAGCCCAACAATTTGTAGAAGAAACTTTTTTGAGATAAGGCCCTTGCACTCAGCTACGACACTAATAACGAGTCTCTGCTAGGGCCCTACTTTTTTTGTGCATAACTCGAGTATATCTCTTCCAATTTTCAAAAACTTTGTTTTAAAGACTCAACCATGTCAACCGGGCATCGTAGTTCGGCATGTGATATCAAAGTGACGATGCCATTAATAAGTGAGACTTCAACCTACGGACGAACCGAGGTACTTGCGTTGAATTTCTTATTTCGACAGGTAAGGCATTGAACTGAGCTCGCCCGGCGAACATCAAGGATCGCTTGTCATAACTGGAATTTGATTTAGGTTTTCTCAGAAGATAAGAATACGTAGTGCCGTATCGATTTGCGTTATTAGAAAAAGTCAGGGATTGATGTGTCAAATCATTAATGAAATGCGAGGGACCTGTACGTATCAGAATAGATGTGGCAAACAGAGGTGATGTTACGAAAAGACTCGAACATAGCAAAAAAAAATTTTTTTTTGTTAGGGCCGACATGAGGCCCACATGAGCCCTAAGCACAGGCAAAAGTTTTTTATATAAATTGTCGGCCATGCCTAAATCTGTCAAACGAAATTTTTTTTCGAAAATCGGAAAATATTTACTCGAGTTACGTACAAAAGACCAAAAACTACGTAAACGGCTCTAGCTCATTGGTCCTTGAGCCGACAATGCCCAGATTCAACTCCAAAAAAAGATTTTTCGATTACCTTTCAGAGAAAAAACACTTTGCGAAAATCGGTTGAGATTTACTTGAGTTCTCGTGTTGACAGACGGACGGACATTTTTAGACCCTCGAAAAGGGGTGTTATGCGTTTACCACGACGTTTGTAACCACCCCAATTTCGACCCGGGAGTAGGGGGAGCATCGATCATGGTCTTTAGATGATGAATCAGCAATAAAAAAATGTCCGTCCGTCCGTCCGTCTGTCAACACGATAACTCGAGTAAAACTCAATCAATTTTCAAAAACTTTTTTTCCCTGAAATTTAATTGAAAAACTTTTTTTGGGATTGAATCTGGGCACTGTCGGCCCAAGAGCCAATGAGCTAGGGCCGTTCAAGTGGTTTTTGGTCTTTTGTACATAACTCGAGTAAATCTATTCCGATTTTCAAAAAAAAAAATTCGTTTGAAAGGCCTGGGTATGCCGGACCTTTTATGAATTTTGAGCCTTTAGTCTCAGCAAAGGCCTTAAAACTGAATATCTACTAGGGCCCAACGTGTTTTTTCTACATAAATCGGATAAATCTTATCCGGTTTTCAAAAACTTTTTCTTTCCTGAAAAATAATCACCAAATTGATTACGATATTGGATTTGGACAAATTCGGTCGAAAACTTTCGAAGTTATGGTCAAAAAAGTGGACAAAACTTGATTTTTTGAAGGTGGAGCTTTTTCACTTATATCTCTGCGAAATTAAAACGGAAATCGCTCTTTAAGATTTTGAGTGAAAGATGTGGACATCAAATGCAAACATTTTTGTTCACGGCACTATGGGTCAGGGACCTCTCCTAAGTGCTCCAGGTCGGTTCTAAGAACGGCTCTAGTGCAATTTTTTTTTAAATTTTGAGATTTTTTTTTAAGATTTTAGAGGGGTTTTTGCGCTATTTCTTCGGACGGGTTTTTTAATATTGCTCTTTCGGCAATTTCCAATCCAATTTAATGTGGACGCAATTTCATACATTTAAGGGTTTAGGCAATATTTACTTAAATACGTCCGAGTCTCTTCATCAACTCTGTTTGCCGCATCTCTGTTTGCGTAGATCGATCCAGCCTAACATTAGCGGCCATCTTAGGCTTGGCCTGGGCCTACATTTTTTCTTGGATGCTCTTAAGGCTTTCATTACCTATCGAATAGAAAAATAATCACGAAAATCGGATGGAATTTACGCTATTTATGTATAAAACACAAGTACGGCCCTAGTGGGTCCTTTTCTTTAGGGCTCTACCTAGGACCAGCGAACCAAAGTAAAAAAATTTTTTTTCATAAATTGTTGGGCATTCCCAAACCTTTCGATTGAAAAAAATGTTTTGAAAATCGGAAAAGATTTACTTGAGTTATGCACAAAAAACACATAGGGCCCTGGTAAAGACTCAGTTTTAGAGCCCTGGCTGAGTCCAGGCGCTCAGATTCAAAAAAGTTTCTTCCATAAATTTTTGATTAAAAGAAAGGTTTTGAAAAGCGAAAAAGATTTACTCGAGAAACACGTTTGGCCCTAGCAGAGACTCTTTTTTAGTGCTCTAGCTAAGTCCTAGGGCTCAAGATCAAAAATGTTTCTTCTATAAAATGCCCCGGCCTTTCAAACAAAATAAATTTTTTGAAAATCTGAAAAGATTTACTCGAGTTATAGACAAAAGACCAAAAACCACTTAAACGGCCCTAGTTCATTGGCCCTTGGGCCGACAGTGCCCAGATTCAATTCCAAAAAAGATTTTTCGATTACCTTTTCTAAGAACTTCGTTCTTCGTACGGGTCTAAAAAGAGTAGTGACAACTGTCATAAACAAAGGAAAATTAATTTGTTTCTTTCGGTGTTTTACGTTTTTTTGGAAATTGAAATTCTTAAAGTTTGGTTAAATAAATAACGCCCGATCGCCCAATACGCCGGTGTGGGACTAGATGAATGTCTCAGTGTAAAACAATATTAAGAACTCATCAGTAGTGAACAGACTCACGCACGTATCACGCTAAGAATCTAGTATTTCTTTTAACAAAATAATCTTTAAACTGATTTGGTACTGGGAACAATACGGCTGCTAGGTATTTCCTAGAGGAGGAATTTCTCGCAGCGCGAAATTCCTACATTAGAAGATGATTGATAGTAATAGGAAAATTTAGTTGGGTCGACTGAAGAGGAAAATGAAATTGACTGAATATTTTGTATTGCTTGTATTGCTAGGGTTCAAGTTCAAGTTCAAGTTCAAGTCAAGATGGCGGCAGATATGGACGTGTTTGTTTTGCTCTGAGTAAGTTTCGTTTATTTTTTGCCCTCTTCGCGTTTTAAATCACAGTTTCTCGTAAGTAAGTTAAGTTAAATTAGTGTGTGTTTTTGTAACTTTTTTAGATATCAATTAAAATCTGCATTTTCTTTTCAAGCAACGTAGTGCTCACATAACCTCAAAGTTACAGCGTTTTTCGGGTGTTTGTTTTGTTTTCTTCATGCAAAACAATCGGCGTTTTGTGTTTGTGGTTTTGGTATAGGATTTCAAGTAGGTGCTTGTCTACGGTTACGGTTAACTTCTGCGCTATTCATATAGCAATTCTTTTTTGGCAAAAATAAATGAGCTTGCGCTTAGCATCTCAGGCATGTGTGTGATGTCCCCATTGAGGCTTGAACTTCCAGTGCGGTTCGGCTTACCAGGCCGTCCCATTGTATTCATTATTGGTAAAAACGGTCATAGGCAGCCTCGGACGAGTGTTGGTCACGGGGTACGACCAATGCGGGACTCGAACGGTACCCCATCGTTGACGATCAGGCAATGTAAAAAGGTTGATGGTTTGTTTATTGGAAGTCTAAACGTTAATGGGGGTTTTAGGGGTCGCAAGGGTGAGTTGGGGGACTTGGCAATGGATTATGGTGTAGATATATTAGCGTTGAGCGACATTAGGACGAAAGGGCAGCGCGAAGAACTGGTGGGCGGTTATAAAGTGTTTTCGTCTGGTGTTCAGTCTGGTAGGGCGAACTGGGGAGTTGGAATGGCTATCAAAAGGGAATTAGAAAAGTTTGTTTTGGGCGTGCGGTATGTAACTGAAAGGATCATGTGGGTCTCCATTAAGCTGACAGGAGGTATTTATCGGCTGGTTAGTGTTTATAGCCCGTGCGAGGGTAGCAGTGCTGGCGATCTTGACACCTTTTACGAGCAGTTAGGGGATGTTGTCAGCAAAAAAGGTAGTGAGTGTGTGATTCTGTGGGGGGATTTCAACGCGAGAATAGGAAACAGTAAGACCAGTGGCGGCTATGAAAGGGTAGTGGGCAAATTCGGGGAGGATGTTTTAAACTCAAACGGAAAGCGGTTGTTGGATTTCTGCGATTTCAATGGACTGGCAGTAACCAACTCTTTCGTTAGGCATAGGTGGATCCATCGGTACACTTACGTTAATAATAGTTTGGGGCACAAGTCAATAATTGATTACATGGTTATAGAGCAGGACAGGAGGCAGGAAGTCAGGAACACACGTGTTTTCAGGGGTTTCACATTTGGCTCAGACCACTACCTGTTGGGTACCCATCTCTCTGTTAGTAAACTCTGTCAGGCTAAAAGGAAAAAAGTGGTGGTTCGGAAATTTCGTGTGGGAAAATTCAGGGACGAGGAAGTTAAGTCTCGCTTTATGTCAAAATTCAGCGAAGCTTTCGAAAGGCTTCCTCCGGACTGCGTAGACATTGGGGTTGAGTGGGCAAACTTTAAGGAATTTGTCTTGGGCGTAGCTGAGGAATGTCTAGGTAGTGTCTCTAGTGGGGGTAGAAACAAAAAGACAGGCTGGTGGAACGCAGATATCAAAAAGGCGGTATTAGAGAAAAGGAAGCTGTATTTGATTTGGTTACAGGGTAAGACGGACGAAAAGCATGAGGCTTACAGGGCTTGCAGGCAGACGGTTAAGACTCTAGTCAAGGAAGCGAAGGATCGGTCGTGGAAAAAGTTTGGGGAGGAATTGGAAGAGGCTGGTCAAGGAAGGGGTAAAAAATTTTGGTCGGCAATCAAGGATATTAGGCGTGGTGGTGAAAAGGAGGGCTGCGGTAGCATTTTGGGTAAAGATGGCGAATTAGTTACAGATAAGGGTGAGGTCCTGAAAACCTGGCAGGATTACTTTCAGGATCTATTCGCCTCTGTCAATCCCGTAACAAGCCTTGACAGGGAAGAGGGCCGTAGCTTGGAGGGTGAGGAGGAAATTACATTAGAGGAAGTGTCACGAAAGGTCAGCAGGCTGAAGGCAGGAAAATCCGCAGGTATAGACGAAATTAGGACAGAATTTATTAAGAATAGCGGGCCGGGTGGGGTTCAATGGCTTTGTAGGATTTTCAATTTAGCATTGAAGTCCTCAGTAGTACCCGCTGACTGGAGCTTCGGTGTTATTGCTCCGATCTTCAAGAAGGGTAACCGCAAAGTCCTTACCAACTACAGGGGGATTTCACTCTTGAGCGTGGTCGGAAAGGTTTATACAAGTGTGCTAGTAGACAGGGTTAGGGTTATAGTGGAAGATGTTCTTGACGAGGTTCAGAGTGGTTTCAGACCTCTGAGAGGTTGTCAGGATCAGATCTTTTGTCTCAGGCAGGTTATAGAAAAGCTCTCTGAGAGAAATATTGATTTATACTTGTGCATCATCGACCTAGTAAAGGCATTCGATCGGGTACCGAGGCAACAGCTGTTCGAGGTACTTGGCGAATACGGGGTTAATGGAAGTTTATTGGGCGCTATCAAAAGCATCTACTCAGGGAGCAAGGCTGCGGTAAGGATAGATGGTGAAATTAGTGAGGCTTTCGAAGTTAATGCGGGAGTTCGTCAGGGTTGTTGTCTCTCCCCTCTTCTGTTCATAATTTTTATGGACAAGATTATCAGGCAAGCGAATTTGCAAGGGAATGTGAAGGTGGGGGAAGTAATCATGAAAATCCTGGCCTATGCGGATGACTTAACTCTATTAGCGGATAATGCCAAGGATTTGCAGGAGAATTTAGACTGCCTGAATGCTGCATGTGAGGAATACGGCATGAAAATAAGTGTCAGTAAAACTAAAGTTATGCATATTGGCAAATCCCGGAAGGATGTAGTTTGCAGTTTAAATGGGGAGCAGTTGGAAAAGGTCTCTGAGTTTAAATATTTAGGAGCCATTTTTTCGGAGAATGGCAAGTTAGTTAGGGAATTTGAAGAAAGGAGAAGAATGGGAAATGCAGTGGCCAGTCAGTTGAGGTCGTATGTTTTCAACAAAAAGGAGTTAAGTAGTGGCACAAAGCTAGCTATTCACAGGTCAATCTTCAGACCAACGATTTTATACGGTAGTGAAAGTTGGGTGGACTGCGGATACCTTGTGCATGACCTGGAGGTTTCTGATATGAGGGGTCTTAGGAGCATAGCAAGAGTAAATCGGAGGGAACAGTGGGACAATCATATTAGGAACGACGACATCAGGGAAAACTTAGGGGTTACATCAGTGGAAGAGGCGGCAAGGATTAGTCGTCTGCGGTGGTACGGGCACGTTCAGAGGATGGGTAATAGCAGGCTACCAAAGAGGATATTGGATGCTCAAGTCCCGGGTGTGCGTCCCAGGGGTAGGCCAAGGAGAAGGTTTATAGACTCAATTAAATCCGATTTAGAAGTTAGGGGACTTTCTCTAGGCGAACAAACCAGCTCCTTGGCACAGGATAGGGGAGTATGGAGAAGGGTGGTCCATGATCAGTAGTAAAGACCTCACACCGAAAGGTACAAACGGTCTATAAAGTGTGATGATGATGATGATGATGATTGATTGCTCATGTTTCAACATTCCATGTCGAAACCATTTTTCGATGAAATTTTGCAATACAACAACGTATTGAGTTTCGGGTCCAGAGGTGCAACTGACTTTCGTCAAATGGGACGATCAGGTACCATTGGACCGGTGATCACAATTCACGGTCAAATTTATCACAATGCTGACCATTTCCGAACCAATACTGTTGTTGCAAATATGCCACCTGCACAGCTGTACGTTTTAACTACGGATGCAGCTGCTCAAGGTCGCCTTGCAATGGGTTCGAACCCGTTGAATTTGGAGAATTTGCTGCGACGCATAAATCCGTCTGCGCAAATGTACCGAATGCTACGTAATGTCTTGCTCGAAAATAACCGGCGCTATCCAAACGCGACACCTCCAAACGTCCGTTTGGAAATTGTGGCTGATCGTAGAGAAATAGCCAAGCGCCAACATTTCCAAGGCGCATACAATGTTCCTACCTCGAACGAAGTGTGTATGATTAAGGACTCGGCTTCTGCTGCGAATACTAAGAACATTATAGTGTTCCCGGTATCGGGCAACGTTGACGCCGGTGTACCATTGCGAACTTGCGATCCAAATCGCGACGCATTGTTATACCCATTGTTGTTCCCAAACGCCGAGCAAACGTGGACGTTCACGCTTATGCGGAACGGTGCCACTGCGGCTTCAAACCGGAAGAAAGTAACGTTGCGAGAGTATTATGCATACTTGATGATGCGGCGTCCAAATCTCTTTTCTCCATTCCCGCACGCAGGCAGATTAAATCAATTGTTTGTAATTGATGCATTTGCTCGGGTGGAAGCCAATACGTTTGAATATCAGCAGAGGGAAGATTTTCAAAAAAAAAAAATCGTGTAGATCAGTACAAAGGTCTACAGGATTATTTTGAAAATTTGCCTGATTTCAATCCTGATTTGCCAGGCAAAGTGATTGTGATGAATTCGAGCGTTGTTGGGAGCCCGCGATGGTTAATAGAAAAGTATCATGATGCGTTGGCATATTGCTCGCATTATGGCAAACCAACTCTATTGGTCACGTACACATTCAATCCAATGTGGCAAGAATGTAAAGATAATGTAAAACCAGGTCATAACATTATCGATGACCCATTGTTGGTGGCCAGAATATTTAAATGTAAATTGCAAGCATTGATTGACGATTTATATAAAAATAAGAACCTTATCTGGCGTCGTACGTCGTTGTTATTGAATGGCAAAAGCGTCAACTACCACATGCTCACATTATTTTATTTATGCGTGAGCACGATCGGCCCACACTTGCGGCTGATGTTGACCGTTTTTTATCGGCTGAAATTCCCGATGTTCAAAAGAATCCGCGATTGCATGCATTGGTTAGGCGCTTTATGACACATAACAAATGTGGCGTTGATAAAGTATACTTGCCATGCATGCGGTTGAATGAGAAAACACAGAGATACAAGTGTTGCAAACGTTTTCCGAAACCGTTTGCTGCCACAACACAAATCAAAGACAATTGTTATCCGATATATCGCCGTCGCAACAACGGCCGTACTGTGACGGATGATAACAATGATGTCATAGACAATAGATGGATTGTTGGTTACAATCCATATCTATTGTTAAAATACGAGTCGCACATAAATGTAGAAGTTATTGCTTCATTACAGAGTGTTACCATTGAAAATGGCATTCAAATTTTGAATGAATACAGACGTTTCAATGATAACAGATACCATGGTTGGGGTGAGTCCAGTTGGCGTCTACTTGCCAATGACCTGTACATTATGTCAGATACAGTGTACAGATTGCCTGTACATTTGTGTGGCGAACATAATGTTGTGATTGATTCTGATGATCCTCAAGCGGCATTAGATCAAACCACAACGGAATTGACTGCCTGCTTTGAACTCAACGCGACAGATGTAAATGGACGCCAGTATTTGTATAAAGAAATACCGGCGCATTACACTTACAGTAGGAAATACGGATGGCGACCACGATTGCGTAGGCATGACAGAACAATAAGTCGTATGTATACAGTCAACTGTAACAATGTTGAGCTGTATGCATTGCGACTACTGTTACTTACTGTACGTGGTGCTACTTCCTACGAAGATCTAAGAACAGTCAATGGTGTAACTTATGCTACACACCATTTGGCTGCTGTTGCATTAGGCCTGATGAGAAACGAAAGCTTGCACGAACAGACGTTGGAAGAACTTGCTTCCAAGCATATGCCACGTCATTTGCGCCGTCTGTTTATAAACATGTTAGTGTTTATTATGCCAAGCAATCCGTTGAGTTTGTGGGACAAATTTAAGCGGTCGTTCATTGAAGACTACCGTCGTCGCAACATTCCCAATGACATTGTCGAGAAAATGGCACTACGGCACATTTCTCGGTGTTTACGTCGTCATTGGAAAGACTTGAGTGATTTCGGATTGCCAAGCGATATTGAGATTAGTGTTGCTGAACAAGAGCTAATCGTAAACGGTGCAACCGATTCCGATGATGAGGACGTTGACACTGACAATTCCACGGATGCAACAGTTCGTGCTGAAAGAGAGAATGGTGCCCGTTTAATGGCAACATTTGAACCCGAACAGCGAGATATATTTGACGCTGTTTTACAGGCTGTTCATCAAACGCCTGGAGCAGATAAATTAATTTATGTTGATGGGTCCGGTGGTACCGGAAAAACATATTTGTATTATGCGCTGATAAGTACATTACTTGGCATGCAGAAAAAAATTGTTTCTGTTGCATGGACTGGAATTGCTGCATCATTATTCAAAGGTGATGCCACTTGCCATTCCAAGTTCCGATTGCCTTTAGAACTTACTGCCACAAGTTCATGTAATGTCACAGTTCAAAGTCCAATCGGCCGCGAGCTTTGCGCCGCTGATATCGTGCTGATTGACGAAATTTCGATGGTCGATAAATTCGCATTTAATGCCATTGACAGACTACTGAGAGATTTGATGAAGCAACCAAATGAAGCATTTGGTGGTAAAATTGTCATAGTTGGCAAATTTTACCAATTGTTGGTGACAATGCTTCACGAAATGAAATCGTTCAACAGACTGTCAAATGTAGCAATCTGTGGCCGCTGTTTCGCCGCTATGCACTGGTGCGAAACAGACGGTTGCTAAATCCGCAAGATGCCCCTTTTGCTGCTTGGCAATTGGCCATTGGCAATGGCACCGTTAATGATCGCCAAGGTGACTTTTACTATGACAGCTACGTTAAAGTACCACCTGAGTGCATCGTTAATAGCGACATAGTTGGGAAAATTTTTGGCGATTCATTTACTGCAAATGATATCGAACAATTTAGTACCACAGCGATATTGACTACGCTACACTAAGATGTGGATCGTTTGAACGATAGCATCTATGATCGCTTGGAAGAAGCTGAATCCACTGAAGTTGCATATTTGAGTGTAGATGAAGCGCGCGAAAGTGACGATCCGGTGGACACAATTGATATCAGCTACTTGAATCAATTGACGCCGAAAAACTTTCCGCCGCATAGACTTCGACTAAAGATTGGATGTATAGTTATGTTGTTACGTAACTTTAGTCCGAGTCAAGGCTTTTGTAATGGCACACTCTTAGTTGTCACGCAACTACATCAACATAGTATTGGTGTCAAAGTGCTCAGCGGTATGTTTAAGGACAATTTCCTTATACTACCGAAAATCGAACAGACTACCAGCGTTGATGGCATGAAATTGGTTCGCATACAATTTCCTGTTAAGCTTGCCTTTGCCATGACATTCAACAAGTCGCAAAGCCAGACGTTCGACACAGTGGGAATATTTTTGCGAAAACCACCATTTTCCCACGGCCATTTATATGTGGCAATGTCACGTGTAAGACGGAAGGATCGCCTGTTCATTCAGGTGATCGATGATCCATTTATGGGTCATCTAAACCGTAACAACGACATCTTCGTTCCAAATGTCGTTTATCACGAAGTGTTGAATTAATGGCTTCCCATTCATTTCAACTGCTTCGCAAATGTCTGTGTAACTTCTTTTGGATGCAAATTTTTTTCTATTTGGAAATTAGTTTGTACCTTTTCAATTATCGTTCTCCTTTTCCATTATCTCTTTCATTTTCCTAACTTTTCCACCTTCCCACCTTCAGGCCATATATGCACACAGACATTGCACAGAAATTTGCCCACTTTACATCTACAAAGCGTCAGAGGTACCTTTCCTCCGCAAACCTTCCAAGACAGACTGAGCACTGTCTTTTCCCCACCCCATTCCTTCCTCAACTTCTGTTTAATTGTACTTTCTTTTCAGTTACACACATCAACATGATTTGCATACAACTTTTTGTCTGCAAATCTTTTGAGTGTTATTTTATTTTTATGTTGGATGTCGAACATTTCATCTCATGTTCCAGTTAACAGCAAAGCCGAATGGAAGACGTCATTGTACATTTGGTGAGTTTCAATTTTTCTGTTTTTCTCAGCATTTTCTTAGCAGCGAATATTGCAAAGTCAACAGCATGGTATAATTTCTTTATGCCTATGCCGAAGTGATACGGCACTTACTTAACTCTTCGTGTTTAGTAAGTGTAGTGAAATTGATGCACACGGAAATTAGTGACAAGTGCGGAAATTGTACGACTACCATTCTTATATGGATAATTTGTGTATGGAATATTGGCAAAATATGGCAGAGCTACTAAAAACCATTGCATGCTACTAATGGTTTTTAGTGTTCTGATATATTTTGTCAATTTTTAACATCAAACAACTTCTGGCGCCCATCACGCACGTAGTGGCATGCTGAAGTTAAGGTTTTAGTCTCTTACCTATCACGCAAGTGATAGTCTATGCAGACTAAAACGTTCTCACACCCATCACTTAACAGTGATGGCGTGTGATGAACATTTTTAATTTTGTGTTTTTGTGTTGTTTTGTCTTTGTCTTTTATGTCATACAACTACGCACAAATTATACATATTCGGGTGTGAGTCGTACAATTTTCTCACTTTTCACTACAGAACGTCCTAAATAAAACTGATATGAGATGTACAAATCTTTTGTATTAAACAAAAGATTTGTAGGTTTCCTATCATTTTCATTTTCGATGGGCTGCACTTTTAGTGCTCATCATCTTCACTACTCTTACGAAACACGTAGAGTTAAATCAAGTTGCCTCTCATTTCAGCATTCGTATATAAAAATTATATATTGCTGACTTTTCCATATTTATTCTACGAAAATTCTCAGAAGAAATACAGAGAATTGAAAGTTATCAAATTTACAAGAATGTCTCTCAATCGACTTTGCACATAACTGGCACATTTGAAGGAACTGTTTTCATCTCTCATACAAATAATTTTTTGTATATT
>CM055404.1:139953896-140043094 GCA_029228625.1 Pseudolycoriella hygida
GCAATAACACCGAAGCTCCAGTCAGCGGGTACTACTGAGGACTTCAATGCTAAATTGAAAATCCTACAAAGCCATTGAACCCCACCCGGGCCGCTATTCTTAATAAATTCTGTCCTAATTTCGTCTATACCTGCGGATTTTCCTGCCTTCAGCCTGCTGACCTTTCGTGACACTTCCTCTAATGTAATTTCCTCCTCACCCTCCAAGCTACGGCCCTCTTCCTGTCAAGGCTTGTTACGGGATTGACAGAGGCGAATAGATCCTGAAAGTAATCCTGCCAGGTTTTCAGGACCTCACCCTTATCTGTAACTAATTCGCCATCTTTACCCAAAATGCTACCGCAGCCCTCCTTTTCACCACCACGCCTAATGTCCTTGATTGCCGACCAAAATTTTTTACCCCTTCCTTGACCAGCCTCTTCCAATTCCTCCCCAAACTTTTTCCACGACCGATCCTTCGCTTCCTTGACTAGAGTCTTAACCGTCTGCCTGCAAGCCCTGTAAGCCTCATGCTTTTCGTCCGTCTTATCCTGTAACCAAATCAAATAAAGCTTTCTTTTCTCCAACACAGCCTTTTTGATATCGGCGTTCCACCAACCCGTCCTTTTGTTCCTACCTCCGCTAGAGACACTACCCAGACATTCCTCAGCTGCACTCAAAACAAATTCCTTAAAATTTGCCCACTCAGCCTCGATGTCCCCGCAGTCCGAAGGAAGCCCCTCAAAACCTTCGCTGAATTTTGACATAAAGCGAGACTTAACTTCCTCGTCCCTGAATTTTCCCACACGAAATTTCCGAACCACCACTTTTTTCCTTTTAGCCTGACAGAGTTTACTAACAGAGAGATGGGTACCCAAAAGGTAGTGGTCTGAGCCAAATGTGAAACCCCTGAAAACACGTGTGTTCCTGACTTCCTGTCTCCTGTCCTGCTCTATAAACATGTAATCAATTATTGACTTGTGCCCCAAACTATTATTAACGTAAGTGTACCGATGGATCCACCTATGCCTAAAGAAAGAGTTGGTTACTGCCAGTCCATTGAAATCGCAGAAATCCAACAACCGCTTTCCGTTTGAGTTTAAAACATCCTCCCCGAATTTGCCCACTACCCTTTCATAGCCGCCACTGGTCTTACTGTTTCCTATTCCCGCGTTGAAATCCCCCAACAGAATCACACACTCACTACCTTTTTTGCTGACAACATCCCCTAACTGCTCGTAAAAGGTGTCAAGATCGCCAGCACTGCTACCCTCGCACGGGCTATAAACACTAACCAGCCGATAAATACCTCCTGTCAGCTTGATGGAGACCCACATGATCCTTTCACTTACATACCGCACGTTCAAAACAAACTTTTCTAATTCCCTTTTGATAGCCATTCCAACTCCCCAGTTCGCCCTACCAGACTGAACACCAGACGAAAACACTTTATAACCGCCCACCAGTTCTTCGCGCTGCCCTGTCGTCCTAATGTCGCTCAACGCTAATATATCTACACCATAATCCATTGCCAAGTCCACCAACTCACCCTTGCGACCCCTAAAACCCCCATTAACGTTTAGACTTCCAATAAACAAACCATCAACCTTTTTACATTGCCTGATCGTCAACGATGGGGTACCGTTCGAGTCCCGCATTGGTCGTACCCCGTGACCAACACTCGTCCGAGGCTGCCTATGACCGTTTTTACCAATAATGAATACAGTGGGACGGCCTGGTAAGCCGAACCGCACTGGAAGTTCAAGCCTCAATGGGGACATCACACACGTGCCTGAGATGCTAAGCGCAAGCTCATTTATTTTTGCCAAAAAAGAATTGCTATATGAATAGCGAAGAAGTTAACCGTAACCGTAGACAAACACCTACTTGAAATTCTATACCAAAATCACAAACACAAAACGCCGATTGTTTTGCATGAAGAAAACAAAACAAACACCCGAAAAACGCTGTAACTTTGAGGTTATGTGAGCACTACGTTGCTTGAAAAGAAAATGCAGATTTTAATTGATATCTAAAAAAGTTACAAAAACACACACTAATTTAACTTAATTTATTTACGAGAAACTGTGATTTAAAACGCGAAGAGGGCAAAAAATAAACGAAACTTACTCAGAGCAAAACAAACACGTCCATATCTGCCGCCATCTTGACTTGAACTGATTCCAACAAAAAAAAATTCCCCAGTTTTTTGGTATCAAATGCTTTCATTTGTTACCAAATTGAGCAATTTCCGTGCTTTACTTGCTGAGATATTTGCGAAAAAGTTTCACCGACCCTCGAAAAACCATGTTTTTGGTCACTTCCTCGACCATATCTCCGGAACCACTTGATCAATTTTGCTCATTTTCGAACTTGAATCATGGGAGGCATGTACCTTTCAGGGAAAAAAAAGATTAGGCTGATCGGTTGAGTCGTTTGAAAAAAAAAAAGTGGAGACGGACGGACGGACGGATGGACGGACGGGCGGACGGACGGACGGACGGATGGACGGACGGACGGACGGACATTTTTTTTTATTGCTGATTCGTCATATTTAGACGATAATAGATGCATCCCCCCCACTCCCACCTCGATCTACCCCATGTTGCAATAAAATTGTTTGTAGTAAACGTATAGGACCTCTTGTACTTCGTACGGGTCCAATAATTGGTAGCCGACATTGATCTTCAAGCAGAATCGCAGAAAAAATCGTTTAAATTTGTCGACATAGTCTAGTTATCATGACGATGTTGTATATCCAAGAAGTATCGTCAAGAAAAACCTTCGAATTTTCATAAATTTTATTTTCTAATATTTTTTTGTTTCAAATATCTGAGTATAGGCGACAATTTATGGAAGAAACTTTTTTGAATTTGAGTCCTTGGACTTAGCTAGGGCACTAAAATCGAGTCTCTGCTAGTGTAGGGTTCTATGTGTTTAGACCCGTACGAAGTACGTAGGTCTGATGCGTTTACTACCACGTTTGTTACATTGCGAACTCGAACCCGGGAGTAAGGGGGAACCTTATTTTGTTGCCTCCAGATGACAAATCAGCGAAAAAAACAATGCCCTTCTGTCGGTCTGTCTGTTGGTCTGTCCGTCTGTCGGTCTGTCTGTCTGTCTGTCTGTCTGTCTGTCGGTCTGTCTGTCTGTCGGTCTGTCTGTCTGTCGGTCTGTCTGACTGTCTGTCCGTCAACACGATAACTTGAGTAAATCTTGACCGATTTTCAAAAACTTTCTTTTCCCTGAAAGATAGTCGAAAAATATTTTATGGCATTGAATCTGGGCACTGTCGGCCCAAGGGCCGCCGAGCTAGGGCCGTTTAAGTGGTTTTTGGTCTTTTGCATATAACTCGAGTAAATCTTTTCTGATTTTCATAATTTTTTTTTTGTCTGAAAGATGGCAGACAATTTATGGAAGAAACTTTTAATTTGAGTTCTTGGACTTAGCTAGGGCACTAAAAACGAGTCTCTGCTAGGTCTCTATGTGTTTTTTGTACATGCCTCGAGTAAGTCTTTACCCATTTTCAAATTTTTTTTTTGTTTGAAAGATCTCGGCACGCCCGACAATTTATAGAAAAATTTTTGCCTGTGCTTAAGGCGGAAGTGGTCGTCATGTCGGTCCTAAGGTCGGCCCTAACATAAAAAAATGTTTTTTGCTATGTTGCAGAGCAAATTGAGGGAAACATTTTCGTCTATGGAAGTATGTATCCGAGGCCTCTACTTAAGGCTGTAGGTCGGCCCTAGCCCAAAAAATAGTTTTTTGCTATGTTGTACACAAAATTGAGGAGAACATTTTTCTTTATTTGGAGGTCAATTTTGTGCGTTCGGAGAATTTTTTTACACCGTTACTTCGGGCGGGTTTTTCAAAATTGCCCTACGGGCAATTTCCAATACAGTCTAATGTGAACGCAATATTTACTTAAATACGTTCCAGTCTTTTCGTAACATCAACTCTGTTTGCCACATCTATTCTGATACGTACGGGTTCCTTCATATGTTTTTTTTGATAATCAGCTGAACATTCCAGTACTACTGATGTAGTTAAGGATGTCCTGCGGACGCAAGCTCTTAATCGTGTTATAATTGATTAAGAAGCCGCCTCCTAAGAACTCCCGTCTACTTGTGATGAAAGCCGGACAGTTGCAAAGGTAGTGTTCGGCTGTATCTGTATGATAACCACACAGATCGCAGCCTGGATCAGTTCGCTTGCCTATGGTTGTCCAAGTTGCACGAAGCACTCAATGATTTTTCATCGGTTTAATGTATGTTTCCTAGCGTCGGCGGTTCAATTCCGGTCGTCGACCCTTTTTTTTATTAACTATTTCGATTATTAAGAGAGGACAAAATGAGGACAATTTTTTAGTTTAATCAACTTTCATACGACGACTGAAAGTAGTGATTTTTAAAAATCAGCATCGCGCCCTCTTTTAGAAAAACACTAAAGGAAGTCGTGAAGATGCAAAGTTGAAAATTGGACCTTATTGTTTTCTAGACGTTACATCCTAAAAGGACAAATTAAGGACATATTTTGTTTTGACTATTTGGCGTTTTAGAGCTTTTATTAAATTTGTTTTAGTACACTTTATTTTCTTGCTTCCTAGGACAATATGTGTTTTTTGCGGTTGACATACGAAAAGGACAAATTCAGGACATAATTATTGATTCAAAAATTCGAAAATCTTAACGTTATTTAGATCATAATTAAATTTGAGCTTTTAGTACTAAAAATAATGTGTGGGAAGAAACGAATGGGTCAAAAACAGATTTGTAATTATTTTTCTTTTACAATTATTATATTTTTGGAAAGGACAAATTGAGGACAAATTTGTAAATTAGAATGCAATCATGCTCGAAGCGGTAGCGGAGAGCGTGACGCAGTCCCCACACCCAAAAAAAAAACGTCCACAAACCCAAAAACTTCCATACAAAAACCTTTGGGACAAGACACCATGTATAGGCGAAGTTTTCAGTTTTTTCCCCTCGCCCCCCTCCCCTCCAAATTATTTTAAAAAAAACTACGTCGCAGCAGCTTTCCAACAAGCCCTTACTCATCAAAATCGGTTGAAAATTGGCTGAGATATCGAGGTTTGAAAATGGTACTTTCCCATACATCTTACCAGAATTCCATTGTCTCATTATTACGTAAACTTTTTTTCCGATCTGTCGGTTTCTATATATCTATCTATCTATGTTCTATCTATGTTCTATAAATAATTTTCGATCTCGAGAACTAGACAGCCGATTTTGACAAAATTTTCAGGGAACGTCAGAATCGGTCCAAAATGAAAAATTTCATATGCCGCTTTTCCGAGAAAACTCTGGAAAAGCCGTGGCATGTGGAAAAGCGGTCAATTTTGAGGGTTTTTCAGGTAATGCTCGGAGTTTTCGAATGTTAGCTCCGGAGTGACAATACCTAGAGAGTTGGTGTCTTCTAGAAAGTTTTAGAGTATGGTCGGGAGAATTTTTTGGGATATTAAGAAAATGTATGTGAGCTATCAGAGCGACGCCATCTTGAATTTTCCCAAGCGAAAAATTGTGAATTTTTTGGTTTTTGAATTTTAGCTCCGGAATGACGATACTTAGAGAGTTGCTTTCTTCGGGAAAGTTATAGAGATTGCTGAGGAGAATTTTTTGGGATACTAAGAAAATGGCTGCCAGCTGTCAAAGGGGCGCCATCTTGGATTTTCGTAAGAGAAAAATTGTGTTTTTATGGTTTTCGAATTTTAGCTCCGGAGTTACAATACCTAGAGAGTTGGTTTGTTCCGAGCGATTATAGAGTTTGATCAGGAGATTTTTTTGGGATTTTCAGAAATCTGCCAAAGTGACGCCATCTTGGATTTTTGTAAGGTATAAATTATGCTTCTTTGGGTTTTCGATTTTTAGCTCCGGAATGATAACACTTAGAGAGTTGGTTTCTTCTAGAAAGTTGTAGAGTTTCATCAGGATAATTTTTTGGTTTCATTAGAAAATGGCTGCCAGCTGTCATAGCGGCGCCATCTTGGATTTTCGTTTATGCTTTTTCGGTTTTCGAATTTTAGCTCCGGAATGACGCTACTTCGAGAGATAGTTTCTTCGGGAAAGTTATAGAGTTTCATCAGTAGAATTTTTTGGGATCATAAGAAAATGGCTGCCAGCTGTCAAAGTGACGCCATCTTGAATTTTTTGCTATCTTCTGAATTAGAATAGCCAGACAGTTGGTTTCTTCGGGAAAATTATAGAAATTGGTGAGGAGAATTTTTTCGTTATCCTAAGAAAATGGCTGCCAACTGTCAAAGTGACGCCATCTTGGAATTTTTGCCATCTTCTGAATTAGAATAGCTAGAGAGTTGGTTCCTTCGGGAAAGTTAGATAGATGACTTGCGCATCATTTTGATGAATAGAAAGTGGGGTCGCCGAGGCGCGGAAGTTGGTCAAAATCGAGGCGAAAGTTTTCGCCAAAAATTTTTTTTCGTCGGGATCGATAGATATTGACTTGGGCATCGTTTTGATGAATAGAAAGTGGGGTCGCCGAGGCACGGAAGTTGGTCAAAATTGAGGCGAAAGTTTTCGCCAAAAAATTGTTTTCAAAAAATAGAAATTTTTTTAACAACTGAAAACTTCCAAAACGACTGATATCACAACAAAAACCTTTTAAAAGGTAAAGTGCGACGCAGTCCCTAATGTCCACTTCCAAAATTAATGATATCAGTGAAGGTGACGCTTGCGCTGAAAATACGCATACATTTCCTTGACGACAACGTTACCCTGTGTTCAAAAAATCGCGTCACAAATGCCAGACCCAACGACGAAATAATTTTTCTGTACTTTGAGTTTTTACGCTGCAAAAATTTAACATTCGTGTCTTTTTGCGAAGATTGTTTTGAGTGTTAAATTTTTGCGTGTGAAAACTGAAAGTATTGAAAAATTATTACGCTGGTGGGTTTGGCATTTGTGACGCGATTTTTTGAACACAGGGTAACGTTGTCGTCAAGGAAATGTATGCGTATTTTCAGCGCAAGCGTCACCTCCACTGATATCATTAATTTTGGAAGTGGACATTAGGGACTGCGTCGCACTTTACCTTTTAAAAGGTTTTTGTTGTGATTGGAAAATTGAAGTAACTTCGGGTTTCGAAATATTTTTGGCCGATAAGATTTTCATTTCTAGTCTAGTCTTATGACCTTTTTTGAAAATTGCGAAGGTACATCCTGAAAGGACAAATTGAGGACTAATTTTTGGCATTCTTAGTGTTTCTGTCAGGAACAATAAAAAAATAGTATTATAGTATTTGTACTATGGAAGTGTCCCTACTAACATAACAAAGTGTCCATAATTAAGGACATATTGAGGACTAATTTTTGGCATCATTACTTTTTTAAAAAAATATCGTTTTCACTGTTTTCGTCAAAAAGAGCTTTTACCGTTTTTAGTACACTCCTATGTCCTGGCTCCTGAGCCAGGACAAATTTTTCTAAAAGGACGGACAATAAAATCTGTGATTTTGACCACAGATTTGTGACGGCACCATTTACTGAGACATAAAATTAGCTAAAGATCTGAGCAAGTAAAATCATATCTTTGTCACTTTTCAGCCATCTATTTTGATGTGATAAGGCTGATGATGTTAAAATATATTAACGAAACGTCCGTATAAAGTTAATTTTGTTCTAATGTTTTTGATCGACAAACCTAGTAAAATCCTCAACTTTAAGTTGTTGAAACCGTAATGTCCTGTCACAACTCCCGTAAATATGTTCAGTCTAGTTCTGCTAAGATTGATTAGGTATTTTGAGTTTTCGAATGCAATTTTTAGCTTGCCGACACCCTGGGGTGTTTATCTAGTGTTTCGAGAACTTACCTACTCTAATCTGTCTAATTTTTTGTCTATTAGTGGAGTTGGGAGTACCTATGGGTGAGCTGAGAGTTCCGTTTCTTGCTAGAGCATCCGCTTTCTCACTTCCTTTGATTTTTGAGTGGTACCCATAGTAAGTCAACTCTGTTATATGCTGCCAGCTCATTGAGTGCTTCCCAGGCTTCCAGAGATAGCGCCGAAGTGAATTTAAATGACGATAAAGCCTTTAAAGCCGCTTGGCTATCTGAACAAATAAATATTATTTCGTTAGATTTGTTCTGCATCCTATTATAGTGAGCACTTTCCAGTAAGGCTCTTAGTTCAGCTAGGAAAATAGAGGAATAGCTTCCCCGTGCAATGGACATTTCTGTAACTGGGTTATCACAGTACGGTCCTGCACTTGCTGATTTATTTATGAGTGAGCCATCTGTATACCATACTGTACCATGCTCCGGGTGTTGTATCCCGTTAAACCAATCGTCTTTCGGCGGGATAGATATCGAAATTCCTGTCAAATCTGAATATATCTGAATATTTTGTCTGAAGGCATAGTGAAGGTAGGATCTCTATTGATTGTTTTGAAAAATTTGTTAGCGTGGTCTATGATTCTGAGCCTGTTGCTGTTCATTTTTGCTAATCTGTCAAGTGAGGCTATGGCCTCCGTTTCTATGTAGATATGCAAAGGATGTAAGTTCAGTATCACTTCTAGAGCCGTTGTGGGTGAAGATTTCCATGTCCCAGTTATAGCTTTGCTTGAAATTTTGTTAACTTAGTTTGTACATACATACATACATACATTTGTACAAACACATTTTAGCATATTATTCGCGAAAACGTCGTCCCTGCGATCGAACGGTATCATTTATTTTGGAAGGGGACTTACGGATTGCGTCATTCTTCACCTTTTAAGAGGCTTTTGTATGCGACTAGTTTGTAACATCTCTTTGCTGCTATTTCTTTTACAATGAAAACTAAAGTTCCTTTTACAAAATGTCTTGGGAAATCTTCAATACAAGGAAAATGTTTTCGGTGGTTTGAAATTCAGCGATACTTCTTGGGGATGCCGGCATTGTCCATCTCAGTGCTACAATCGAATCTACTTCGCTCCTGTTTCTTTGAATAGATTGTGCATTTAGTTTAGTGGTCAAAATAGACGACGTTCTTTGGGAAAGTCAACCAACACGAAAAATTCAACTTTCTGTACCTCCCACTGCTACATCCATACAAATGCACAAAAACTTCCCTTATTTGAGACAGAACCTTATTAATTTATTCTATAATTTCGTATACTTCATTTTTCAAAGATTATAGTTTGCGTTGTTTAATAAATTCATTGTAATGTGCGGATTGTAAAATCGTTATATTCAATTATTAAGAACGAAATGCCGCATTATCGATCAAATCGCGAAGTCGAAAAATGTTTTCTTTATTATGAAAATATTGTAGCATCATTTAGGCATACGTCGTCGGTACCCCAGACTTTTCGGAATCGGCGGCAGGAAAATTCTCTTTTTTAACTTTTTTTAGAATAAAAATTAGAATTTTGAAAAAGCTTCTTCTTGATACACTCGCACGATTTTAACTTTGGATGTTTCTTTTGTTTTGAACAAAATAAATATCCAAAGTTAAAATCGTGCGGGTGTAACAAGGTGTAATTTGTTCAATTTGCCCCACACTGGTCAAAGTTCATTATGTAAATGTTGGTATTACGAATCGACAGACACGACATTTCCAGAACGCCTTTAGTGTTTACGTAAAAGTATATGAATTGTGAAGACCCGATGCTTAAGCTGTCAAGCACCAAACTCATAATGAATAGAACTTTCAAAATCGCAGCTAACTTCACGGGGAATGGAACGACAGTCACAATGAAGTCAACTGCATTGTTGACATTGGCATATCCCCGTACCAAGTACGAGCCGCATGCGTTTATCACTGCGGGGAGTAGGGGGGAGCATCGATCGTGTACCCTGGATGCCGAGTCTGCAAAAAAAAATTGTCTCGGGCGACTTTATCAGAAATAGATCAAATTTAGCGTCAATTTAGAAATGTGGCATAGATTCGTCACTTTTATAGCAGACATGTTTCTATCCATTCTATATTTTAACAATCCACGACAAAAAGTTTGGCTGATTGGGACGTTTACGCCTCTTCAGTACACCTTTGTCAGTCAGGCCGCATAGTGGAGATGATTACTCACTCAATATGTGACCACGCTGATATACACATGGTCTTGCGACAAAGGTGTACTGAAGAGGCGTAAACGTCCCAATCAGCCAAACTTTTTGTCGTGGATTGTTAAAATATAGAGTTGATAGAAACATGTCTGCTGTAACAGCGACGAATCTATGCCACATTTCTAAATTAACGCTAAATTTTGATCTAACATAGTAGCAGCTATTATGAAACATTTTGCGCCTGTTTAAAACTGGATTTCGTTTGTATTGAGAAAAATTTTTCTGGTCTTCACCAAAGAAATGTCATAATTTTCCTATTTTCTTTCGTACCTCACGAGGAATCGTTTATGTCCCAAGATTTTTGGATAAGATTTATTTTACCAAAAAAATTGACTTAAATTTGTTCAATGTTTGGGGGCCGTTGACTGATAGGTGCTACTACGTTATTTCTGATAAAATCGGCCGAAATATTTTAAAAATTGCAAGATCAAAGCAACATTGACCGAATAAAAATTTGTCTGTCCGTCTGATAACTCGAGTAAATGTTTTTTCAAAAAAATTTTCCCTCGAAAGATAGTACCAAAAGTGGTTCGGGGTGTTGAGTCCTTAGTGTGGGCCTTACATGATATGTATTTGATGGTTTTTCGTGAATATTCCTGTAATTATGAGTTGCAGTGTTGTAGAGAAAGAAAAGCCGAGTTTTTCTGTCCATAGAAGTATGGATCAGAGGCTTCTTCCAAGGCATCTACTCTAGGTCGGTTCCATTGACATGTTAGTTAATATACACCGTCCGTTCGGAAGGAAAGTTGAAGCAAAAGTGAGTGAGTAGTTTGAATGTGTAAATGAAATTTGCGAACGAAGTTGTGCAATAGTGTGAGTGGGTTACCATAAGTTAGTATGAATGTGTAAGTGAAATTTTATGTATACTGTGTTCAGTTTAGACCAGTGCGCCGGTGGCAGCCGAAAAAGTGTTAAAAAAGTGCTTCGCCGGTAAGAAAAATATCGGCTAGCCAATCCGTCGCCGCCCCGCCAGCCATTAAAAAATAGTCAACCGCCGCTGACTCACGGCTCACATAGGAAATAAAAATCAAATAAAATAATGAAATATTACAAATTGGCGAAACGGTAAGCAACGAACATAAGTTTCAATTTGACGACGTCAAGAGCGTCAACTGCAGCTTTCACTTGTCGTTAAGGTTTAAAGACAATAAAATCGTTAGAGTTGAAATGGAAAAAAAATCTGAAATGTCTCGTAATAATTGAAATTCATCGGTTGACGAAATTGTTTGTCATCGCGCCGAAATACGCCATGAAAAAATTAAATGGAAATAGCTTTATCTCGTGTTCAAAAAATTCGTCACAGATGCCAGACCCACCAACGTATAATTCTGTTCTTTCAGCTTTCGAACTGGAAAAATTTGTCTCTGCCTGGAGAAATTTTTTATGAGAAAAAAGTTTTTGGGTGCGAAGTCTGAAAATGTAGAAAAATTATTACTTTGGAGGGTCTGGCATCTGTGACGGATTTTTTGAACACGAGATAAAGTTACTTCCATTTAATTTTTTTTTGCGTCAATTCTTTTGGAAATAAGTTGGAAAAAAATTGAAAAAAAAATTTTATTTAGAAAAGAGGTTTTTACAACAGATTTTTCAAAAAGAAAAATGTTGCAAAAAAAAAAAAAAATGAAAATTTAAAAAATTTTCAAAAAAATTTGTTAAAAAAAATCTGAAAAAAAATTAAATAAATTTAATGAAAAAATTTGTCAAAAAAAAATTTTACAAAATAAATTTTTTCAAAAAATTTTTTCCGAAAAAATTCTTTCCACATTATCCCACACACTTCCTACATCATCCCACACACTTCCCATATCATCCCACACACTTCTCACATCATCCCACACACTTCCCACATTATCCCACAGAATTCCCACATCATCCCACACACTTCCCACATCATCCCACACACTTCCCACATCATCCCACACACTTTCCATATCATCCCACACACTTCCTATTTCATTCTAACATTTTCCGCTTCATTCCACATACTTGCCACATTATCACACTTCCCACATCATCCCACACACTTCCCACATCGTCCTATGCACTTTCTACGTCATTACACATCATTTTCGGTCACTGCTACTGCTCCAAGCATGATAACCAACAAATTCCCATTTCAGTTCATGGATAAAATTTCGCAGAAACAAGCTACGAATTAAAATATTAAATTTCAACAGTTTTTTTAAAAAATTTTCCATCTCGTGACGATTTCTTCTAAAAACGTAAAAGTAGTGAATTAATTTCAAAGATCAATTGTCAAGTTTGTAAAACCACTATCAACTCTTCGTATGAGGTGAGTAAGAGTAAAAGAGTTCTATAACAGACAGGAATTTTGTTTATATTTCGAGGTGTCTAAAATACGCGTTCTGAAAGGTCTATACCAAAAATGTGACGGTGTTGACGTTAAACACTCATCGCAACTGTTGTGAAAGTCTACATTTGGCAATTCCTTTAAAAAGGAAAGAATTCCTGCATAAACAAAAAGTGAAAAGTTTGTTTTAAACTTGAATTCGGGTTAAAATTGAACCGATCTTTGAATCAAAACTGGATTTTTTTCCAACCACTTTATTTGACCGAATCGGATTTTCTTTTTTTCATCTTTTTTTTTTAGATGAAAAATTTCAATTGTTTTCTCACTTCCGATTTTCTTTATAAACTCAATTGTTTGCCTTTTTCTACATTAGCACCAATAGGATAAAAACGAAGCTATTTTTCGCATGGTCTTTTTTCAGTTAAAACTTTTCATTTTATAAAAAGCTTCTTTGTCTGTTTGGAATGGTTTTTTTATCACAAGAAAAAGGAAAAACCACACGAAACGTAGACAGTGGAAGATTGAATGCATTAATATAAAGTCTTCTCTCACCACCAGCGCAATTGTTCCTCTTGATATATTATTCCATTGATGATATCCGTTTTTTCACACACCGAATTGAGGCGCTTCGTCGCTTCCATTCATTCTTTTTCCATATAGAAAAGGAGACGAGTATATTATATCCGATACAAGCGACTTGGCATAACGAATGTTATAATTTGTTTATGTCACGCGCTCTGTTTAAAATATATATTTTTTTTGTTATTGTAAATGGTTTTTTATTATTCTACATCCGTGAATACAAAAAAGCTTTACATTTTATTGAGATGGAGATCGTAAAAATGTCGTTATATTCTGACATGTAAGTGTAATAAAAATTTGCATTGTCATGCGACAGAATATGGAACGAGAATGGAGAACAAAATGCTTTTTTTAAGATCCACAAATGGTTTCTGTGAAACTTTTCAGTTTGTGTACGGACGACGGTTTAACTATAAAAATGTTATGAAATGATGGCCTAATTCTTTTGTGTGCATTCGAATGAATGAAAAGCGTTACGAAGCAAATAATTACTTTTCTAGCTGGCGATTTTCATTCATTTATGCAAGTCTTTTAGTTAATCAGCAAATTATAAAGAAGGGATTGAAACAGGGCCGTAGCCAGATGTCGTCGTGAGGCTCAAGCAGCTTTTTTTGTAAGGGTGAAGAAATCTTCATAGACACTAGGTCCTCCTGGATCTCCTTCTCCATGCTCTCATCTCCTCGGAACCCCCTCATAGCATTACTGGAGCTGCGCTGTACTCTCTCAGATAAACTGGCAGTCTTCTTTGATCGACTCTCCATGCACTTTGCATGGTTCGGTATGCGCTTGCTACTCTTATGCTTGTCAGCTCCATCCAGCTTGCGCTATTAAAGCCATTTCTAACGTCTATCGTCATTACGGCACAGAAGCGATTTTCCCGTATTTTTTGCTTCCGCGCAACATCTACAACTTTCTTAATGGCCTCAATCACCGGTCTCCCTTTCCGAAATCCGAATTGTTCGTCTAACAGTCCGTGCTCGCCCTCTGTGTGTTTTCTTAGTCTATTCTGAATCGCGGTTTCCAGCATCTTTTCCAATCCATCCAACAAGCATAGAGGTCTATATGATGATGGCTTGTCTGGCGGTTTCCCTGAGCTGGCTCACCGGTGCCTGGGATGGGTGCACATCCCTACCGAAGTGGTCTGGTTGAGAGCCTTACCGCGAAAGCCCCCACCGAGGATAAATTCGGTACCGCGGGGCTGGGGGCCCCCGGGTATAGTGTGTCATACGAGATGGCCGCATCCGGCCCCAGCGCTTTTCTGAGGTGAATAGTGGCGCTGCAACGCGGAGGCTGTGGTAGATAGTGAACTGCGTCAGAACAGTTTGCGCATTGATATGGGTGACTGCACCCCTAGTCCTTCCTGGGCAACCAGGTTGGCGAGAATACAGTAGAGATGATGATAGTATCTCGGCCTTACCTAGGTCACGGAGGCTGTACTCGCCTGCCGTTTATAGGGAGAGTCACTTCGGGGACTCGCGTTTATTGGGCGTATCTCAATTCCACGCTTATTAGAGCCGTGCGGTTAGAGCTTAGGCTAGGTATGCACGTTAATATGCAATGACTTCGATGCTAACGGAGCATGTTAGGCTTCGCGTATGCTGCTGCCTTCAGAGTTACATTAAGGATTCTATCTGATCCTGGCGCCTCACAGTGCTCATATCAAACTCCGGAATAGTTCTGTAATTTTGACCAGAACACTGCATTTTTCGGAAAGTTCGACTTCAACATTCAGTAACGTCTGAAATATAATTGACACAAAAAAACTTTCTTAAGCAAAGTTGATCCTCATTTCATGGTGAACAACTTTGTTGAAGACAAAAAATTTCTATATCAAATTCCTGAGCAGTTATATAATTAAGACCGCTACTATTACCAAAATGAGCACTGCGCGCCTTGTTATTCTTTAACTTTCGTGCAGCCATCTGGAATCTCTTCCGCAGTGATCGACCGTCCTCTTGATCGAAATCTCCTGTCCTCCATCTTCGCTCTCTTCTTCGAGTCATCTGTCTTGCAACCTCCGTACTCTTTTTCACAGTGTACCTCAGTGCCTGGTGATCGCTGTGTGTAAAACTTTCGTCCACTCTCCACTTCAGACTTGTACCAGTACTGGACTGCATAAGGTCCAAGTTGAAGAGAATTAAATTTTAGCCAACAGGTGTCTCAGGGTCTTGGGGAAACATCGGGACTTCTAGAATACGAAAGGGTGACCCACTTTTCATATTCCATAAGTTTTTTTTTTATGTTTTTCGGTTTTTCTCGACACGAGTGAGATCATCCAATGGGGCTTCCAAGGTTTATAGGATTACTGTGAATTTCTCTAGCACTTTTCAACTTTCTATGGGTTTGATATTTAATATTTTCGTCATTCTCGACATGAGTGAGGTATTCAAACAAAGTTTGACTGTATGTCTAGTTTATCAGAAGTTACAAGCCACTTCCGGTGGCACTTCCTAAAATTAAGCGGAAGCACACTCCGAGACTGTAGTAAAGAAAGTATGTGTATAAGTGATTTACTTCCGAAGATATTAACCACTTCCGGTAGTGGTGCGGTAGGAGGGGAGAGTCTGCGCGAATTTTTGAGCTCCCCTTCCAAAATGTTTCTCTTCTATATCTTAAACATAACCAAAGACCCGTATGTATCAGAATAGATGTGGCAAACAGAATAGATGTGGCAAACTGAATAGATATTGCAAAAAGACTCGAACGTATTGTGAGCCTTCTGAGAAATTCTACTTCTTGGACAATTATTTTCGCGATAAATAATTGCGCCAGCCAATGAGAGATGAGAATTCTTGGATGAATAAATTGGACGATTCGATAAAAAAATTTTCACGAAAGATTCTTGTCTCTCATTGGCTGGCGCAACTATTTATCGTGAAAGCAATTCTAGAAGTAGAATTCTTCAGTAAACTCACAATATCTAAATATAGAAATGAGCAAACAATCCAATGTTTTGTGTATTTGTAAAACTATAAGAATTTCAAAGATCCATAGAAATTACCCAAGGAAATGTCAAAGACGAGGTCAAAGGCCCTACCAAAGTACGTCTGAGACCATTTATTGCGATGGCCGAAATGTTCTCCCCTGCACCATATCAAAAAGAGGACCAACGTAGTTTCTTCGGGAAATCTTGAAACTGTTTTCTCAAAAAATGTAGTTCTCACCAGTTTTGCCTTAAGAAGCAAACTTCAAACTGCCGTTGTTTTATAGATATGTGTCATACTTCTAGAAGTTGTTTTATCCCGGGATTTGATAATTTTTCCCTAAAACCCTGTACCACGTTTTCTCTAAAATTTTATTCTCTAAAACTTTGTCTTTTGCTTACATAGCTAATTCATTATTGCTAAATCACAGGACGTAAGTTGTTTGGTGCAGGCTCCGGATAATAGGATTGTGAGAGGGCAGCATTATGGCTCTGAAACGGAAACTGATCTTCGCTATTTGTTCCGTAATCGTAGGTATAGAAGCGAGTAGATCATGGGTATTATAATATGGAGGTAAATTGAATATTATCTTGAGGCACTTGTTCTGGATGATTTGGAGTCTTTCTATGTGGTACTTTGCAAAATTACCCCATACTGGATAATTGCTCGAAAGATTCGTATCTTGTTAGCGGTACTTAATTTGGACTTCCCATTAATCAGCGGGTAAAGTGCCCCCAGAAGTTTCAAGGCTTTGCTTTGTATATTATCGATGTTAGAGTTTTGTCTAGGGTAACACCTAAATACTTCGCAGACTTTTTTCAAGCTATTTCTGAATCGCGGATAGTAACACCATCAGAGGGTAGCCATCGTTGTGCAGTTCTTCTAGTGAAGAAAGTTGCATTCGTTTTGGCTTCGTTGAGTTTAATTTTCCACTTAGTAGAATAATCGGCAAGCTGCTTGCTGGCAGCATTCAGGCTCCTGGTTATCTTGCCTGGAGATCTGGCTGACTTGAATAAGAAAGTATCATCTGCAAAGAATGCCTTTTCGCTCTTCGTAATGTTCAAATCAGATGTGAATATATTATAGAGGGTTGGGCTTAAGACACTGCCCTGTGGAACGCCCGCTAGAATTCGAAAAACATCGGATTTATGATCCTTAATCGAAACATAAAAGGAGCGATTGGTCATAAATGATTGAATGATTCTTATCAGTAAAGGGGGAATTTAAGACAAGATAGTTTGTAGAAGAGCCCTTTGTGCCATACACTGTAAAATGCTTTTTCAATATCGAAGGTTATCATGCCAGTAGAGTGTTTACTCTGAAGTGATTTCTTAATATGATTGCAGAGTCTGAACAGTTGGTGGTCGGTAGAGTGACCGGTACGAAATCCGAATTGCTCATTAATGAGTATGTTATGGACTGAAACGTGTGCTTGTAACCTACGAAGCATAATCTTTTCAAGAATCTTGCTGAGTGAGTTCAATAAGCTAATTGGCCTGTAGCTACTAGCTAAGGCATGGATGGTCCTTACCAGGCTTCGGGATTGGAACAACTTTAGCGCATTTCCAGGCACTTGGAAAGTATGATAATCTGAAGCATGTTCTGAAGATGTACATCAACATAACAATTGATTTCTTGGGTAATTGCTTTATCAGGCTGTTGTTTATGGAATCGTCGCCAGGACACTTCTTACTTTTGAGTCTGCGGATCCACATGGAGATCTCGCGGGGCGTTAGCAAGGCTGATTCGCCAAACACGGGGAGGAGGAAATTAACGATTTTGTGAGACATACCAACAACAGCTTCCGTACTAGGGTCACTCCGATCGTTGAACGTGACGTCATGTGCTTTAAAAAAGCGCTACCGATTGCATTTGCCTTGTCCTTGTTTGTGGTCAAGATTCTAGAACGTGCCTTGAGCGGAGGGATACTTTGAATGGCGTTAGACTTGTCTGTTGAGGAAATTAATCTCAGCTTTGAGATCAGAGCTACCATTTCTCTGCCATTGACGTCCGTCGCTTGCAGTTCCTAAGTGATATCAGATCTTTCGTGTCACCATCAACAGTCAGCTGGGTCTCGCGTTGATTGAAAAAGGGGATAGCGAGGTGTTCAGAGTCCTTGATTATCTTGGTTAGGTTCTCAATAGCGTCGTCCGTTTTGCTCTTCGTGGTGAGCCTGGATGATGGTAAAAGATCTAAATTATTGCTGATATGCTCTCTGTAGAGGGACCAGTCAGCATTTGCATAACATCGAGAGCTGGGGGCGGGAGGTGACTTAAGCGAGTAGAAAAATTCTAAACTGAAGCAAATCGGCAGGTGATCGGAGGAGAGATCATTCGACGCTTTTACTGAAATCTTCTGAAATAATCTGAAACAATACTTTTACAGTGACAAACACAATATTTATTTTTTTCAGTTGCCTACAATTATGTAATTTATTTCGTCCTTTCCTAAAGTTATTCGCCCTTTGCTGGTTCACCGTCAACAGGCGGAGTTTCTTCTATTGGTGCATTGTTCTTAACGCCGTCAATTGCTTTGATAGTTTTATCTTTCAATTCATCTAGACTTTTGATCACATCTTTATCACCATTTGCTGCAATTTTCGCTTTATCTGTAGCATCGATAAGGTATTTTTTCGCTTTGTCTTTAGCATCTTTCTTCTCGTCTTTACCACCTTTTGACTTATCGTCTTTTCCTTCGGTTTTCTTTTGTTCAACAGGAGAGCCGTTTGGAGGTTTACCAGATGGATCACTTGGAGGCTTATCAGCTGCATAATTTGAAGACTTACCAGATGGATCAGCTGGAGGCGCTGCATATACCGTAACAAGAACAACACAGAACGAGATAGCAATGAAATGCTTCATTTTCTTTATATTTTTTTTGTATTAAAGTATTGATTTCAAAGGAAATTGATTTCTGTTATGTGTGGTCTATTTTCAGTAGCTCTTATATAGACCTGATTTCGAGATTGTGATTCACACTAATCTAATGACGTCATTGGAGATTGCTATCGAATAAACAGAAACCTAAATATAGAATTACTGAAACAAAGCGAAATACAAATTAATTAACTGAAATTAGCATTCACAAAATATCATCAAAATATTTTCATTGCTGCAACTGTCCCAACATTCGTTTGCGTCATTCACCTCAAAAAATTTTCGCATATTCTCAACGTTCCTTTTTGCATTAATAAGTCCGTGTCGTCTATTTTTTTCTGTCATACGAGAGACGAGAAATTGAGGATTTTTATCATTCTTCCCGGTTTTTCGTCCTTCCGCTGGTAAAGTTCAAGTTGTATACGTACCTATTTGAGCACCTCATTCATTTAAGTTGACAAAATTGAGGAAAACTTTGCGCTTTCTGCGCTATAGTTAGCCCTGAAGCCCAAGATCTTTTCCTAAGAGAGCTCTCCAACTTCATTTTCACCAAAACCAACCAAGATTTTCGTTACGAACACTATCCTGGTACACCATCTATTAGGGTGGATCGGTTCGAAATTTTCGTTTTTTTATTGAATTTTGACATGACCGTTATGGTACCCGGAAAATTTTCTAGAATTTTTTTTATTTTTGCGACTTAGTCGTGTCAGTAGCCGATTTTTCGAGTAGAGAGGGTGTTATTAGCGCCCGGAGTGCGGGCGTTATTAACGCCCGGGCGGGCGTTATTTGCGGCGGAGAAATGTCACGTCACCTTCCTAATTTTCCCTGATTTTTGTTTTTGCTTATTTTTGCCAAATAATTTTTATTACTCCTAATTCGTGTGGAATACCCATGCTCTATCGGAAAATTGATGGAGTACCATCGCCTGCAAGTTAGGTTTTACATAGACAGACACCCTGGAGTTTTCCGCTACATAAGCTCTGAAGATCCTATCCCTATAGGGACCTGAACGCTGTTTTTGTTCACCCAAGGTTCTTGGATTAGTAAAAAATTTATGTATCTCACTGCTAGGTCGCGACAAACATTTGCCCGTGGCCGTTTTGCAGCTACTTTACACAAAAATTGTCCCTTTCTGACTTTGCCTGCCTTTTAGAAAAATTTCTTAATTTTTCTTGAATTTTTGCGTAAAATTTTTTTTTTTGCTGGAAACTCGATTCAATTCTGAAATTTTCGAGAAAATGCCGAAAGCTTTGTTAAGAACTCACAAATTCTTTGCAAAAAAAATTTCAAGAAAATAACGAAAATTTTCCAAAAGGTAGATGGTGCTTTCTGAACATCTTCTATATGAATTAACTCAATCTCGAACTAGACTGTAATGTCACCCTATCTACAATTTCCTATTTTGTTGCTAGTTCCACGAATCTATTAACTCATTTTTATCCGAAAGTAAATGAAGTCAAAGACACAAAGAAATGTATATCTAATTCCAAAGTCGTTATCAAAGTTTTGCAACAAGAATTTAATTTTTCAGAAGTTTCTTCATTCGAAAAATGATTTTCATTTGGGTGGAAGGCTCATAACTTTGTTCGGCTTTATAACGAAAAATGAAACCTTAAAAATTGTTTGATTATATAGTCAACTACTAGGCCAACTAGCAGAAAATCTAGCATTCACAGAACGTAATTACAATGAAAGGTAATTAAATGTGTAATTATAATAAACAATTTTCCTACCACAATGCTCAACATGTTGATTATTATAATAAATTCATTCAAAGCTGGGAATATAATTTAATTAAAAATTCATTACGAGTAACAGTGAAAATTTAAATAAGCCTTGCACTACACGGCATTCTACGTTACAGTAATACATGGTTAAATTATGGATATTAATAATATTTGTATTATGAGATGTGTTCAAACATCCTAGACGTATGTGGGATTAAATTTTGTACCGTAGGTGTGTGTGCCACGTTCGTATATAAATAAAACCCAGTACCAACCCAGAGCAAATATTGTCAAAGTAATCTTGGAAGAATCAATTATTATTCCCAATTCTGCCGTAAATTAAGAATGAATGTAGTCACATTTCAATTTAGCTTTGGGGTGTACGACAATCATCGTAACGATCTTTAAGTTTATAGAGTCGTCGTATGGTATGTTCAATTCCCGTGCTACTCTTTCCAATTAAAGGAATTGAAAATGTTTAACCGTCGGTATTTAATTTAATTGAGACAAAAATAGGACACCGTTTAGGACTTTGAGTGTCATTTGAAGAACTTCAACTTGGCTGAATGTTCGCTATTTAATTGAGAAGATTTTATTCATTGCACAGACTTTTTTCAATTTCATATGACATTTTCACAAACGTTCATTGTACAATTCAGCACAAAGGACTTTAAGCAAGCAAATCAGTGTGCAACAATCTGACTTCAGATAAAATAAAACCCAAGCCCACAAACATATCTCTGGGCAAAGGGGAGGAGGTCGTAATTAAACAAGTCATCGACATGAGATGGCAATTCCGGGTTAAGTGGAGGCGTCAAAATATCGAAAAAATATATTGTGACTAACGCCCACTGGGTATTCACTATTATTGTGTTTAGTGCGGCATCGGCTTCCGTCAAAGTGCAGTTCCGTCAAAGTGCAGTTCCGTCAAAGTATGCATTGCTTGTCACTTGGTCATATCTTATTGATGTGGACACTCCCTTGACTTTGATTATTAATGTTTGTCATACATGATATAAGCGTATTGTAAATACAGTTAGCAAATTCATAATTTAGACATAAAATTCTCAACCAACTGGTTAGCAGCTGAAGCGCTACAAATTTACTATTTAACTCTATATTAATTTATGAAGTCAATTTAATGTCAAAATTAAACAATCGAGCATCGCGAACACTTTTCTGCAGTGTAAAAACTGTAAGTACAGAAAAATTGTTTCGCCGTTGAGTCTGGCATTTTTTGAACGCAATTTTTTGAACACAACGTAATTTTGTTTTAAAAAATTTTTTTGAGAATAAAACTTTGACCACAAGCTAACATTCTATTCAAACAAATGTTTGCGCCTTATCAGCGAAAGCGTCACCTCTGACGATATCAATAATTTTGAAAGTGGACTTACTTATTGCGATATACTTTACCTTCGAAGAAGTTTTTTTGCTGTGATATCAGTAGTTTTGTAAGGCGAGCTCTGTGACCTATGCTACCCTGGACAAAAATGATCTGAGACTTTCTGGCAATTGCTGACAACTTTTCGACACTTGCTGAGTACTGCCTGAGACTTGCTGATAACTTTCTCAGACTTTCTGACACTTGTTGCTAAATCTCTGACACTTGCTGACAACGTTTTGACACTTGCTAACAACTTTCTGACACTTGACGACAACTTTTCGACAGTTGTTAATAACTTTTTGAGATTTTCTGAAGCTTGCTGACAACTTTCTGAGTCTTGCTGACAACTTTCTGAAACTGTCTGACAATTTATGACTAACTGACACATACTAACAACTTTCTGACACTTGCTGACAAGTTTTCAATACTTTCTGACATTTGCTGACAACTTTCTGAGACTTTCTGACACTTTTCTGAAACTTGCTGACAACTTTATGAGACTGTCTGACACTTGCTGACGACTCTTTAAGACTTGCTGACAACTCTTTAAGACTTGCTGACAACTTTTTAAGACTTGCTGACAACTTTTTACGACTTGCTAACAACTTTTTGACACTAGCTGATAACTTTCTAAGAAAGTCTGACACTTGCTGACAACTTTCTTAGAATTTCTGACCGAATTTCAACCGATTTTGATTAGTCTAGGCTGCTACGACGTAGTTTTTTTTTTAAATAATTTAGAAGGGCAGGGGGGCAGGGGTAACAAACTCAAAAGTTTAGAGACTGAATTCTCGTAACACAACTGGACTCGACCGACACATCAAGCCATTATTGTTGCGGTGACGTGACATTTCTCCGCCGCAAATAACGCCCGGGGCGTTATTTACGCCCGCACTCCGGGCGCTAATAACGCCCAGGGTGTTAATAACGCCCGCACTCCGGGTGTTTATAACGCCCAGCTATATAATTCGGTACACGGTCACCATTGAGCTTCAAGAATAAATTGGAAGTTATTTAAATTCAGAAGCTTAGGACATTTCTATGTACACATCTCGTTTTGTATTGTTTTTATTCATCCCTTTTACTTAATTTTTTAAATTTCAAAATCGTAGTGCTCAATGACTTTCATCAAGTTTTCATGTAATTTTTTGATTTCTAATTGACAACTTCTTTAAAAATAAAAGAGCAGAGAAAAAAATTCTTCCATCTAGTGGCATTCTGTATGATTCTCCTAATCAATTCCTTCCAGTGACGTTCTGTACTTTCCCCTTAGTCAACTCTTTCCAGTGACATTCTGTATAAGGAAAATGTTCCTCTTACTAAACTCCTTCTAGTGACATTCTGTATAAGGAAGATTTTCCTGTAGCCAACTCCTTCCAGTTGTATTCTGTATAAAGAATATTTTCCCCTTAGTCAACTCTTTCTAGTGTCATTCTGTATAAGTAAAGTGCGGCTTAGGTTTATTTTCCACTTTTTGGAAAGACACCAACAATCACCATTTTCTAGTTGAAATTTCCGGCCTTTGAAACTGCATCATGTTTTTTTTAAGCTGTTAGAAATCATTGTACAAATGTCATCTATATATTTCACGTTGTACACCTCTAAAAGAATAAGGCTGTAACTATCAACATTTTTAAAAAACTTATTAAAAAAGTGGGAAAATAAACCTTCACCGCATTTTAAAATTTTTTTCTATTCAACTCCTTCTATTGACGTTCTGTATAAGGAAAATTTTCCCCTTAGTCAACTTCTTCTAGTTACATTCTCTATAAGTTAAGTTATTTATTAAAGTGCCATTTTGTAGCGTTTATCCAATTATTCAGCTGGGCGTTATTACGCCCGGCGTGCGGGCGTTATTATCGCCCGGAGTGCGGGCGTTATTATCGCCCGGAGTGCGGGAGTTATTATCGCCCGGAGTGCGGGCGTTCTTATCACCCGGAGTGCGGGCGTTATTATCGCCCGGAGTGCGGCCGGGTGTTATTAACGCCCCGGGCGTTTTTTGCGGCGGAGAAATGTCCTGCCACCATTGTTGCAAAAAATGTAATCTTGACTAACTTTTTATAAAGTGATAATATTCTACTGTAAAAACCGGTAAACAAAATTTTATTTACCGGTAATCGCCATAATCGGTTTTTACCGGTTGTTACTTACCAGTTGCATTCCCTAGCTGTGTGAGTGAACGAGACACACTTATGTTAATTTAGCCAGAGTGAAGAATAAAAAATTTTGAGATCATAGTGATGGATGAGTTTAGAGCGATATCGTCTTCTGTCAAAGTATAGAAAATTTCATTACGAAATCCATAAACTTTCAAGCAGTTGATGTTTTGCTGGCATTTCATCATGAAATTTGCTGTGCTTTGACAGAAATCAATGTCGTAATAAACACGTCAGTACCAAAATTAATAACATTTTCCCGCACGTTTCAATCTGTTATGTGAAATTATTGGAATATAAAATGTGGTTACACGATTATACAAGATAATTTAGTTTATTCAGACCACCATCTGTTAGTGGCAACTGTGTCACCTATTCTTGTACACGATAATTTGCCTGGGTATTAATATCTACACCTCAAAATTTGCAGAAATACTTAAATTCGTTGCATCGATGTGTCGTGATACAAGTTCATCACGCTCAGTTGGTTTTAGGTTACAAAAACACACTACACAATTGCTTGATGTCATTTGCAGGATTATCTCGGGTGAAGTGTACTTTTTCTGTAATGCATATGGTGTTGGTATGTTATGTTGTGGTCATAGAATGAGATGGATTTGCACACATGAAATCGAAGATTAATTAAAATGCATTACCGATTCACTTTAAAATCACTCATGTGTTAATTTCGGTAAATTTTCGAAAGATGCTTTAATACGAAAAGTTATTAAAGCGTAGAGCGGAAGAGAAACAGACTAGGGAATCGATTAGCGAACAAGTAGAAGTATGATGTTAGATAGAATGTGCTCAGCAGAGTAGTAGCTGTAAGATACATTTTTAGTATTTTAACTCAAAGTTTCAATTAATTGTGGAATGAGTTGTACACTTGTCCGCATTCAGCTATGAAAACAAGGATGGCGCCGCCGGCGACCAAATTGTCAGTTACATGGTTTCTAGATCGAAATGAATTTAAGGGAAATGTGTTATAATGTTCATTGGATATTTGCTTGAAATATTACATGAATGTTGTCTTTCCAATTGTACCTATAAGTACCTATTCGTCACAAACAATTCTGCAATCCACGTCTTTAGTGCGTCAACGGCTTATGTCATACTATAGTGATTTTCATGACGTGATGATAAAGCTGTCAGGCAAACAATATCATTAGTTTGACAGCTTATGCATCGTGTCGTTCAAAACGTTATTTTGACGAGTGTAAAGTTTGTATATCCAAGCCGAAGGCGAGGTATGCAACTTCACGAGTCGAAATAACAGTTTCTAAAGCGTGTTGCTCAAATTAATGAATTATGTAGCAGGGTCCAACGTATAGTTTTATTGCTTATCTATCCGAAAGTTGAGCATTACAAAAGTTTTACCTCACTAGTGAAAACATAAGTTTTGATTGTATTCGTAACGATAAATGAGCAATTACCGTCCGCAATTATCCGGCTAGAGGGATAAATTCCAGTGGCTAGACGGATGAATCGGACTAAACAATGGATGCCACGCCTCCTAAAACGTGGAATGTGCGTGTGGTTTATTATTATTAATCGTATGGTTTTTACATGTTTCATCTAGTATCTGTCATTTTTTGTTATTATTGGACCCGTACGAAGTACAAAGGTCCTATACGTTTACTACAAACAATTTTATTGTAACATGGGGTAAGTCGACGTGGGAGTTGGGGGATGCATCTATTATCGTCTAAATATGACGAATCAGCAATAAAAAAAATGTCCGTCCGTCCGTCTGTCCGTCTCCACTTTTTTTTCCAAACGGCTCAACCGATCAGCCTAAACTTTTTTCCCTGAAAGGTACATGCCTCCCATGATTTAAATTCGAAGATGAGCAAAATCGATGAAGTGGTTCCGGAGATATGGTCGAGGAAGTGACCAAAAACATGGTTTTTCGAGAGTCAGTGAAACTTTTTCGCAAATATCTCGGCAAGTAAAGCACGGAAATTGCTCAATTTGGTGTCAAATGAAAGCATTTGACACCAAAAACTGGGGATTTTTTTTTGTTGAATCGGGTCAGGGGTCTGGGCACTGTGAGCCATGGAATGGGCGAAAATAAATTTCTCTGCCCAAAATGATAAGAGATAGTTTTTTTTCAGTATTTTCTTAAATACGCAATACAGAGATTTACTTTCAAAGGCAAAGTTGTAGAGAATCAAATTTTAGCGAACACTGTGTCTCAGGGTTTTGGGGAAATATGGCACAATCCTGGTATATGGCCACTTCCATACTTGGGCAGGATGACCCATATCTCCAGAACTATGAGAGTGAGAAAGTTGGTTCCAAAGGTGAAGTTGTAGAGAATTAAATATAAGCGAACACGTGTTTCAGGGTTTTGGGGAAATATGGCCCAATCCTGGTATATGGTCACTTCCATAATTGGGCAGGATGACCCGGATCTCCAGAACTGTGAGAGTTAGGAAGTTAGTTCCAAAGGCGAAGTTGTAGAAAATTAAATTTAAGCGAACACGTGTTTCAGGGTTTTGGGAAAATGTCCCAATCCTGGTATATGGCCACTTCAATAATTGGGCAGGATGACCCAGATCTCCAGAACTATGAGAGGTAGAAAGTTGCTTCCAAGGACAAAGTTGTAGACAATAAAATTTTAGATAACACGTGTTTCTGGGTTTGAAGGAAAAACGACTTAGTCCTTGGATATAAGCTTTTCTAGATTTGAATGGTCTGAGACGTACTTCGGTAGGGCCTTTGACATTACCTTGGGTAATTTCTATGGATCTTTGAAATTGTTACAGTAAAAGAACAGAAAACTTTGGATTGTTTGCTTATTTGTATATCTAGGTACGTTCGAGTCACTTTGCCACATCTATTCTGTTTGTCACATCTATTCTGATACGTACGGGTCTATGGTTATGTTTTCTATTACAATTTCTTATGCCTAAGTAAGTATGTATCTCATTTTTGTTCTGTTGATATTTACGACGAATTCATCGGGAGGTCACATAGTAACAGGTCCGACGAGCCAGAGCGATGATTTCATTGCTTGACGATTGGCGCCAAGTCACCGTTGACATGCATTGTGGTATGCGTGTTTGTATGCAGGATTATCAAATGCTTGTGACGTCACATGTGGATATCCTTCCTGATATGCTTCGTTACGGGCATCGAATACCGTAACTACCCAATTTGTGAAGCTTGGGTGAACTTAGGGACGTTATATTTCTTAGATAAAAATTCCTGCGTGTGGTGTGATGCGACCTTTCAACACTATTACAATAAAATATTGTACTCTCATCGACTAGAAAGTCTCACATAACGTTCTCGTGTATATTACACACATGCTTGCTCACATTCGCTCGCGCGTAGTGCGTAATATACCCTTGAACGTTAATCTTTGACTTTCTAGTAGATGAAAGTAAACTGATAGTACTTTACAACCCAGATAACACAGATCACACTTTTTAATGTGGTTGCCTACTGAATGTACATTAAATGTGCGAAATTCAATGTTGTTGAGAATGTGTATACATAAAATGTACAAAAAATGTGCCTGTAAAGTGGTACATATTTCGATGCACATAAAAAGCACATTATTTGTGCTATTAAAACTCGAAATTATTGGACTAGATCACAAGTACATTTTTCGCACATTTTATGTTCGTGATAAGGTGTACAGTATTCCTATCACATTTAATGTACCAAAAATGTGCTTGTGATGTAGTACATTTTCGATGTAAATAAAAGGCACATTTTTTGTACCATTAAAGCTCGAAATTATTGCACTAGATTATAAGTACATTTTAAGTGTGTTCGATCAAATAAATTTAAATAACACTCCGAGGAGTTTGTTTAATTTTCATTTACTAGCATATCTTCCAAACCTTTTTTCTCAGTACAAAAAAAGTACATTTAATGTATTTTCTATAATTTAACACTTCATACAAATTTAGCACACCAACACATAAGTATCCGGTGGCACAATTGGTAAAGCAGTCGACTCATAATCCCGAGCGTCTTGGGTTCAAGCCCCGCAAATGGCAGAAATTTTTCTACTAAAAAAATGAGAGCTTGGCATTAAAAAATGTAGATGGAGGACGTAGCGATCATCAGAATAAGAAAAACCGAAATAGAAAAGTCGGAAAATTAAATTTTCCCTTCTTTTCTTGCATAACATTATATGTACATGAAATGTGCTAGTAATTCACACTAAAAAGTACATTAAAGGTACATTAGTTGTGTATTCAAAGTGTTTTAAATGTACATTAGATGTACATGTAATTCACATTTAATGTACATTAAATGCACTTCACATTCCAAAGAAAAGATGTAACGGTAAGGGCGCTTTTTAATATACATTAATGTCCTGGAACTGGAGCACATTAAATGGGATCAGCACATTTTCCGATGGCACTTTATGTACATTTCGTGGGGTCAATTGTTATCTGAGATAGTCTTATAAACCTATTATGTTCGTGTTGCGTAAGTTGCGAACACACAGCACAACACTAAAACAACAATTCGACAACATTTACCCAACACTTCTACATCCAGACATCAATTTTACATCAACTACACAACAAAATGACAAAACTTTACAACCAAAACAACACTTCCACAACAATTTTACATCACTTTCACAACAATAGTAAATACATCAAAATTTGTCATTTTTTTTTGTCATTCTGCCGCCGAGATTGGCTTCAACAGAGCAGTTTCAACAGCTTGAACAGTTTTAAATATGAGCACCAAAATATTGTAGTAACTCAAATATTCTTTGCAGAACTATAATGTTCTCTGCGGAGCTAAATTTAATTTACTTTCATCCTTAAAGTATGTTATGTAGGCGGTTAAGGGCACGTACTCAAAAACGTACACGAAAGTGGAGTGCCGAAAACATCGAGTAAAGTAAAAATAAAATTTTATTGCTTGTTTATTTTCACTTCGTCAGTTTTCCATATTAGCGCCTACCATAATATACGAATCGAAAATTTCGCATAATAATAAGAGAAAGTAGCATCTTGTTGTATGTGTTTTGAAATTTTATGCAGAAAATGTACGTGTACAAAGGTGGGTGTACTCATAAAACGAACTTCCGTATATGGAAAGCTAAGTTTCTTGTATGTACTTTATAAATGGATCTAAAATTGCACATAATTTGGGGAATTTCAATTTCCGAAAATGACTAAAAGCTCACAAAAACGTTTCCAATTTTGTAAACATCTCAATAGAAGTATGTAGACAACTTCATTCAAAGCTAAGAGTAGAGTAGTGAAAGACATGTGAAGACTTGCGCTTCGCCAAGCTCTTTTATGCAACCTGAGATTAGCGTTATTTAACATTTTCAAAAGTGGAGCTCAAAACTTGATACAAAAAATTTAAATTATCCAAACATTTCTGCCATTTTTAAAGGTAAAGACGCTCGCAGCTCCATCTTATACCCGTTATGTTACAAATTCTGTTTGTTCTTTAACTGTAGATTCACATAGCAATGCGAAATTGTTCGAATTAAGCGACTTCGAATTTCATTCATAAACGAAAGTTGCCAAAGTGGCATATGTCAAAGTAACAAATGTCAAAATTACAGATGTTAAATATATGTTAAATGACAGCTGTCAAAGAGATTTCAGAGTGACGGCTGTCATAGATATATCTACGTGACATATACTAAAATGATAGATGTCAAAGTGGCATATGTTAAAGATATGCCAAAGTGACAGATCTCAAAATGACAGTTGTCAAATATATATCTAATGACAGCTGTCAAAGAGATTTCAAAGTGACAGATGTTAAATATCACAACAAAAACCCTTTTAAAAGGGAAATGTGACGCAAGTCCTTCTTCCTCCTTCCAAAACAACTGATATCAATTTGGGGTGACGCTTAAAGCTTTGAAACGCAAAAATTCTTTTAGAATGTTTTCATTTTTGATTAAAAAAAATGCGTCACAAATGCCGGACCCCCCAATGTTATAGTTTTTCTGTTCTTTCAGCTTTCACAACGCAAAAATTTGTCATTATGTATGGCGTATTTTTGAACAGGAAATCAAATTTTTGCGTATGACAGCTGAAAGCGTAGAAAAATTATTACATTGGTGGGCGGCATTTGTGACGCATTTTTTTAATCAAAAATGAAAACATTCCAAAAGAATTTTTGCGTTTCAAAGCTTTAAGCGTCACCCCAAATTGATATCAGTTGTTTTGGAAGGAGGAAGAAGGACTTGCGTTACATTTCCCTTTTAAAAGGGTTTTTGCTGTGATATCAGTACTTTTGGAAGTTTCGGCTACTACTTCCATGGGCGAAAATAATCACCTCAACTTCCTCTACAACATATCAAAAGTTTTTTTTGAGCCGCCGCCGCCGCCAAACCGAGCCGCGGCGGCTACTACTTTCATGGGCGAAAATGATCCCCTCAACTTCCTCTACAACATATCAAAAGTTTTTTTTTGAGCCGCCGCCGCCGCCAAACCGAGCCGCGGCGGCTACTACTTCCATGGGCGAAAATAATCACCTCAACTTCCTCTACAACATATCAAAAGTTTTTTTTGAGCCGCCGCCGCCGCCAAACAGAGCCGCGGCGGCTACTACTTTCATGGGCGAAAATAATCCCCTCAACTTCCTCTACAACATATCAAGTTTTTTTTGAGCCGTCGCCGCCGCCAAACCGAGCCGCGGCGGCTACTACTTCCTTGGGCGAAAATAATCACCTCAACTTCCTCTACAACATATCAAAAGTTTTTTTTTTGAGCCCCCGGCCCATTTTCCGCCATTTTGGCGGTCACCCCTTTACACTACACACCCAACCCAACATCTTTCCCTTTGACACCAAACCTGTATCTCGAACACCCAACCATGTCTTATACAAAATATGCTTCCGTACACACACACACACAAACACATACATAAGAGCTCTGGCGCCCAAACGAGCCCGGTACCTCCCCTTTTTTAAAATCTCATATGGCGTAGAATGCCCAGCCGAAGGTCCTTGTAAAATTTCAAGAAAAGATATCGAGCCGTTTTCGAGAAAACTCCAAAAAAGTGGGTTTTCATACAAATGGCTCTGGAACTAAGTAACTAACTAAGTAACAACTAACTAACTAACGTAGGATATTTTCATTAACTTTGGTTTCTATGAAAGTGCACATTTTGTATGGAAAATGACGATTTTCTATAGGTCATATCTCCGGATCCACTGGACCGATTTTTTTGAGTAAAAAGTCGATTTTAATCAGAATTTTACGTAGAATTCGAAAAACCAGGGCTCAGAAAGATACGACGCGTCGCGACGTAAGGCAAAAAAGTCAAAATCTAGCTGTATATATGGTTTCGAAGTCTACGAAAAAAAATTTTTCTGAATTTTTTGGTCGTGGGGACTTGCGTCACGGGCGCATTGCTACCGCGCGCCCATGATATGTCAAAGTGACAGATGTCAAAATGAGAGTTGTCAAATATATGTGAAATGACAGCTGTCAAATAGATTTCAAAGTAACTGCTCTCAAAGACATATCTAAGTGACAAATGCCAGATACGTTAAGGCTATGTCAAAGTGACATATGTTAAAGATATGTCAAAGTGACAGTTGTCAAATATATCTGAAATGGCAGCTGTCAAATAGATGTCAAAGTGACAACAGTCAAAGATCTATCTAAGCGACAGATGTCAAAATGACAGATGTCAAAGTGACAGATCTCAAAGTGATAGATGTCAAAGTGACAGATGTTGAAGTGACGCAATAGTCGATTTTTATGCTATCTTCTGCATTAGAATACTTATGCCTTTGCCACACCATATGAGAGCTGTCTACATTGCCAATTTCCATACGATTTGACAGATAAAATATCAAACAAATATTGCAAAAAGTGCAAATGTATGAAATATTGGCCGTATCATGTAGACGAATGTAGATGAATGTGGCATTGGCATTAGAGTGTTGGTTTCTTTGGCAAGGTTGTAGAGATTGGTGAGTAAAATCTTTTGATACATTCTCAAAAAATGACTGCCGGCTGTCAGAGTGACGCAATCTTGGATTTTTTGCTATCTTCTGAATTACAACGAAGGAATGTATATTTTCTACATTATACACATTCACATGTATCATCGTTTTCAGATTTTTTCTATTGTTATAACAATGGCAAAACAGCTGAAAACGATAAAACGAGTGAATGTGTAGAATGTAGAAAATATAAATTCCTTCGTTGTATAATAGCTAGACAGTTGGTTTCGTCTGGAAAGTTGTTGATATTGGTGAGAAGAAATGTTTGGCTTTACCCCAGTTACCCCAGAAAAAAATAATTCTGCTTAATAACTTCACCACTCTATTGCTCAAAAGTGCTCTTGCGCCCGCCCTCTGGAAAGGTTTACGTGTGCCTCGCGCCCACCCTTTTTTTTTTTTTTAATAACTCATTTATTATCATTCCTTCTACATTGGCGTGTGGAATACGAATCGTGGTAAACAAAAATATAAATATATAAATATAAATACAAAAAAGTCAATACAAACAATATAAAACAAAGCATTTTAGCAAAAATTTGTCTAAAGAATAAATTAAAATTAAAATTAGGGTGACTAGCTCGAACAATTTAAAATTTAAAAATTCGTCTGATTAGATTTATCACATTTGAAGCAAAGCACTTAGGTCAAAAAATCACATTCTCAGAATATCACACTCTCAGTTCAGGTAAAAGTAAGGCGATATCAGACCATATTTATTGCAGCTCCATGACTTCGACCTTCAATTTAGCTTTAAACGACTTCATACATTTTAAATGACGAAGGCTTCCACAAAATCGGTTGTACTCATGCACTGGTTGCTTTAATGTCTTATGTTTGTCTGGGCAATGTATGTCATTCGCTTGGCGAGTTCTGTGAGAGTGTATGTCTCGATTGAGTTTGATATCGAAGTTATGCTTCGTGAGCCCATTAATGATTTTGTGCAGGTGAGTGACTCTTTCAACTACTGCCAGTTTCTCCACAGGAAGTATGCTGGTCGAGTAGAGATGTGTTGTTGGCGTGAGACGAGGCAATCGGTACAAAGCTTTGATGGAACGGTTTTGAATTCTTTGCAGTTGATCCAGCTTATGCTTTGAGCCAACACCGTATATTGGAAGCATGTACGCTATGTGACTCTGTACATAAGCAAAGTAAAGCTGTTTCCGTCGTTCTACTGGAATATACTTCCCTTTTCTCCACATGAGCGGGATGAATGGCCGTATAATTTTTTTCACGTGATCGATGTGTCTCTTAAACGTCAAGTTGTCGTCAAGAACGAGTCCAAGATATTTGAATGTAGTCACCCTGGCAATCTTTTTGTCGTTGATTCTGATGTCGAAGTCTGGTAGCTTTCTTGCTTTACCGAACGTCATGTAACAGGTTTTCCCAATATTCATGGTCAAGACGTTACGACACAGCCATTCATGTAGGAGTGACGCATCCCTTCGCATCGCGTCTTCCAGTTCGTCCGAGGTGTCAAATGCGTAGTAGAGAGCAGTATCATCGGCATACAGTATCATTCTGCCCAATAACCCGAGCGTGAGCATATCAGCGATGTAAATAATAAAATGCAGTGGCCCCATTTTTGATCCTTGTGCGACTCCAACTGAGACGCTCCTGAAGCGGCTGCACTTTTCATTTATCGTGGTGACGGTCGTTCGATTGCATAAGTAGCTTAGCATCAGATCGGCTGATTTCTGAGAAAGGCCCATACGCTTGAGTTTCAGAGACAGTCGTTGGGGGTCCACCGTGTCGAAAGCGCGTTTCAAGTCGACGAAGATTACAGCGACGTACTTTTTTCTGTAGCTCGATTGGATGAAGTCTACCAGTTGATGTGCGGCAGTTAGACAGCTCGAATGTTTAATGAATCCGAACTGATTGCCGTTGAAAAAGTTTAAGCCATTAAGATATTTAACCAGTTGCGCAGCTAGAACATGCTCAAATATTTTCGATAGCGATGGGAGCAGTGTCAGTCCCCTGAAGTTGTCGATGTCGAAATTACCATTTTTGTGGATCAACTTTAAACGACCTTTCAGAAGTTCGGCTGGATACACTGCAGTCTGAATCATTATGTTGATGCACAGAGCGATCAGCGGTGCAATGATGAGTGACGATGCTTTCAGCAGAATGATTGGAACTTTGTCAATGCCGGTTGATTTTTTATTTGGTAAACTTTCGATCGCTGTGACCACTGTGACCGGGTCAACTTCATCAAATGACCAATTGTTTTCAGCGTGTTGCGGATATAAGTCAGCAATGTCATCAACATCGTATCCGTGAATCGCAATTATCTCCGTTGCTAGATTCTCGCCAGCAGCGCAAAAGTGCTCGTTCACATCGTTACATGACTCAACGGTGTCCGTTATGGGCTTGCCATTAATCATGATCGTATCTGCTTGATGTTTTTTGTACCGATTGAATAGGATCTCATTGTACAGTTTCCACGTCTTGCGATCATCACCAGCTGCTTGTTCAATTCTGTTTGATTCGTATTCAGCTCGGAGCTTTTCATTTGTTGACTTGATGAACTGAACTGTATTGTGAAACGCTCTCGCAATGTAGGTGTTGTCGGGGTAACGATTCATCAAGTGGTACAAACGGCTGCGTTCTCGCACTGCCAGAATGAGTTCCCTGTTCGCATGCTTTCGAATGATGCGGTGATCCGACTTGATAGAAAGTGTGGATGTGCATTTTCCTACGATCTCTTCAAGAGCAATGTTGAGTTCATTTCCGTCGCAGTCACTTGACGCTGATTCACAGAGAGTGGATACCATGTCAACGGCCAAATTCAGATCAAATTTCGATTTAATTACATTCTTTGGTTGAGATTTCAGTTGATTTCGGTTGAATGACGTATACAGAATACTATGATCGGACGAGTCGGTGTGCACTATCGACAGCTTGTATTGGTGACTGAGCATGTTAGTACATACAATATCAAGAATTGTACCGGAAACGACTCTCGTGGTAGCTTCTTTGATGACAGCATTAAGAAGTCCGAAACCATGGGTTTCGAGGATATCTACAACTTCATCGTGTTTTTTGTGGTCGAGCTGGTTCATGTTGAGATCTCCCATTAACAGACAATTCGGTGCCTCAAGACACAGTTTTTGAAGATCGCTGAAAAAGGCTGATTTGTTTCCATCCGGTCTGTTGTACGGTACAGCAACAGTTGCGTTGAGCGATTTGATTTTAATTACCATGAAGTGATGCAATTCCGGTGTCGTTACATTGACCAATACCTCGGGCATTATGTCGCATAGCGAGCAGTGTATGAAAATTGTTATTCCACCACCATCTGTTGATCTGACATTATGGAAAGCGGTATAGCCGGACAGCTGGTAAGTGAGATAATTGTCGTTGTTGAGCCATGTTTCACTGATTGCGATAAGATGTAACAATCCGGGGTAACTAGCCACATGCAGTTCAAGGTCACTTAGCTTGTTCGTTAGGTGATTTATATTCCAGTGCATTAAATTAATGTCGTCGGCAGCCGGCGTTTGAACCATGCCATTATACGCGTGTGTTACTTTCAATAAGCTCGATATGGGTAGTGGATTGAAGTCGTCCATTTCTCGCGAAATTGAATGGTGCTAGGTTGATGCTGGCTCTCAATTCGTTAACCTGGTCAATGTCCCAAATTCTTGTCACTTTTGAGTTTTGCTGAGGTCGAACCAAAATTTGCCCGTTATTGGACCAAACAAATTTGTACTTGTGAGAGCTTCTGAGAGACCTTGCTGCAAACAGCAGTCGTTGATTCTCTTTTGTTAGCTGCTCCGTAATCAAGATCGATTTCGATACGCCTTGTGAAATGCCGATGTCAGTGGTCGATATGTCTTTTTTTGTCCGACGTAATTGCAGGAACTGACGTTTTGTGTTCACCGATCGAAATTTCACCAGAATAGTTCGCGATGAGGATCGCGTTGTACTTGTTTGATGTAAGACTCTCACTTCCAGCGGATCAAAAGATTCGTCGTTTTGAATGCCGAGATGCTTTCGTATATGTTCAAAAACACTATCCGGTTCAATGTCACTTGCTGGATCAGATGAATCTGCACCTCGAATCACGATATTGCTATTCAACTGTTCTTGTTCAAAAGAAACGATGTTATTTGATTCAATAGGCTGCTGGTGTTGACTGTTGGTGGTGGCTGTTGATCCAGTGATATTTGTCTTCAAACCAGCTATCTCAAGCTTAAGAACAGCGTTCTCTGAGGATAATTCGCTAATTCGCCTATCCGACTCTTCTTTGTCCAGTTTCGAGTGTTGTAACTCCAAAACCAAATACTGAACGCTCTCGAGATCAGCTTTTAGTTTATCGAGGTTAAGCCTAAGGTCGCTATTTTCTGATTTAAGTTGTGCAAATTCGTTTTCAATCGCAGCAATTTTGGCTCGTTGACAGGATTCTTCTTCAATCCTCTTAATTCTTGCCTCGATGCAATCGATTTTTCCGGTGAGTGAACTCTGTTGTCCAGACGGAGCAATTGAATGTGATTGTGTGTTGAGTGATGTTCGATCTGTCGACGCAGGTTTCTTTTCCCCTGCAGAAACTGATTTAGTGCTCACAGGCGTTGGTTTCGGATTGCGGTCAGTTGATGTTGCACCCGTTATTCTGTCGTTCAATGGTACAACTCGGTTCCTGAGGGCACGACCACTCGACATTTTATAATTAACTGATGTATCGAAAACTCATGGGGCAGTTCGATGCGATGAACGTGTTTTTCAGCTTAACGCCAATTGAAACAGACTGGTAACAACGCAGAAGGAAATTTGAATATACCGCCTATAGAACCGTCACGGCTATGTGTATCAAGACGACTTCGCTCAAAAAATCGATGACAGCCCGATACCAGTTGGCGGGAACAAACGTCGTGACGTTATCAGACTATTTACATTTAGAGTACACTTTCCCAAGTCTTAATTTGACCCGAAAAACACGAAAGGCACTAAAACTTTGACTTCAATCAACACTCGACAACTCGCAGAGTCAATTTATTCAGAGGAAACGACACCAAATTACAGACTTTCGTTCAAATTAAACAGTCAAAATGCAGCAACGAAAAACATCAACACACTTCTTCTTCTTCTCTAACTCAACCCTCTGGAAAGCTTTACGAGTGCCCCGCGCCCACCTTAGTTTAATTTTACGTAGCCGAACGGGGCTTACGGGATTTTAGACGGGATTTAGGACGGGATTTGTGACGAGATTTGGGATTGGATTTGTGACGGAATTGGTGGGAGGATGCTCCGGCGACAGTTACGACATAAAGCGCCGCAGGTACATAAAGCGTCGCAGGTACATAATGCGTCGCAGGCACTTAAAGCGCCGTAGGCCCCCAAAGCGCCGTAGGCACATAAAGAGCCGCAGGCACATAAAGCGCCGCAGGCACATGAAGCGTCGCAGGCACATAAAGCTCCGCAGGCACATAAAGCGCCGCAGCCACATAAAGCGCCGCAGGCACAAAAAGCGCCACAGGCACATAAAGCGGCGCAGGCTAACAATTAGCGGGGAGTATAAAAAATAGTTCTGCTTAATCACTTCACCGCTTTATTGCTTACAAGTGCTCTTGCGCGCGCTCTCTGGAAAGCCCTCGCACCCACCCCTCTTAAACTGAGCGTAGCCCAACGGGGCTAACGGGATCGACTAATTTTTCGTATAAGAGTACTGCCGCTTCGGATCGGAGAACTTCGGAAAACAGCTCGTAAAGCCTGGAATAAAGCCAGGAGAACCTCCAGGGATGTAGATTGGAACGCCTACAGAACATCACAGAGAATGTTCAGTAAGGCGGTCCGGTGGAAAGCGAGGGAGGCATGGAAAAACTTCTGTGCAGAAATGGATTACGTTCCAGACTATGCCACAATTCATAAAATCCTTGCAAAGAATTCGAAGCTTACACCAGGCTCATTATTGAGGCCGGGTGGGGAATTCACGAGTTGCGGGAATGAAACGGCTGTACATCTTCTGGAGACCCATTTCCCGGGCTGCAGTAACGAGAAAAGCGACCTCGGAGAACCAGCTCCACACTCGCCACCAGAGGAGGACTGGGCTCTGGCTAGCCGGATTGTCACTGTGGACAGGTTGAGATGGGCCATCGGGAGGTTCAGGCCATTCAAGTCGGCGGGAAACGACGGAATATTCCCTGGTCTTCTAAAAGAAGCCGGAGAGATTCTGTTGGAACCGCTCTGCAGAACCCTGTAAAGTTTGCTAGCTCTTGGTCACATACCAATGGCGTGGGAAACCGTTAAGGTAACATTTATACCGAAGCCAGGTAAACCCTCCCATTGTGAGGCTAAGGACTTCAGGCCTATCAGTCTCACATCTTTCGTACAGATTTCTATATCAGGGACGAAATCCTTCCGAGGTATCCGCTGCATGCGAATCAGCACGCATACCAGGTAGGGAAATCTACTGATTCTGCTCTTCACAATCTGGTGGCCAAGGTAGAGAGATCTTTTGGAGGTGGGGAAATTGCACTTGGATGCTTTATGGATATTCAAGGCGCTTTTGACAACACCAATTTTGAGATCACTCGCCAGGCCCTAGAGAGTAGAGGAGTAGCACCGGTAGTAAGAAGGTGGATCACTAGTATGCTCAGAAACAGGGCAGTTGAGGCAACGGTATGTGGCCACAAGGTAAGTTTCTGGGCATCTAGAGGCTGCCCTCAGGGGGGAATACTTTCCCCACTGCTGTGGTGCATGGTCGTGGACTCCCAAATTAGGAGGCTGAACGACGAAGGAATTTTCGCTCAAGGGTACTCGGACGATCTGACAATTTTGATCAGAGGTAAGTTTGAGAGCACATTGGGCGACAGAATGAGGTACTCGCTGAAGATAGTGGAGGAATGGTGTCGAAACAACGGCCTCAGGGTAAATCCGGACAAGACTGACATTGTCCTTTTTAGTAGAAGGACGTCTGGTCACGAACGGGTGGGGAAATTGAGGCTGTTCAATAAAGATATCGTTCCTGGAGCGTGGGTGAAATACCTGGGAGTTATTCTCGATCGTAAGTTGAACTGGATCGAGCACGTCAAGGACAAGGCACAGAAGGCTCTAGTAGCCTTCTGGATATGCAGGAACTCATTTGGAAGAAACTGGCGCCTGCCGTCCAAGGCTATACGGTAGATGTATGAAGCTGTCATAAGACCTATGATGAGTCACGGCTGCGTTGTGTGGTGGCCGAGGCTCGACATTAGGAGTGCGAGGAAAGAGATGAACGAGATTCAAAGGCTGGTATGCATTTGTATTACCGGAGCTATGAAATCGACAGCCACGGCGGCTATGGAGACATTAATTAACCTGCCACCGGTCCACGTGGCATTGAAGGCGAAAGCTTTTGCTACGGCGGATAGACTGTCTCAGAACGATCTTTGGACTCCTTCACTCCTTCACTTCGGGCCATGGGAGAATCAAGAAGGCTATCACTAACGAGGTCTTTGAGATGCCTAGGGACCGAATGAAACCGGAGACGGACTTCGTAAGGCGTTTTGAGACTGTCATACCCGATAGGTCTGAATGGCTGGAAGGTTGGCCAAGCTGCCTATCAGATGAAGTAATTATGAGTTTCACTGATGGCTCTAAAACTTCAGAAGGTACGGTAGCCGGAGTATTCTCCCCGGAACCGTTGGTGGAAAGGTGGTACCACCTAGGTGGGTATACCGACGTCTTTTAGGCTGAGATTTTTGCGGCACTGATCGGAGCGCGGGAAGCAATCCCACCAGAGGCATGTGGGAAAAAGGTCACAGTCTGTTCTGATAGCGAGGCAATGATCAGAGCGCTCATCTCGCCTGTCGATACATCCAAGCTAGTAAAAGAGTTAAAGGAAACCTTGAACCGGATGGGTCTGAGAAATCAGGTGACGCTGGTCTGGGTTCCTGGACACTCTGGCTGGGTGAGTTGGGTGAGAGTTGGGTGAGATCGGAATTCGCTAACCATTGGAACACTTATGAAGGAGGAATGCACACAAAGCGTTTCTTCCCGGTGCCCGATGGGAAGTGGGCCAAAGAACTACTAAATATGGACAGGACACGCATCAAGAGGGTGGTGGGTGCGATCACCGGGCACTGCGGACTAAGCAAGCACCTGGCAAAAATGGGAATCTCTAATGACCCCAGTTGTACCTGTGGCCTAAGTGAGGAGACGGGCGTTCACGTCATATGCGAATGCCCGAAATTCTCCTCACTAAGGTCCAGGACACTAGGAAGTCATGTAGTCCAACCCGAAAATGTCTCCAAAATGGGACCTGCCGCTCTAGACAGGTTCCTGGTAGGGACTGGAAGGTTTTCGAGATTTACATGATGAACGGGTTACGAAACAAAGGATCATCAGATCTGTGTTTCAAGGACCAGTAATTGACCGGCCCAAACTGATAAATCTAAAACTGCCACTTCGTTCATATTTCGTCCGGATTTTTGAAAATTATCCGGATTTTGTCGCCTCTGGATTTTTGCGCTTCCAGAATTTGACGCCTCCGGATTTTGTAGTGAGACCGTGATTCATACCCGAAAATTCATAAAATTTGCGTAGAATGATTTAAACTTTTAGCGACTAGCGAAAATTTCTCGCTGATTGGGAACCACTGTAAGACTCGCCTTGTTTACTTAAGCTCTTATCTTGTTAAATGTATTTTAATCGTCCTTACTATATTTCACTTGTTTTGCAAACGCTTCTCTGATCTTTATCCATTAAAATTAAATTTTCTCACGGAGACATCGCATCCTCAACGCTCAAGTAAGAGAAATTGTATTATTATTTCCATCGTCGCAACATTTATTTATCAGATTAACGTTAAAACAAGTTCTTTCAAGAACAAGAGCACTTTTCCAGCTCACTCCAATCAAGAGTAATTGTAGTGGAAAAAGTTGCAACAGTCACAAGGCAAAATGCTTTATTTGCTTTCTCAAGAATCACAAAGCAAAGTAATTTAATTACTCTCGAGATCCAATTAAGTGATGGGGATTGTTCGTTAAAAACATTTTAATGTTGTTGCATGCAAGTGATGATTCGATTAGAGATACAACATTTTAGAGAGTGTAGCGAAAAATCAAATATATCTTAGTACGGCAGACACTCACCGAATGATTTTTCTTTGGGTGATACTGTTATGAACAGTACACTGGACGGGAGCTGTGTGAACGACCTCCGTAAATTCAATTCATTTCTTTCCGTTTTCAGATAACTAAATAATTTGTAGTTGAAGAGATAGAAGCGGAAAGGACAATCCAATGGGAAATTGAAATTCCAAGAGTAATTTTTTCGAGAGTCGATTTTTTGTTGTGGCAATAATGAAGTTATGGGAGTTGCATGAACTCGAAAGCGATGTTTTTTTACCATCTCTTCAAATTGAAATAAAAAAGAAAATATTAGAAATTAATGATTCAATTTTAAACGATCCAACGTTCGTCAAATCGGAAATGCATGCTGCTCTTTAACAGCGTTTTAATTACAACCGTTAAAACATGCACAACATGCAGAACTTCTATTGTGTAAAAGTTCCAATTATACGTAAAACATACGAAAGTAGAGAAATATATTCCGACAAAGTTCTTGATTTCATTTTGAACGTGTGTTGTAGTTTCTGTTCCCGTACCCTAATGAGGCAGCCGTTACCGAGATAAAGGTTTGAACACTAAAGAAGTTGTTCCACTGAGTGTAATTGTACCTGCCATTTGGAGTGGAATCGAAAGTTTTCCATTTATTATCGTTGTTTTCGCTTGTTTTTGGGAAATGCGAAACTTTGCAGACATTGGTGTTTGTGTTTTTCCTCAAATTTGAGTAAAAAAAGCATCAATGGATGTTAATGTTTTTGCTTCTATAGTTTTCTTGCTGAAATGCTTCAGGGTAACTTACCTAATGTGAAAGTTCTCTCTTTTTATCGCCTTATTAAAAGCACAATTAACGTTTTTGTAAAATTAGGCATTTAAACAAAGTGAAACTCATTAAACGATAAGGTCTCTCTTAATTCATAGCTTGTATTCAAATGTTAACTGGCGGGTGTTGGAATATCAGAGTAAATGGGAAATATATTTGTCTTCTACGGCGAAAGATAACGTCGTAGGTTGATGGATGACATATGTGCGTTAATAAAATGCATAACACAAAAATCGTAATTGGACCCGTACGAAGTACGTGTCCTATGCGTTTGCTACTACGTTTCTAACCAGTCGATTTGAGAAAGGAATAGGGGTGGGGGGAGTATCGATCATGGAGCCCAGATGCCGAATCTACAAAAACAAATTTTGTCCGTCCGTTCGTCCGTCTGTAAATACGATAACTCGAGTAAATGTTAACCGATTTTCCAATTTTTCCCATGAAAAAAAAACAATTTTAAAAAAAAAAATTGTTCGAAAGGTCTGTCTAGGATAGCCCGACAACTTATGAATTTTTGATTTTGATCCTTTGGACTCAGCCAGAGCCCAAAAACTGAGTTTATACTAGAGCCCAACGTGTTTAGACCCGTACAAAAAATTTTGACCCGGGAGTATAGGGGAACATCGATCATGGTCCTTAGATAACAAAAATGTCGACACGATAACTCGAGTTAAACGATTTTGAAACATTTTTTTCCTCGAAAAATCTTTTATGGTATTTAATCTGGGCACTGGGAGTTGCGGGAAAAGTGAGAAAGTAATAGACATAAGCAAATTCGAATATTTAGAAGCAAAATTAACACAAGCTTTTAAAAAGTGTGCAGTTCCAAGTTTTTTGTCATCATAAATCCATCTTCTCATTTAGAATGAGATTTCCAATATTGTCTAATTCGGATGACATGCAACTTACCACAACACTTTCTTTATGGTTTCGCTCGCATACATCTTTTCAAGAATTAACGTTTTTGTTTAAATGTTTTTCATAGTAGTCATATTGGTCGCGTCTAACGCAGTAAAATGTACGGGCATATAATATTGTCTAATGTCAAACTCATTGTAAACAATAATGTTTGCTTACTTTCAGTTTCGTTTCAATAGAAGGTAACTCAGTTGTTGCTTAGAAATGATTAAAGTTAGTGATTTTGAAGAATTCGTTGCTTTTTACCCTTTTTCGGGCTCTGTATATGACTAGTTGCTGAGATGTGACCTGATTTTTTGTTTGTTTCACTTTTTATATCTATAAAAACATTTTAAACACAAAAAATCCGAGATGTGAAATTCGATTTTCACATTTCAATTATGTGAAAAAAATATGTGAAGTCACATAATTTTCAAATGACACATTTGTCGTCGGCATTGAACTTTTCGTCTATATTATTGCACATCTAAAATCTTTATTGCAGAATGTGCCGAGATATGAACTAAAGTAACACAATAAACTACTTTGCATATGGAAATGTGAGTGGTGAAAGTGGCTAAATTTGCCTTTTTTCGTCACATTTGCCAGATGTGAACGTCACATTTCCATATATAAAGTACTTCATTGTGGGACTTTAGGTCACATCTCGGCACATTCTACCATAAACTTTTCAGATGTGCAAAAATATCCATAAAAAATCTTAAGCTGACGTCAAATTTGCCGTTTGAAAATTATGTGTTTCACATTTTACTCACATATTTTCACATAAATATGACCACATCTGTGAAAAAAATGTGAAATGTGAAATTCACATTTTCGATTTTTTGTGTTTGAAATGTTTTTACACATACAAAAAGTAATACAAACCAAAAATTAGGTCACATCTCAGCAACTGAAAGCATCCACGGCTCGAAAACTGACACAAAAATGAATAAATATGAAAATTGTATTCATCCCTTAAAACGATGCAGATCTATGATTTTCTTTATTCTGACTGTTCTATGTAACATATGAAAATTATTTTTTGAAAAACATAACAATTTTTAAGAGTCACTTCGCATCGCACGCATGTCAGCTCCAGGCAATGCACCAGAAAATAAAATTACTTAATATTGCGGTAAGTTTTTTTACTGTAAAAATTACAAGGAAGAAACTTAAGAAGTTAAAAAGAAACAAGTTGAAACCTCGGTATTTTACTTCAAAACGCTTTCAAGATGACAAATGTTTCGTAGCTACTTCATATTTCTGTAATAAACGAATGTGTCAAACAATTTTATAGATGTCAGTGCTGACTATTCGAATCGACTGATGTCCATCAATTGTTCGCGTTTCCCGCAACTCCCTGTCGGCCCAAGGGCCGCCGAGCTAGGGCCGTTTAAATGGTTTTTGGTCTTTTGTACATAACTCGAGTAAATCTTTTCCGCTTTTTTTTGTTTAAAAGGTCTGAGCATGGCCGACAATTGATGGAAGCAACTTTTTTGATTTTGGGCCTTTGGACTTAGCTAGGGCAAGAAGAACGAGCCTCTGGTAGAGTTCTATGAGTTTTTTGTACATAACTCGAGTAAATCTGTTCCGATTTTCAAAACTATTTTTTAAATCGACGATCTATGAAAGCCCATCAATTTTTAGAAGAAAGTTTTTGGAGGTTAGGCCCCTGGACCTAGCTAGGGCACTGGAAACAGTTCTCTCCTATGGTCCTACATTTTTTTTGTACATAACTCGAGTAAATCGCTTCCAATTTTCAAAAAATTGTTTTAATCGAAACGTCTAGGAATGTCTCCCTTGGACTCAGCCAGGACCGTAAAACTAGGGTCCAATGTGTTTGTTTCCATTAATCGGGTAAATCTTAGCCGATTTTGTTGATTCTTCTTTATTTTAGATGTATCCGAATACCGAATTATATTCAAACACAAATTTGGGCTTTGTGCGTGTGCTTAGGGCTGAAGTGGGCCTCAGGTCGGTCCTAAGGCCCGCTCTAACCAAAAACATTTTTTTTTTGCTATGTTGCAAAGCGAATTGAGGGAAACATTTTTGTGTATGCAAGTATGTGTCCGAGGCCTCTACTTAGGGCTCTAGGTCGGTCCTAAGATCTGCCCTTATAAAAATTTTATTTTGCTCTGTTGCAGAGCAAATTGTGGGAAACATTTTTGTATATGCAAGGATGTGTCCGAGAGCTCTTCTGAGTGCCCTAAGTGGGTAAGGTCGGCCCTAGCCCAAAAAATTGTTTTTTGCTATATTGTAGAGAAAATTGAGGTGAACATTTTTGTCTATTTGGGGATCAATTTGGGAAGGTTTTTTTACACCGTTGCTTCGGACGGGTTTTTCAATATTGCCCTCTCAGCAATTTCCAATACAATTTATTGTCGACGTAATTTCATATACTAAAAAGTTAAAGCAATGTTTAGTTAGATAGTCACGAGACGAGTCTTTTTGCAATATCTATTCTGATGTGGCACATCACGAGTACGAGTACGATAAAAAGTGTCAATTTTGTTAGAACGGTCACTCTTTTCTCTCTGTTGCGTAACGTAATTTTTAAAACGAAATCTCCCGCTTACTGTTAACATTTACAGAAAAATGAGCAAATAATCGATGTCAAGTACGTGTGAAATTGTACCAAAAGTAGTTTAAAAATTATGACTTGCAGCACCAGATCGCAAACCTGGACAACGTCTAGCGATTGACCGCCTAAATGTCGCATGTGAGGAGTATACAATAAAATTGTAGGGAAGTCAAAGGCTGTGTACTCCGGCAAATGTCGAAAGAAGATAATTTGAAGCTTATATGGTGAGCGACTGGCCAGTCTATTGAAGTTATACGAATTCAACAGCACAAAGCTTGCTATTTTCAGGCCAATCTTTAAGCCAACAACGATAACGATCTCATCACGAGAGATGGGTGGACTGTGAGTATCTGATTCACAACTTGGATGTTTGTGACGTGAGGATCATAGCAAAGGCTAATCGTTTGGTTTTTTGTCGGTGTGTTCAGAGAATGTGAAGTAAGAAGCTGTCAAAAAAGATTCTGAGAAAATATTTTTCCATTTTTAATTTTCTGAAAAAATATTTTAAGGAAAAATTGGCAAAAATTTGGAGGAATACTTTCTCATAAGGGGCCATTCATAAATGACGTCCGGTTATTTTGACAATTTTCCGACCCCCCCCCCCTCTACCCCCTGGTCCGATTTCGTCCGGTTTTACCGTACCCCCCAAAATAATGACGTCTGATTTCATAACTCCCCCCCCCATTTACTTTTGCCATTTTTATGTACATTTTTCTTGTAACAAAGAAACTTGTGTCAAAGAAACTACAGGAAAATATTTGGCTAAGTCTGCGTTTCTTTCTCGACAAACGACCTCGGGCATGCTCCCAGTTATAAATTCGTGACAGCAATTTGACAAAACCACAAATTCTCAACCGGACGTCATGCTTTCTGAAATTTCTCCGAAAAAAAAGGCTTCGAAAAAAATTGTCTTCGAAAAAAAATTGTCTACGAAAAAAATCATCGCAGGAAAAGTTTTACTCCAAAAAACATTTTCTCAAAAAAAATTTGTTCTTCAAAAAAAATTTTTCTTTAAAAAATTTTTCTTTAAAAAAATTCTCAAAAAAAATTTCTTCAAAAAAATTTTTCTGAAAAAAAATTTCTTCAAAACAATTTTTTTAGAAAAAAAATTTTCTCCAAAAAATTTTCTCAAAAAAAGAAATGTTCTCCAAAACAATTCTTTCTTAAAAAAATTTTTCTCAAAAAAAAATTTCTCAAAAAAAAATTTTCTCCAAAAAAATTTATCTCCACACTTCCCACATTATTCCACACACTTCCCACATAATCCCACACACTTCCCACATCATTCCACACACTTCCCACATCATTCCACACACTTACCACATCATTCCACACACTTCCCACATCATCCCACATAATCAGACACACTTCCCACATCATCTCACACATTTTCCGCCTCATTCCACGCACTTTCCACTTCATTCCACACACTTCGCACATCATCCGACATACTTCTCACATCATCCTACGCATTTTCCACATCATTACACACCAATTTCGGTCACTTCAAAAAAAAAAATTTTCTCATAGTCGCTCTACGGCAGCTCATTTCGGACGACTTTGACCGACTCCTGGCAACGAAACCCCAACCGATTTCTGTTGGCTTCGTGAGATAGATGCCTTTCATTTGATACCCCATTCGCCGCGATCTGTCCACTACCGGCCGAGATATAGCTGAAGTTGTGCTCCCGTCGTCGGTGCATTTTCATATATGGGGGTTGTAGGGTTGTATGGAAACTTTGAAGGCCAATAACTCAGTTCCAAGATTTTTTTGGGGGTAGCCACCGGCTGAATTTTCCATTTGGGACCGAAACTGAACTTCCCTAAAAATTTTGAGGAAATCGCTCGAGCGGTTCTCGAGAAAAAAAGTAGATAGATCGTCAAAAGCCAACACAGGAATAAAATTTTGATTATTTTCAAACATATTTTTACAATTTTTAAATGGAAATTGGTCATCTTTGATTGTCGATATCTCGGGTCGTTTTCAACCGATTTTGATGATCCAAAGTGCGTTGGAATTAGGATGGAATGTAGTTTTTTTTTAAATAATTTGGAGGGGGAGGAGGGGTTTGTGGACGTTTTTTTGGGGTGTGGGGACTGCGTCACGCCCTCCGCTACTCCTTCGGGCATGATCTTCTAAGCAAATATTGACGAAAAACCATCTGCTTTCATGTAACGACCAATAAAAATTTCTTCCATTCCATTGGTCCCAGTACCCAGACCCGATTTCCACAAAAATTTCTTCCCAGTTTTCTGGGATCAAATGCTTTAATTCCCTACTTTCCGAAAATCCATATACGACCTCCACTTCTTCAGACATACCTTCGGAACTAAATGACCGATTTTGCTTATCATCGAACTTGACCTTTCAAGGAAAAAAGTTTGGGGTGATCGGTCGAGCCGTTTGGAAAAAAAGAAACTAGAGACGGACGTATGATTCGTCATCTCAAGACGATAATAAATGTATTCCCCACTCCCACCTCGATTTACCCCATGTTACAATAAAGTTGTTTGTAGTAAACGTGAGGACCTTTGTACTTCGTACTGGTCCAATTATCCAAGAGGAATCCCATTCGTAAACCTCTTCGAAGATGATTTTCATGTGTACGTAAGATTGTTTTCATAGTGCGGCGAGTATGAAAAAGAGACAATTTGGTTATTTACCTTAGCCGTCCAATTTACTTTCGAATCTTCAGTATAACTCACAAAGACAGTATTTGCTTTGTTTTTCTTTTGCCCTTTGTGTAACGGGATAACGGATGTGTACATTGCAAAATCCTCATGTAAACGAAATTAACTCACCAAGTCGAAAAATCAATTTCACATTTCGTACAGCGAATGTTAGTCTGTGGAAATGTATACCTATTTGAAAGCTTTAAATTTCACAAAGCCATTGTCCGACATGAAATCTCTTTCAATGTAAAATTGTTGAATTTCTTTTGGATTGTGTAGGTATGCTCTTCAATTACGTATGTTATGACTTATATCGCGATCCATTTGTGTTCATAACGAGCTTCATTATTTGGTGAAATTTTAGAACGAGTCTTCAACTACACAGAATCTCTATGTTAAATTAAGCTTTCAGTAATGTAAGGTAATGTTATATTAATGCTAAACATGTTCAAAATTCTCTTATATTCCTTGCGAAAGTTCACATTTGAATAATCCTGAATAGTTTTAATAATGAACCTACCCCAAAATCTACCGTATTTTCAAAGTTAAAGTATAAGTTTGAGCCCAATAGAGACATGCTACAAGGTAGATTGTCGAAGTTGAATGTTAAAATCGCAGCAACTAAAATAAGGAGCACATAGTAATGCCAACTACAAACATAACCAAAGACCCGTACGTATCAGAATAGATGTGGCAAACAGAATACATCTGGCAAAGAGACTCGAACGTATCTAAATATACAAATATGCAAACCACCCAACGTTTTCTGTTCTTTTATAACTGTAAGAATTTCAAAGATCCATACAAAATTACCTAAGGTAATGTCAAAGCCCTACCGAAGTACGTCTCAGACCATTCAAATCTAGAAAAGCTTATATCCAAGGACTAAGTCATTTTCCTTTGAAACTCTGAAACACGTGTTCTCTAAAATTTTATTCTCTACAACTTTGTCTTTGGAAGCAACTTTCTATCTCTCATAGTTCTGGAGATTCGGGTCATCCTTCCCAATTATGGAAGTGGCCATATGCCGGAATTGGGCCATATTTCCCCAAAACCCTGAAACAAGTGTTCGCTCAAATTTAATTCTCTGCAACTTCGCCTTTGGAACCAACTTTTTACCTCTCATAGTTCTGAAGATCTGGGTCATCCTGCCCAATTATGGAAGAGGCCATATACTAGTATTGACCCATATTTCACCAAAACCCTGAAACACGTTTTCGCTTAAATTTAATTCTCTATAACTTTGCCTTTGACAGTAAATCTCCATATTGCACATTTAAGGAAATATAGACGAAAAACTGTTTTCGTATGGCCAAGAATCTCAATTTCGTCCATTCCATTGGTCCCAGTGCCCAGACCCCTGTATCGATTCCCACAAAATTTTTTTCTCAGTTTTGTGACATCAAATGCTTTCATTTGACACCAAAATGAGGCATTTCAGTGCTATACTTGCTGAGATATTTGCAAAAAAGCTTCACCGACCTTCGAAAAACCATGTTTTTGGTCACTCCCTCGACCATATCTCCGGAACCACTTAATCGATTTTGCTCATCTTCGAACGTGAATCATGGGAGGCATGTACTTTTCAGGGAAAAAAAAGTTTAGGCTGATTAGGTGAGCCGTTTGGAAAAAAAGTGCAGACGGACAGACGGACAGACGGACAGACGGACATTTTTTTTATTACTGATTCGTCATATTTAGACGATAATAGATGCATCCCCCCAACTCCCACCTCGACCTACCCCATGTTACAATAAAATTGTTTGTAGTAAACGTATAGGACCTTTGTACTTCGTACGGGTCCAATAAAGAGAACGTTCATAACTGACGTCTGCTTTCGGGGGGAGGTCTAATAAAACAGACAATTCATACAAAATAATCCACATTTGTATGGAACATTGCAGACAAGGGTGAGGGAGTTTGAAAACCTGGAAAGAATGGCATTTTGTATGCATCGCATTTTGACAAATGATTGCTCATTCGATTCGTCATTCAATTCTAGGGGACGCGTATTTTTAGACCCGTACGAAGTACGAAGGTCTGATGCGTTTACTACCACGTTTGTTACATTGCGAATTCGAACCCGGGAGTAAGGTGGAAACTTTTTTTGTTGCTTCCAGAAGACAAATCAGCGAAAAAAACAATGTCCGTCTGTCTGTCTGTCTGTCGGTCTGTCTGTCTGACTGTCGTACTGTCTGTCTGTCCGTCAACACGATAACTTCAGTAAATCTTGACCGATTTTCAAAAACTTTTTTTTCTGAAAGGTAGTCGAAAAATATTTTATGGGATTGGATCTGGGCACTGCTGGCCCAAGCGCCACCGAGCTAGGGCCGTTTAAGTGGTTTTTGGTCTTTTGCACATAGCTTGAGTAAATCTTTTCCTATTTTCAATTTTTTTTTATTTGAAAGATCTGGGCAATCACCGACAATTTGTGGAAGAAACATTTTTCGATTTGAGTCTTTGGACTTAGCTAGGGCACTAAAAAAGAGTCTACATGTTTTTTGTACATAACTCGAGTAAATCACTTCCGATTTTCAAAAATTTTTTTTGTTTGAAAGATCTCGTCACGGCCGACAATTTATTGAAGAATTTTTGCCTGTGCTTAGGGCTCAAGTGGGCCTCATGTCGGTCCTAAGGTCGGCCCTAACATAAAAAAATGTTTTTTGCTATGTTGCAGAGCAAATTGAGGGAAACATTTTCGTCTATGGAAGTATGTATCCGAGGTCTCTACTTAAGGCCCTAGGTCGGCCCTAGCCCAAAAAATAGTTTTTTGCTATGTTGTAGACAAAATTGAGGAGAACATTTTTCTCTGTTTGGAGGTCAATTTTGTGTGTTCGGAGAATTTTCGGAGAATTTTTTTACACCGTTACTTCGGACGGGTTTTTCAAAATTGCCCTACGGGCAATTTCCAATACAGTCTAATGTGAACGCAATATTTACTTAAATACGTTCCAGTCTTTACGTAACATCAACTCTGTTTGCCACATCTATTCTGATACGTACGGGTCCCCTCTATGTTTTTGATGTAAGACGATGTAGAAGGGAGCGAAAGTATTGGTTTTTGGAAAGACTGTAGTACCAAGTCATTTTGAATACCTTAAACCGTCGCTGCGCCTCCTCTATGGGGAGTAAACCGTCAAAAATTGGACAACATTTGAGTAGCTTTAGACCAGTGCAACAGTCCCGTTCTGAAAAACTGCTGCAGTGGGATGATAGACACGAAGTGTTTCGAAGGTAGCCGAAGGTGGCACGAAGTGTTCCAAAGGTGGCCGAATGTGACACGAAATGTTCCGAAGGTAGCCGAAGGAGACACGAAGTGTTCCTAAGCTAGCCGAAGATGACACTAAGTGTTCCGAAGGTAGGCGAAGGTGCCACGAAGTGTTTCGAAGGCAGCCGAAGGTGCCACGAAGTGTTCCTAATGTAGTCAAAGGGGCCCCCCACAAAATCCAGAGGCGTCAAAATCCGGACAAAAAATCAAGAGGCTACAAAATCCGGAGGCGTCAAAATCCAGAGATGTCAAAATCCGGAGGCTTCAAAATCAGAAGGCGTCAAAATCCGGTGGCGTTAAAATCCAGAGGCATCAAAATCCTGATATGTTGTGCGTCTGGATTCTGTAGCCTCCGAATTTTTATTAATACTAAGTATACAATACCGTATTTTGAATTTTTTACAAATTTAACGTTTAAATGTATCACAGCGAATGAATGATTGTAATTCATTGGTGACGCGACGGTCCTAATTATATTTAATATTGTGGAAGCTCCGCCCCCTCACCCCCTCACCTCCCGGGCATATGTGCATGGGGCTCTGCCTCAAACCCCGCTAGGGGCTCTGCCCCTAAGACCTCGCAAGAGGGATATTCCCCCTTGACCCCCTATGCGGGGGCTGCCGCCCCTCGACACCGCTTTTTTTTAAATTTTATTCACGGCCTGCGGCGCAGCAATGCATATTCATAACACAATTTGTATAAATAAACTGTAGCTGCTGTAAATAACAATACATATTTCGTCCGTATTTCGTCCAGATTTTCTCCCGATTTTTTATTTTCTTCTTTGACGCCACCGGATTTTGACGCCTCCGGATTTTTCGTCAGGATTTTGACGCCTCTGGATTTTGTGCCTCCGGATTTTGTAGCGGCACCAGCCGAAGGTGACACAAAGTGTTCCGAAGTTGACCGAAGGTGACACGAAGTGTTCCAAAGGTAGCAGAAGGTGACACGAAGTGTTTCGAAGGCAGCCAAAGGTGCCACCTAAGGTAGCTGAAGGTGACAAAAAGTGTTCCGAAGACGACCAAAGGTGACTCTAAGTGTTCCGAAGATGACCAAAGGTAACAGTAAGTGTTCCGAAGGTAGCCGAAGGTGCGACAAAGTATTTCGAAGGCAGCCGAACAGAGGCGCCAACTTTGATTTTGGTCATTGGGTGCTAGGAAGCTTTAACAGGGGAGGGGGGGGGGGGTACTTGCAACACCAACTGAAAATATCTCGGGCGGAGGGGTCGAAACTTTTTTGGGTTTATCATTATTATTATCATTATACATCAAATGTTTCGAAGTGGCTATATTTTTTACTTGTAATTTTGTACAGCGCCGCGCCGTACAGAGCAAATGTGGGAGTCATAAAATGAACATAAATTTGTTATTAATGCTCAAAGCAAAAAATTTGATTGAAAATGCGATTATTTACGAAATTTGTGTAAATTATTTATAAAATATTTCACTTTATTATAACGCCGGGCGTAGATAAACATTAATTGTACTATAAAATCAATTAAAATTGACTCATTTCGTTAGTTATTAATCACTGTTCTTGTAACATAGTTGATGATGATATTAGCGCCGCAGGCAAAAATTTTGACGTAACGGGCAGGTTATAAAGACAATCTAAGGGTGGACACAGCATATTACACAATTAGTATGTAACCTTGCATGTAATGCGATATAAGTAAAGTATCCAATACATTGCACATATGCACCAGCGCGAGAAAAAGAAATTAAGATGGTCTAGGATGAAGTCAAAAATCTAACCATGGAGTAAGTAAGCGCCGCAGGCGAAAATTTTGTAGCTTTTTGCGAACACAGATGAACAGTTGTATAAAAATGATTTTCTCAGGGCGGTGTCCAGACCTTCCAGGGCGCGTTCTTTAGGTATAGTGACCAGAATTTCATTGCTATGCATTCATTTATTGGGTGCTTTTGCACCCAATGACCCCGTGAAGTCGGCGCGCCTGCAGCCGAAGGTGTCACGAAGTGTTCCTCAGGTAGCCGAAGGTTACACAAAGTGTTCCAAAGTTGGCCGAAGGTTACACTACGTGTTTCGAAGATAGCCGAAGGACTCACGAAGTGTTTCGAAGGTGCAAAGAAGTGTTCTGAAGGCAGCTGAAGGTGCCACGAAGTGATCCGAAAGTGCCACGAACTTTCCAAAAGTATCCGAAGGTGACACGAAATATTTCGAAGGTAGTCGAAGGGGACAACTAAGTGGTGAAAATTTGTAGAAAAAAAGTTTTTTTGAGAAAAATTTTTTTCGAAGAAAAGTTTATTGAAGAAAATTTTTTTCAAAAAGTTGAAAATTTTTCGCATGAATTTTAGTTATAACAACTGAAAACTTGGGGAGGCCTACGTCCAGCAGTGGATATACATGGGCTAAGAAAGAAGAAGAAGAAGAACTGAAAACTTCCAAAACGACTGATACAAAAACCTCTTAAAAGGTAAATTGTGACGCAGTCCGTATGTCCGCTCCCAAAATTAATGATATCGCTCGAGGTAACGCTATCGCTGATAATACGCAAAAAATTTTTTGAATTAAAAGTTAGCTTGTAGTCAAAGTATTATTCTTTAAGGAATATTGCATCACTTTTTTAAAACAAAATTACGTTGTGCTGCAAAAACTGCGTCACAAATGGAAGACCCAACAACGAAAAAATTTTTCTGTACTTTCATTTTTCACACGCAAAAATTTCAATTTACGCAAAGCAATCTAATTTACAAGTTTCATTTTTGCAGCTTACATGCGTTACGAGGTGGCGTCAAAAGTTCCAAAAAATAGTGCGACGCAATATGTGAACGACTCCTTAGGCTCTAAGATACTTCAACTTAAGAAATAGAAAGAAGAAACAAGATCGCTGCTCTCTACAAATATTGTTTATTCACTTATTATGTTTCATTTCATTTTGCTTGCTTAACTCAATGTATTTGACCATTTCATTCTTGATGCCTGAGACGAAATCATCCAGGAATCCTGGCAATTTCTGTATTACTCGATCTGACGCCACCATAGCTAATGTCATTTTCCCACCATAAGTGTATGTGTCGATATCGACCACTTCATCTATAATAATTGGGCTATACACATACATGGAAGTGACTAAATCACCCCCAAAAATGGTGAAATTAGTGTCGGGGCCAACCATATTTGAAATACTAATGGACTGTGTTAGGAGTCTTGACACATTAAGCAATTGTGGAATGAGTGAAATTACTGCTTCCAGCAGATTGTCGGAAATCTCCAACAGGCGAATTTGCAAGGGAGCCGTGGCTTTTCTTATACGTTTCTCAATAACTCGAAGTCGTTCTTGAGGATCCTTGATATTCAATGGTAAGTCAAACCATGGCGCGTATACGTTAACACAAAGCTCTAAACTTTTATACGGATAGTCTGCTTCAATCGTGCTTGCTATTAGTGACGATGGCTTTTTCGATTTCGATGAACTGATAGCTCGTTCAAATGCCCGTGACACACATGAGTACAGTACTGACACTAGACGAACACGAGGCTTTTTACTTACATTTCGTTGTATGGTTTTCAAATCATTAAAATCAAGTGTGAGAGAACGGCAGTGACTCCTTCCTCGCTTTTCGTTTAGATCATTCTAGAAAAGTTGGTATTTAATCTCGTTAGGTATGTTCAGTTCAAAGTAATTCTTGATGTACCTCTGCTAGAATTGCTTGACCAAGACCCCGACCGTACATGCTAGCGAACCAGCCAGAACCAACAGTACAAAAGAACAGTGTCTTAATCACATTTGCAATGCGACTATAAAAGCCAGCTTCTTTTATGTTCCACTGCAATGGATCTATCTTGATTGGAAAAGGTTCATCAGCCAAAACGTGTCTCACCATTTGTGTGAAAATGGTTCCGTCTGTATAAGAATGATGAATACTCCAAATGAAAGCGTATTCCTTTGACTCATATCGTTCCAAAATATTGATTTCCCACTGAGGCTGGTGATTTGGATGAAATGTGTCTAGCAACCTCTCGCACCTCTCCTGAATCTCTACGTCTAAATGTCTGTTCACCTTGTCGATCACCAAATGATTTTCTGCTCGAAAATTGTGAACGATATTCCAACAGGAAACCCCCCACTTTTTAACGATGGCGTAGCCAAGTTTCTTAAATGGTTGGTACGGAGTCTTAAGACAACCGCCTGACACTAATGTCGTTTCAAATTTTACAATTTGGTAAAGTTTATCCACAATCTTCTCAATGCTTGGAGTTCCCGTACATTTGAAAATGATTATCACATTTGATGGGCTAGTTCCGCCATGATTGTCAGCCATGATTGACTCAAATCCTGATTCCATCATTCGGTACTTATTCTTGTCCAATAGAATATTAACTGTAAACCGAAATACAACGAAAACCAGATATGCCACAATGGAAATAAGATGGTAAATGAAACCCAGGAAAAAACAGGATATTTTGTTGAATGAGTCGTGTAAAATCATTGTCAAAATGATGAGGAACTGTGCTGTGTAAACTGAAACAAACAAGAGATTAGTAAAATAGTGCATTCTCAGGTGCTATTACAAATGTGTAGTCGTCGACTCAAATTTGTATTTTATCTATCTAAACAATTTGCCCTCAATTTGTCCTATGCGTCCGACAATAAAAAAATTTTCTCCTACCTTTTGGTCTAAATATAGAGCCGCAATAAAACGTCAAAAAGCTCAAAATCACTTTTTTGAAATCGATAAAAAATTCTTGCAACATTGATCATGCCCGCAGCGGTAGCGGAGGACGTGACGCAGTCCTCACACCCCAAAAAAGAAGTTCACAATCTCAAAAAACTCCCCTCGCCCCACTCTCCCTTACAAATTATTTTTACAAACAACTACGTCGCAGCAGCTTTCCAACGAGGCCAGACTCATCAAAATCGGTTGAAAATTGGCTGAGATATCGAGGATTGAAAATGGCATTTTTCTATGGCCAATGGATTTGTCTATTATTCTCATCATTATGGAAACTTTTTTTCTGATCTGTCGGTTTCTATCTGTCTATCTATCTATTAATAATTTTCGATCTCAAGAACCAGACAGCCGATCTTCCTGAAATTTTCAGGGAACGTCAGTCTTGGCCCCAAATAAAAAATTTCATAGCCCGCTTTTCTGGGAAAATGTTGGAAAAGCCGTGACATGTGGAAAAGTGGTCAATTTTGAGGGTTTTTTAGGTAATGCTCGGAGTTTTCGAATTTAAGCTCCGGAGTGACACTAGAAAGTTATAGAGTTTGGACAGGAGAATATTTTAGCATTTTTCAGAAAATGGCTGCCAACTGTCAAAGTGACACAAAACATCTTGGATTTTTTGCTAGATTCTGAATAAGAATACCTAGACAGTTGGTTTCTTCAGGAAAGTTATATGAATCAGTGAAAAGAATTGGTGAGACAAAGTGTTCCGAAGGCAGCCGAAGGTGACACGAAGTGTTCCGAAGGTAGCCTAAGGTGACACGAGGTGTTCTGTTGGTAGCCGAAGGTGACACGAAGTGTTCCCAAGGTAGCTCAAAGTGACACGAAGTGTTCCCAAGGTAGCCAAAGGTGACACGAAGTGTTCCGAAGGCAGGCGAAGGTGCCACAAAGTATTCCGAAGGTAGCCGAAGGTGATAAAAGGTATTGGAGAACAATTTTTTTCGGAAACAAAATTTTTTTGAAGAAAAATTTTTTCGGAGAAAGATTTTTTGGAGAAATTCTTTTTCTGAGAAAATTTTTTTTGAAGAAAAATTTTTTCTGCAGTAAATTTTTTTCGAAGAAATTTTTTTGGAACAAATTTTTGCTGGCGCACAAAGTTTTTTTTGGAGAAAATTTTTTTGTGGAAAATTTTTTTGGAGAAACTTTTTTATGGAGAAAATTTTTTTCGAAGACAATTTTTTTTTATAGAAATATTTTTTCCAAAAATAGAAGATTTTTTACACGAATTTTAGTTATAACAACTGAAAACTTCCAAAACGACTGATATCACAACAAAAACCTCTTAAAAGGTAGAGTTTGTCGCACTCCGTAAGTCCGCTTACAAAATCAATGATATCGCTTGAGGTGGCGTTATCGCTGATAATTCGCAGAAGTTTGTTTGAATGGAATCTTGTGTTCAAAGTTTTAATTTCCTGAAAAAGTTACAGCGCAACAAAATTACGATGTGTTAAAAAAATTCCGTCACAAATGCCGGACCCAACGACGAAACAATTTTTCTGTACTTTCAGTTTTTGCACTGAAAAATTTGACTTTTATTTCCTATTGCCTAGAATGTTTAGAGTAAATTTACATTTTTGCGTGTAAAAACTGAAAGTATTGAAAAATTATTCCGGCATTTGTGACCAATTTTTTAACACAACGTAATTTTGTTTTAAAGAAAGCGCTGTAATTTGTTCAGGAAATTAAAACTTTTTGGAAGTGTACTTACGGACTGCGTCCTACTTTACTTTTTAAGAGGTTTTTGTATGCGATATCAGCCGTTTGGAAAGTTTCCAGTTATTAAAACGTAATTTCGCGAAAAAATTTTTCTGTTTTTTGACAAAACATTTTCTACAAACAAAATCCTCCGAAAAAAATCCACCAAACAAATTTTTTTCACAAACTACGTAAAACCTTTTTCGAGAAAAATTCTCCGAAAAAAAATTAGCCGAAAAAATTTTTTCTCAAAAAAAAAAAAATTTCCTCCAAAAAAAATTTTTCTTCGAAAAAAAATTTTTCCGTAAAAAAGTCTTCTCCGAAAAACATTTTCTCGGAAAAAAAAATTTCTTTGAAAAAATTTTTTTGCACCCTCCATAACTTTCCCGAAGAAACCAACTGTCTAGGTATTCTAATTCAGAAGATAGAATTTTTGAATATTCACAAAATCCAAGGCAGCTTTAACAGCTGGCAGACATTTTCTTAAGATCCCAAAAAAATTCTTCTGATCAAACTCTATAACTTTGTAGAAGACACTACCTCTATCGTTCCAAACACTTCCCACATCTTTCCACACACTTCCCAAATCATTCCACACACTTCCCACATCATTCCACGCACTTCCCATATCATCACACATCATCCCACACACTTCCCACATCATTCCACACACTTCCCACATCATCCCACACAATTAACTCATCATCCCACACTTCCCTCATCATCCCACACACTTCCGTCATCATCACACACATTTCTCACATCATCCCTCACACTTCCCTCATCATCCCACACACTTCCCGCATAATCAGACACATTTCCTACTTCATTCTACACATTTTCCGCTTCATTCCACACACTTCCCACATCATCCCACATCATTCCACACACTTTCCGCATAATCAGACACATTTCCTACTTCATTCTACACATTTTCCGCTTCATTCCACACACTTCCCACATCATTCCAACACACTTTCCACATCATCCCACGCACTTCCCACATCATTCCACACACTTTCCGCATAATCAGACACATTTCCTACTACTTCATTCTACACATTTTCCACTTCATTCCACTTCATTCCACACACTTCCCACTTCATTCCACACACTTCCCACATCATCCCACATACTTCCCACTTCTCTTGGACCTCCATAGTATTTGTAAGACCCTGTCTTTCAGTCAAGGGAACAAGAGTCTGATCGTTCCTATGGTCATATTTAAGTAGGGGTCCAACAAAATAATCCTTTATAGTCTTGTCTACAGTCTTTCGCAAATTTTGAATGTATATGCAACAAATTGTGGAAAAATTAAAGGCATCACCGATTTTGCTCAAATTTTTATTGTTTTCAAAAAAGCGATTTTAAGCTTTTTGGCGTTTTAGTACACCTCTATATTTCAGATCCCAAGATTGGACAGAACTTTTTCATTTCGGACGCATAGGACAAAATATTTACGTAGATAAAATAAGAAATTGAGTCGACGACTACACATTTGTAATAGCACCGCGTACTCAGTAAACAGAAAGTAAACGGAAAATATTTTGTTAAGCCCATGAATGCAATCCATTGCTTATAGTACTACGCACATATCACACGCGCCGCAATTTTGAATTTTACTGATGAAATGTTTTTAATATTGCGTAACGTCTACAAAAAGCTTTGCAAAAAATACTTGTTTAATAGCAACCTCCAAGAAGCTAACAAAAGTGATATGTAGATTTTTCGAAAATATAAACAATGCGAATCATTTTCAAACGACAGGTTTTTTCTCCCATGTTATGCTTTACATTCTTTTAGCGAATTGTGTTTCAGACTGGAGAGCCGATTGAAAATTGCTGGCGCCGATTTTTCTTTAGCGGTTAAAATGTCGGCTAAAAACGATGGCTGGAACGATTTTTGTCTTTAACAACGAAAGTTGAAAAACTAATTGTATTACAGGACACATTGTACTAAGAATATTCCAAATTTTACAATCTTTGAAGAACTAAATTTCGAATAAAAGTGAAATGATTTTGAATTTGTTTTGTTATGAAATCAAAAAACTTAATAGTTTCGACTCATGGTAAACTCTTTGATTTAAAGAATTTGAATATCGAAAGAAATTTTAATCGAGAAGTGAAACGTTAATTACCGAAAACATTTAAATTGAATTCAAAAGAGTTTGCCACACGTTTTACGTTGTCATGACCTCTTCGAAGGTAAACGGGTCCAAATTGGGACACAGAATGTTCATTTGATAACACAGAGAGTTTATCACACGCACTGTTAGCATGCAGCAAGCCAACACACCGTCGCACCGTCACACTTTGACAATGTGTTGATTCAAACTTTGATGTTAAGGTTTGATTCCGGAAATTTTTATAAAAATCTAATTTACTTGAAAAAAAAGTGTTGACAAATTACTAAAAATTTTTTATTCCAGCCGCCCACTTAACCCGGTTTTTCAGCACTTCTTTGGCGTCGGTTCAGCTGGACTAAATTATGCCGGCGGCAGCTAAAACATCGGCTCTCTAGTCTGGTTTGTTTACAATTTTTTAATTCTTTAACTTAACGTATTTCTATCACTGTGGACAATACATACGTGAACGTTGCAGATATGCAACATCGAATATTATACAAACTCGCTTAATGCTGAAGACAAACTAAAAACTTTGCTAAGTCTGATATTCAAGGCTTTATTTTAGTTTAAATTAAGTAACTAGGTCCCACCTTTTGGGTGGGTCAGATCCCTTGACTGATTCTTTTGTGGAATATGCCATATAGCGGAAAGAGAATAAGTAACGAGGTAACGCAGTAACAAGAACGAATGAGGTAGTGACCCGCTTTAGTTTGTAAGTCTAAGCAAATATAATTCGTTGTTGATGTTGCGTATTGTTTACGCCTATTTTCGATAAGTTGGAAATGCACTGTAAGTGCATCGAAAAACATATTTTTATAAGTCAGTCGTTAAGAGCATTTTGTCAAATAAAGAAATTTTTCAATATAATACACTTTGCCTTCTTGACGATTCAACAGAGATAACTTAAGGATATCAAGCTCAACAAAAAAATAAAAGAGTCGTTACGTGATATGAACCAGATGTTGGTTTTAACAGTGAAAAAGTCCATGTGAAAATTGCCAAAACATTACGAATATTTAATACATCGAGTGTTAGTGTGTGGTCTACCAAAGTGATATTTCTTGGAAATTAGGTAAAAAGAAACATTGATTGCCACCAAGCGAAGTCAAGCCAATATAAGAGAGTTTGTAGCGGTTGTGATGGAAATAGAGTTAAATAAGGACGCATTTGAGAAAGCATTGTCTGAATTTTTGTGCATTTCCCTTTGTGCGTCAATATTAGCGATAATTCTAATCGGGTTAGTGATCTGGTGTTTCGAACGCGCGGAGAAAAACTAAACAGTACTCTTACGTGTCAGATGGATAAGTATGAAGATCTGACAATCTCGCAACTGAAAGAATCGTGTCGCAGTCGCGGATTATCAATGTCGTATAGACTAAAGGAGGACCTGATATATCGATTGAGAGCACAGGACGAAATATTATTGAAAAGTGAATCGCGCAGGTCATTTTCGGAAAGTGAAAACGGGGGTGACAACGAATTCACAGATAGAAAAAGTGAAAACGGTGGTGACAACGAATTCTCACCAAGACAGAGTGAAACCAGTGAGCACGGGGACAGATCAATCGGGGAACAATATACCAGCGAGGCTAGTGAAACAGATACGGACAATCAGGGCGAAGACATGGCACCGGGCATATCCTTCAATGACGTAAAGGACGCCCTAGAGAAGTTCGAGGGTGACTCAAAAGAAGAGACTCAACGTTGGATCGACGAATTCGACGATATTGCAGAGACGTGTACATGGAATGACGTCCAAAAGTATATTTTCGCTCGACGCTTGATGCTAGGGGAAGCAAAGGCATGCATAGAGGCCAGAAGCGGAGTGAAAACATACGCCGAGTTGAAAAACACGTTACTGGGTGAGTACAATGAGGAAGTACACTTCAGAAAAACACATAAACTTTTATCAGATCGCAAAAAGAATTCTTCGGAAACACCGTTAGAATACATGTACATAATGCAAAAGTTAGGCAGAAACAAGGTCGATGAGAAATCGATGGTCGAGTACATAGTTGATGGCATACAAATGGACCGGAGCAGTAAGGCGACACTGTATGAATCGGCCACCTACGATCAACTAAAAGAGAAGCTGAAGACATTCAAGATAAGTGAACACCCAAAAAGCAAAAACAACAAACAGGCGGTGAAGGACGGTAAGGCGAACAGTCGTGCTAGTGGTCCTTACAATAGACGTAACGGAAACACCACAAAGGGTGAGCGCGAGAGGACGTGTTTCGGGTGTGGTGAGAAGGGACATTTAAGGAGTGCGTGTCCCGATAGTGACAAGGGTCAAAAGTGTTTTAACTGCGGGTGTGTGGGACACATCGCAAAGGACTGCCGACAGCCGAAAAAACAATCAGAGCACAAAGACGCACGGAGTACACCAATGATGGTCATTGAAGAAGTCTGCAAGAGAGACATGATGATTCCCGCATGCGTGAACGGGTACAGTTTTGAAGCATTACTGGACACAGGGAGTCCGTATACAATTATGGAGCACAAACTATACAAAAACATCAAATTGGGGAAATGGTCAAATTACAGAGTACCGTTGAAAGGATTTGAGGGCGCCATGGAATACTCCCTAAGGGAAATGGAGGTAAAAGTCAAGATTAATGATAGCTTGTACAATTTGCAGTGCCAAGTAGTGAAGGATGGTAAAATGAGTTACCGAATGGTCTTGGGCCGCAACTTGCTATTGGTAGCGAAGGTGATAATCGACAGAGGGGTGCCGACAATCACGAAAGTTGAACCAGGAGAAAATGACATCATGATGATTGAGGTCGACGAGCAAAAAGCGGATATTAGCGAGATGAAGTGCATCACGGACATCGCAGACGCCACCAGTCGAGCTAAAGTACTGGAGTTGGTAAAAAGTTACAAGCCTAAAATACCAGAACGGTCATGCATCGAAATGGAGATCGAACTAACAGACAATGTGCCTGTGCATCAGAATCCACGTCGTTTGTCGTTAGTGGAACGTGAAGCTGTGAGACAGCTCATTCAGGAATTCATGGAGCAAGGAATTGTCCGACCAAGCCGAAAAAAAAGAACGGACTTTACAGGTTATGTGTTGATTACAGAAAACTTAACTTCAAGATAGTTAAAGACAGGTTCCCGTTACCACTAATGGAGGGCATATTGGACAATTTATATGGCCAAACCATATTTTCTTCGCTGGATCTGAAAAATGGGTTTTTTCATGTAGACATGGCAGAGAAGTCAATTAAGTATACATCCTTTGTTACGCCAGATGGACAGTACGAGTTTCTTAAGGCGCCGTTTGGATTATGTAAGTCACCAGCCATTTTCCAACGCTACATAAACCAAGTCATGTTTGAGTTGCAAGCAAAGCAAGAAGTGTCCTTATATCTGGATGATGTACTAGTTCCTGCCAACACAATGCAGGCAAATCTGGAAAAATTAACTAAAGTTTTCAAAGTCGCAGCAGACAATGGACTCATATTGAATTGGGAAAAGTGTGAGTTTTTACAAAAGCGTATAACATTTTTGGGATATGTTTTAGAGAAGGGCACCTGCAAGCCATCGACGAAAAAACACTCGCGATACGAAATTTCCCCATGTTGACAAACGCAAAGATGGTCCAGAGTTTTCTTGGGTTGACAGGATACTTTCGAAAGTTCGTGCACAATTATGGGACACTGGCGAGGCCACTGTCATCTTTACTTCAAAAAGGTGTTGAATTCAAGATGGGACCAGATCAAGTCGAGGCATTTGAGAAGTTAAAAACGTTACTGTCACAACAACCAGTACTGAGGATGTACAACCAGCAGGCGGAAACAGAGTTGCACACAGATGCTAGCGCCGCCATGGGCTATGGAGGTTGCTTACTGCAGAGACAGGACGACGACGGGGAAATGCATCCAGTCTTCTACATAAGTTACAAGACCACAAAAACAGAGGAGAGATGGCACAGTTACGAGCTCGAGGTGCTCGCCATCATCAAGTGTTTAGAGCGGTTACGTGTTTACGTGTTGGGAATACCGTTCACAATCGTAACGGATTGTAAAGCATTCGAGTTAACTATGCGTCACAAGAATGCTACAGCTAAGGTCGCCAGATGGGCTCTAGCGCTCGAAGAATACAATGCCGTAGTGAAACACAGAGCAGGGACCAAGATGGCCCACGTGGACGCACTCAGTCGGAACGCAGTCATGTTAATAGAAAATGGGATTTTCGAACAGGTCAAACGGGCGCAGCTACAAGACGAGGAGTGTAAAATGATCGTGCAGCTAATAGAGACGAAGGGCGCCACACCACATGTATTGCGAAATGGGATGGTATACCATTACGCGAACGGACACTACAAACTACGAGTACCGAAGGCAATGGCAGAGTCAGTGCTGAGACAGATACACGGAGATGCACACTTGGGTAGACAGAGAATGAAATACTTGGCAGAGCAAGATTATCACATCGAAAACCTAAATAAATACGACACACCGCTACATACTTACCACATCGACCACACGGGGAAACTAGAGTCAACAGCCAAGAGTTATCAATACATTTTCGTTGTCGTCGATGCGTTTACAAAATTTGTTTGGTTATATCCGACGAAGACTACCAAGAGTGAAGAGGCAATACAGAAGTTGAGGGCACAACAGGCAATTTTCGGTAACGCAGCCCGTATAGTGGCAGATAAGGGATCCGCCTTCACAGCAATAGAGTTTGGGGACTACTGCAGGGACGAAGGAATTGATCTACACCTGGTGACAACTGGCACACCCAGGGGAAATGGGCAAGCCGAACGCATGAACTCCATAATTAAATCCACGTTACAGAAGCTGGCAATCGAAAAACCAAACCAGTGGTACAAGTACGTCGAGAGATTACAAAGATGCATGAACTCATCGGTATCGCGCAGCATTGGCACAACACCCTTCCAGTTAATGTTCGGGACTAAGATGCGAAATAAAGAAGACATGAAACTTTTCGAGGTACTACAAGATGAATTAATTAACGATTTTCAGGATAGTCGTAAAGAGGACAGAGAGCGTGCAGCGGCATGCATCCAGAAAATTCAATTGGAAAACAGCAAGCAGTACAACAAAAAACGCAAGACACCACAATTGTACGTATCGGGGGATATGGTAGCAATTCAGAGAATGAAACACGAGCGGGGAGCCAAATTCAGATCTTATTTCATTGGGCCATACGCGGTGGTGAAAGTGCTAAGAAATGATCGGTACGTGATACATAAGATCGGCGTGGGAGAGGGTCCCACAGAGACATCAGTACCTGCGGATCGCATGAAACCGTGGGCAAATGGAAACAGATCATCGGATGACGAGTAAACCTGATGCAACAGGAATTATGGTACATACAACCGGCATACATACACGGACATGGACATGTAATGTGTTATTATATGTATGTAATGGCATGTAATGTATGTATTGAGTTAAGTTACGTATATTAAGGTCAAGTTGTATTACCTAATTTTTTTTATTTTTTGTTTTGCAGACTTTACGGAAAAATGACAAGGTCAGTTAGCCTACAAAGAAATAAAAACATTATAATGGGAATGATGCCAGAGATGCTTACTTACGAAAAACACTTCCTTGTAGTGTGATGGTTGGAATAAGTTGTTTTAAAAAACAAACCACATATTTTTAAACGTAAGCAATATTGTGCGAGTACAAACAATATTGTACTCTATATACACCACGTCATTCAGCTGTATTGTCATTATTTTACGAGTTAAGCCAGTGGAGACGGCAAGTAGAGCACTCTTTCGTAATAATCGCAATTATACACTGCTAGATTAAATTTCAAATTCAGTACGAGAAACCAACGCTGAAAACTGTCGGAGGACAAAAAAGTATAGTACATTTTAATAGAAAAGTCATTATAGTTATCCGGTTAAAGTGAGTTACTGAGTTACAGTGTGAACAGGTTAAAATATTTGATAATAAAACTTAACGTGAGTTGGTTTCACACAGCCAAGCAAATCGAACATGGGGAACAACCCATCTGTACCAGCGGAAGGCGCGGGGCTTTCCAATACCAACGTTGTGGTAGAACAGTCGATCACAAAAATCGACTTGTTACATTCTTCATTGCTTTTCATACTATTGAGAATAGTCGTGTTACAATCAACCTATTTGGCATTCAGACACTATCAAAAAACGGTAAAGAAGAAATACCTGGAGCGAATGGCAGACCGGATGGCAGGGCGAAATTAGGTTAGAACCAAGTATTCTAACGCGTTCACACTACTAGCAAATTGCGATTGTATTAAACATAATTTCCAAAAAGTTAAGTTACATTCAATAATGGGGAAAAATTTTATGATCTCAATCCTTTTGAGACAATTTAGGTAAACAAAAAGGGGATCATTCTTTAAAAAAAAAAGGAACATAAATAGCAGATAACAATTTATTGGAACTCGCACACATGTAAACGGTGTATTTCCAAACGTCGAAAGAGGTTACGGATACGGGGGCATTCATTTTATCTTAATGGTTACTGAGGGCAGTTAACCAGTCGAATGGCCGAGTGTGGAATAGGCCATACAGCGGAAAGAGAATAAGTAACGAGGTAACGCGGTAACAAGAACGAATGAGGTAGTGACCCGCTTTAGTTTGTAAGTCTAAGCAAATATAATTCGTTGTTGATGTTGCGTATTGTTTACGCCTATTTTCGATAAGTGTTAAATGCACTGTAAGTGCATCGAAAAACATATTTTTATAAGTCAGTCGTTAAGAGCATCTTGTCAAATAAAGAACCTTTTCAATATAATACAATTTGCCTTCTTGATGATTCAACAGAGATAACTTAAGGATATCTCTACACTTTACTTATTTATAATTATAAAATTCAAAAGTTTGTCTGTTTGTCTGTTTGTAAATTGTCGGTCACAAATTTCCAGCGTGAACCAACATACGTCCGACCTGCTTGAAGAGTTCCGAAGAACTAAATCAAAAAGTCGTTTTGCATTGCCTTATATGAACCAAAAAAAAGGCAATGCAAAAGTATATTCACATGCGAATCTATCAACGTCCGACCTGCTTGAAGAGTTCCGAGGAACTAAAGCAAAAAGTCGTTTTGCATTGCCTTATATGAACAAAAAAAGGCAATGCAAAAGTAGATTCCCATGCGAATCTATCAACGTCCGACCTGCTTGAAGAGTTCCGAGGAACTAAATCAAAAAGTCGTTTTGCATTGCCTTATATGAATAAAAAAAAAATGCAATGCAAAAGTAGATTCACATGCGAATCTATCAACGTTCGACCTGCTTGAAGAGTTCCGAGGAACTAAATTAAAAAGTCGTTTTGCATTGCCTTATATGAATCAAAAAAAAGGCAATGCAAAAGTAGATTCACATGCGAATCTATCAACGTCCGACCTGCTTGAAGAGTTCCGAGGAACTAAATCAAAAAGTCGTTTTGCATTGCCTTATATGAATCAAAAAAAAGGCAATGCAAAAGTAGATTCACATACGAATCTATCAACGTCCGACCTGCTTGAAGAGTTCCGAGTAACTAAATCAAAAAGTCGTTTTGCATTGCCTTATATGAATCAAAAAAAAGGCAACGCAAAAGTAGATTCGCATGTGAATCTATCTACGTCCGACCTGCTTGAAGAGTTCCGAGTAACTAAATCAAAAAGTCGTTTTGCATTGCCTTATATGAATCAAAAAAAAGGCAACGCAAAAGTAGATTCGCATGTGAATCTATCTACGTCCGACCTGCTTGAAGAGTTCCGAGGAACTAAACCCTTTTGCATTGCTTTTTTTAACCCAAAAAAGCAATGCAAACCTAATTTCGAGGGGGAAGGGAAAACCAAACCTAGAGACAGAGAACGAAATTAGTTCATTTTGACCGCAATGGAGCAGTCCAACAAAAATAAAGCGCTCTTATTATGGGTACAGTGTCCCCCATAATAAGAACAGTATCGCCATCCGCACCTAGCATCGTTTTGCAACGACGTTTAGCGCTGGACATCACCAACCGGCGATACTTTCAAGCGAATTAAAAAGTGGTATTTATACATTTGAAACTGCGTACTTTCTGTGAAGTATAACATTTATACAACGAAAAATGATTAGAAATTTTGTATGAGAAATTTGTTCAAGTAATTTCAGGGAGAATGTATGTGTGTGTATGTTATGTGTGTGTGTGTATAAATGTAAACAGGAAGAAACGAAAAAACTATTTTATGCACGTGGCTTCATTCAGTAATATTCTCAATGTATTTACGTTTGTTTATTAAGTGGCGTGTTCAAATATTTTTTTTTATTTGTATGAAATGAAGTCATGTGGCGTATTCAAATATTTTCTTTGTAAGGAATTATTTGTATGGAACGAAATGATGCATTGATTTTTTTTATACATTTTTTTGGTTGGTTTCTTCGGCAAAGTCTTAGAGTTTAGTGAGTAGAAGTCACCAGCATTGGTGAAAATGTCGGGGAGTTGGACATTGGGTCAATTTTTATGTTTTTAAAAATATCTTGGAATGTGTGGGAGTTGGGCGATAGGTTTCTTTGGCAAAGTCTTAGAGTTTAGTGAGTAGAAGTCACCAGCATTGGTGAAAATGTCGGGCAGCCGTCAAAGTGACGCCATCTTGGATTTTTGCTATTTTCTGAATTAGAATAGTTACACGTTTGATTTCTTCGGGAAAGTTGTTGATGTTGATGAGTAGCATCTTTATGAATCCTAAGAAAATCGCTGCCACCTGTGAAAGTGACGCCATCTTGGATTTTTATGCTTTTGAAAGTATCTGGAAAGGTATGAGAGACAGTACATTGGTTTCTTTGGCAAAGTCTCAGAGTTTTATGAGTGGTAGTCACCAGTATTGGTGGGGCAGCTCGGGGGAAGAAGCAGTACGGAGGTAACCGGTTGTATGGAGAAATGGTAGTACGGGGAAAACAGTAGTGAGGAGGAAATTGTAGGACGGAAGAAACGGTTGTACGGGGAAATAGTAGCACGATGATAACGTTCGTACGGGGAAAACAGTAGTACGGGAGAAACGGTTGTAGGGGAGAAATGGTAGTACGGTGGAAACGGTTGTACGGGGAAAACAGTAGTGCGGGGAAAACGGTTGTACGGGGAAAACAGTAGTGCGAGGAAAACGGTTGTACGCGAAACAGTAGTACGGTGGAAACGGTTGTACGGGGGAAATGGTAGTGCGGGGGAAACGGTTGTACGTGAAGCAGTAGTACGGTGGAAACGGTTGTACGGGGAAAACAGTAGTACGGGAGAAACGGTTGTACGCGAAACAGTAGTACGGTTGCAACGGTTGTACGAGGAAAACAGCATTGCGGGGGAAACTGTTGTACGCGAAGCAGTAGTACGGTGGAAACGGTTGTGCGGGGAAAACAGTAGTGCGGGGGAAATGGTAGTGCGGGGGAAACGGTTGTACTGAGAAAAAGTAGCACGGTGCTAACGTTTGTACGGGGAAACGGTAGTACGGAGAAAATTGCACACTCTTACAAACATTTTAGTATTAATGTCGCAAATCTCCGACCTAGCGGACAAGAATGCTTAATGTCCGCGTAGCCCCTAGGGGCAGGGGTATTTACTAGTTCATTATAATCAAGAGAAGCATACCATACTACAAGAACGCTGTTCTGTTCAATGTATTTGTTAAACCATATTTCATTCAATTAAAATATGTCCAAGTAAAACAAAGGAAATTGAATATTTTGCGATTTTATTTCATAGTAGTTGTCTTGGCATGGTGGCAGTGACAGTAGCCATTAAATAAGATTTAAAATTCATATGGAGACATTCTCCATGCATTTTCCAATTAAATCGATTCTTACTCGGAAATATGTATTTCGAATAATTTTTGCGTCGATAGGAGACGATTTGGGAAGGCCAGAGGAAGATTATGCAATTATTTAGTGAAAATAGTTTTTTACCAGCTGCGCCGAAAGAAAAACGAAAATAACAAACTTCATACCACGGGGTGAAAGCGAAAATATGAAACCATAACTTGGAGGGAAGGGAGTAAGTATGAAAGTTGACATTTGATGGAAATGACCATACGGCCACAAAACTTCTTTGTTCATCCGAAGAATGATTACATGAATTTAGCTATTTAGATTTTTTAAAATTCTGTTCATTTATATCGCTCGGACCACAAGCTTCACACTCGTAGAGCTAAGGACAAATAGAAATAAGCCAATGTAAGAAATATAAACTTGTCAATGTTATTGGCGTTCCCAGTGTTTAAATTGTAATATTTCACTGTAAAAATTTTATATTGCTTTTTACAACGACACTTCTACAATGCTTTCTTTAAAATTTTTGTCTACAAAACAATTGTTTTTGTGTACTGTCCAACTCTAATAACTGACTTAATAGTTGACCATCCACTTTGATAGTTGATCATCGATTATGAACATTTGCTATCCGAATTAAACTCGTGCGATTACGGACCTCGCTTCGCTCGCCCCGCAAACTTCGCACTTGTAAAAGTTTTTAATTAGTTTTTCCGACGATACTTCCTCAATGCTTTATTTAAAATGTTTGTTTGCAAAACCATTATTTTTGTGTACTAATAGTCAACTAAATTTTGTGTAAAATAGTCAACTATCGGAGCGGATGTTCAGCGATCAAGTTGGATAGTACACTTGATCGCTGACCATCCGCTCCGATAGTTGACCACTGTTACAGTTGATCATCAATTGTGATAGCTTTGATAGTTATTTTCTACTTGAGGACATATAATTAAACTGGGCAAGTGTAAACGTCGCACTCGTAAGACTATCGACATCGACAGTCTAACAACTTTTGATGGATAACTTGATACAAAGTTAACTATCAATTAGACAGTCAATCTATTAAGTTCTATCAAGTTCATTGTTAGTCAACAATCAAGGTGATAGTCAGTAATCAAGTTGATAGTCAACAGTCAAGTTGATAGTAACTATCAGCTTGATTGTTGACTAGTTAGTCAACGATCAAGTTGATAGTTAGTCAACAATCAAGTTGACAGTTTGTCTACTATGCAATGCAAAATACAAACAAGACGATAAAATACAAACTATCACGTTTTTAGTTAGTCGACTTGACAAATATCAAGTTGCTAGTTAGTCAGAGATCAAGTTTATAGTTGGTCAACTATCAGGTTGTGCTAATACCTCCACTTCTTTATTATTTTTTTAATTCTTCAAAAATTTCTTTCGAAGTCATTTTTTGAGTTCTTACTGAGCTTTCGAAGTTTGCCCTACAAAAGCTGACTCTCGACTGATAGCAATGTTTACTCCCGCTTCGTTTTTATAGTTGACTATAAGCTGGATAGATGAATATCAATTTCATTGTTGATAACAATGACGGAGATGGCTTCTGATCGAAATATGCGTAATAAATGATGAAGTAATTTGTCCAGGCTTATAGCTCATATATTTGACATATAGTCCTTGTGTTATAATATACTGCATTCATCATCTTTTAATTTTACTACTATAATTGACATCAAGCGCTTCGCATGTTCGCGAAAATTTACATATAAAATCTGTTCTATAAACAAGGAAACTAGCTATTCATGTAAAGTAGTAAAATTAAAAGATGATGAATGTATTATAGTATTTTTATTTTATTTTAAAAGTGTTAGTTTTGTTGTTCGCTCGATGCGACCTTGGTTTTTTTTCAGAATATCTGAACCTTATTTGAAGGTGTCCGTTCACAGTGGTTCAAAAACGTTCACCCTGGTTCTACGCATCCTCCTTTCGCCAAAACGTTATTAAATACTTACAGATTGCCTCATCAAAATCAGAGGCTCCATGAATACCGACTTATTTTCACGAAAATGTTGATTTTCCCATGCATTTTTTTCCGAAAACGAACATAGTGTGCAAGTTCTCTCGATTTTACCATAAAAATGTTGCACCCAAAATTTTTTAAACTGGATTCGGACAGAAAAAAGTTAAATATAGGACAATGGAAGTATGGGAAAATGTCGGTCCGATACTTTGAAATTCCCGAAAACGATGAAAAATAAGTTTTGAGGACAGGATCCTGGTATATTGCACATGAGTGACATGACGCAGAAATTTTTTGAAAATATATTTTGCTCGACTCCAAAATAGAACGTTATTAACTTTCTAATGGTATTTCAAATGCATTGAAAATTTAGTTTTATTGTCAATTTTAAACAGATACGCCGATAGCGCGCCGCCACCGCTGCCGATTAAAAATTTATCACGCCGCCGCGCCGCCGCCGATCAACTGTATACCGGCGCATAGGTCTATCAAAAAAAAACCCTTTTTAAAAGGGAAATGTGACGCAAGTCCTCGTCTCTTCTTCCAAAACAACTGATATCAATTTGAGTGACGCTTATAGCTTCGTAGCGCAAAAAATCCATTGGAAATATTTTCATTAAGTTAGTGGAGTACGGGTAGCCAAATTTTTGCGTCACGTTTACCTTTTAATATCAGTAGTTTTGGAAGAAAAGAAAAAACAAATTTTGGAGAAAAAATTTCCGGCGGAAAAAATTTCCGACGGAAAAAATTTTTCGGCGAGAAAAAAAACTTTTTCAGTGAAAAAAATTTGCGGCGAAAAAATTTATGGCGAAAAAAACTTTTTTGAGCGAAAAAAATAAATTCTGTCGAAAAAAAAAAATTTCATTGAAACAAATTTTCCGGCCAAAAAAAATTTTCAGTGAAAAAAATTCGCGAAAAAATTTCGGCGAAAAAATTTTTAGTGAAAGAAAATTTTCAGCGAAAAAAAAATTTAGCGAAAAAAAATTTCGGCGAAAAGAATTTTGGCGAAAAAATTTTTAGCGAAAAAAAATTTTCAGCGAAAAAAAATTTTTAGCGAAAAAAAATTTGCAGTGAAAGAAAATTTCGACGACAAAAATTTTCCGACGAAAAGTACAAGATATAATCAAGAACACGGAAATTTGTCGAACATAACAAGCGAATGTAACGATGTGTGGCAAACAGTTTCTCATGCTAGCTTGTCTTTGAGTCATGTAGGGCTGTTGGCATTGTTACATTACGTTGAATTTCAGAACGCGTATCTGAAATAAGAACTGCTTTATGCCGCTCCGGATGGATGAATTGGTTAAATCGTTGGGCTAGCAACCTAATGATCGCCGGTTCGAATCCACCTCCGGACACATGGGCATAAAGCCTTTTTTATTTTCAGTTAATTTTTCTCGCTTAATTTTCACCTAAATAAACATTGTGAAAAAAATTTCGGCGAAGAAAATTTTCGTCGAAAAAAAATTTCCTTTGACAAGAAACAGCTATCTTCCACAAAAAAAATTAAAAAAAAATCAATTTTGCCCCTAAATCCGCCCCATACAACTGTCGGCCATTTTGTTGGTCACCCTGACACACTACCCAACAACTTTTCCTTTGACACCAAACTTCTATCTCCATCTTAACACAGTCCAAAAATTTTGCTCATATTTGACCCATACTTTGAATACACTTACACACACATGCAAAACATTCTTTTATATGGGCTTTATATGGCGCCTTTTAAGAGGCCTGTACCCCTCCCCCTTCTTTTTTTAAAATCTCATATGGCGTAGAATGCCCACCAGAAGGTCCTTGCAAAATTTCAAGAAAAGTTATCGAGCCGCTTTCGAGCACGAGCCAAAAAAGTCGGTTTTCATACAAATGGCCCTATAACTAACTAACTAACCCACCCACTAACTAACGTAGGATGTTTCCATTAACTTTAGCTTCTATGAAGTAGCGTATTTAGTTTGGAAAAAGACGATTTTCTAAAGGTCATACCATCGGAACCACTGGACCGATTTTAATGATCTATCATAGGATACAACTCATTACGCATTACTTTTACTATGAACGTGTAAGCTCTTACTTGATTTATTTGGTCATTGACATGACGCTCAGACATTAACACATCTAGAACAGTTGCGTTATGGAGATAATTAGGAGAGATCAACATTTCGGCATCTAGTGCCAATCTTCAGTCAAGTCATGCACCTTGATATGCTGATGGGCGTGATGGACAAAGTGCTGACGTATCTATTTGTCTCGGTTAGAGGTATTGATTGGACTAGCGAAGTGTAAAATTTCTTACTCTAACCCTGAGTGTATTGTCTCCAAAATTAACTTATTACGTTCATCAAAGCCTATACGATCTTAAAGCGGCAGATGCCAACATATTGTAACTATGTAATGTAAGGGTTTTAGTTCGATTTAAACTGTTGCACACATATCGATTTTAATGATCAAAAAGTCGATTTCAATCAAAATTTCACGTAGAACTCGAAAAAATAGCTCTCAGGGGGGTACGACGCAAGACAAGAAAGTCAAAACTTAGCTGTATATTTGGTTCCGAAGTCTACGAAAAAATATTTTCTTAATTTTTTGATCGTATGGGGACTTGCGTCACGGGCGCATCGCTACCATGATTCCAGACCCAATGAGGATGACTTAATAACTCTAAAACTATAAGAGTTAGAAGGTTGCTTGAAAAGGCAAAGTTGTAGAGAATTGGTCGTGTTTTCATTTGTCGTATTTTTCATTAGGGGGCGTGAATTTCAATTTGCGAGTATACTAGATCATTACATCTCCATGCAAAAAGCGACAAATGTTGAACTAGATGATGGGATAATGGTAAACTAGATTATGTCATAGCGGTGGAATCTTTAACTATGAATACAAAACACAACCAATTAAATTTTAGCGAACACATGTTTTAAGGTTTTTTGGAAAAATTACCGAAAAATGACTGCATCACTTCTAGAATTGGGTGGGTTTCTGTAGCACTCTTCAACTTCCATCAGGCTTTTCGATATTTTTCCAGCAATTTATAGATTGAAGTAATTTTAATTTGTTGACAACCGAAGGAATAATTAAAAAATTCGTGTTTCTCGGTCCACTTCATTTAAAAAGCCCATTGCTACTGCATTTATGACTTGAAGAAAAACTGAATCTGCTCATTATGAATGTGAGCCCATTTCTACATTAATGCGAACGTTCCATCATAAAAATATGCATAATGCAACCAACATTTTCAATTGAATTTGGGCGCTAATAACGTAATATGTTATTGTTAGTCATCAGACATTTGCGAGAGTATTGAACACAATTCATTATTATGGAGCGCCTGCCACACAACAGGCAATAAATTCAATATTTGACTAAAGTAGACCCGCACATGAACCTTACGAGATGACACTCGAAATTACCAATTTAGCTTAGCTATGAATAACATAATCGTTTGTGATGGTGTCGAAAAAGTTATTCGTGATAAAGTGTAATTATTAGGTGCTGTCTGGTGTAATGGCCAAAAAAGGGATAAGGCGCTCTATTGAAAATTCCAGAACTATGCATGCAAGATTGTAAACGATAGGGGAAGACGTTCAGAAAGTGGGAAGAAAGTCAGAAGTACGTGAATATGGGATTATGCATGGAAAAATACATGCATCTAAATGGTTGCGTGCTTCAAGGGTTACGAGAACTTGTGAAATCATCACGTGAAATGATTCAACCAATAATTGACCGTCAGCGGTCGCAGCAACGTCTGGCGAATTTTTTATCGAACTAAACAAATGCGCGCACTTATGATTCACAGTGAAATCACCTATGATTCACAGTGGAATCACCGACGATGCACAGTGTATTCACCGATAATTCACAGTGGAATCACCATTGATTCACAGTGGAATCACCGATGATTCACAGTGGAATCACAGATGATTCACATGGGAATTACAGGTGATTCACATGGGAATTACAGGTGATTCCACAGTGAATTATCGGTGATTCCACAGTGAATTATCGGTGATTCCACAGTAAATTATCGGTGATTACACGGTCAATCATCGGTGATTGCTGGAGAAGGGTGCACAGACGGACGGATAGGAAGGGTGAAAACATTAAGTAGCTATCGCTACCTAATAACTAATCGTCGCTGTACAGTTTTCAGGTTACTTGTTCTACGATGTAGTGAACCCACCCTATTATTGTCGCGTCGCTACTAAGGAAGCACCAAGAAGTGTTCGATTGGACGATAATTCTCCACATTCATAGGTGGTGAACGCGCTGGACTGCCACCTAGAAGACCCGGGTTCAAGCCCCGGAACGGAGAATTTTTCCCTGAGAAATTATAGACTGTACAACGTCCCTAAGTTCACCCAAGCTTCATAAATTGGGTAGTTTCGGTATTCGATGCCCGATACGAAAAATCAAGGCACGTGAATATGTGACGTCACTCACATATGGAGAGGAGAACACACGTGTGTACTTTCGCCACGAGTGGATCGCCACCTGTAGAACAATAGGAGAAGCAATGTCAGCGTGAATCAGTCAAATACAATGGCGCATCGGTGTATGATTTTCGACCTCTCCAGCAATGTAACCTGTCACAACTAATCGACACAAGATGGAGCCTAGAATCAACGAATTTGATTGGCAAGAAAGGAATGTGAATGGCAGCCCAGTATGAATTTACAATGGGTCTTCACGAAGTCTGCGCTGGACGAAAAATTTTATCAAACGTCGGTTGCCGAATCAGGTGGCTAATGAACTGTGTAAAAGTGATTGAACATGTATAAACATTAGAATGGTATGTAATATAAGAATTATTCAAATGTAACCATACGCTAAATAAATAAATAATAATATCTGCATAGAATTTGTAAAAAGAAACTGAGGAGGACGGGAAGGGCGTTGGAGGACTTCAGTGGGCGTCCGGTGTCATTTTCCTCCTTCAATATATGTTATTTTATGCTCTGATTTATACGTCATTAGTTCTTAATTTCGTCACCAATACTATAACGGAGCGCTAAACGCAGTACAGCCCCATTGAATGACTTGTCAAGAACAACCTAAAAGACCTGATGGAAGTTGAAAAGTGCTAGAAAAATCCACAATAATCCCAAAAACACAGAAAGCCCCATTGGATGACCTCACTCATGTCGAGAATATTCGAAAAATGTCAAAAAACCTGATGGAAGTTGAAAAGTGCTAGAGGAATCCACAATAATTCTTGGATTTGGCCATATTTCTTCAAAACCCTCAGACACCTGTACGCTAAAATGTAATTCTCTACAACTTTGTTTTTTCAAGCAACGTTTTAAATCTTATAGAGTCATCCGTACCAAGTCTGGAAGCGACTAAATCCCAGGAAGGGTCATTTTTTTGAGGATCTGAAGCTGCTCGCAAAATTTCAGCAAAATCGTCGGAGCCGTTTCCGAGATCCTAAAAAGTAACAAAGTAAAAAGGTTTGCAAAATCGGTCAGTTAAAAATATCCGATTTTCCCTCATTTGTATGAGAAAATGGAAATTCCAAAAATTCGTATCTTCGGATCAACGGATCAATGAGTAGATTTATCAGTTTGGGACAGATCCTAGGATCCTTTGTTTCCTTCCCGGTCATGATTTAAATCTTCACGCGAGCCGTCCTGTCGCTACCAAAAATCTCTCAAGTGTGGCAGGTCCCAGATTAGCGATTTGGGATGGTCCCACGAAAAATTCCCCGAAGATCTTACGCCTCAGCTGAAGGTACTTGGGGCATTCACAAATTAAGTGTATGCCCGTTTCCTCCCCCAATCCACAAGAGCATTCGGTGGTTCCCGAATGCCTCAACTTGTACATGTGCCGATTCAACCCGCAATGTCCAGTGATCGCTCCCACAACCCATAAGTAAAAAGGTACTTCGGCCTACAATTTTGCGTAGAATCCGGGTACCCCGCAAAGGGAAAAGTCAAAAAGCTCCTGTATATATGTCCCTTAGTCTATGAAAATATTTCTTGTGAATTTTTTGGAGTGTAAGACTTGCGTCACGGCCCCTTACTACCGTGGTGCCATGATAACTTGTAATATGACAATGCCTTCAGTCTTGTTGTCTGAACAGATCGCTATGTGCAATGTACCTTTGCTGATGACCACCGTATCTATTTGGGAGATATTCGCAAAAATGCGACTTCTAGTCCCATTTCCGCACATCATACGTCTAATGAAGTAGTTTCAGAGAGGACGTGCGTATAGAGTTGGAGGGCAATATGAAAATAAAATTTATATTTTTATAAACATTTTACTCATCACTGGTGGGCAAAACTACGATTGTATGAGTTTGAGAGATGAGAGTTGACTTCACTATGCTCTACTAAGACTTATAATTTAAGTTTATTGACAAATTCATCCACGATGGTGGTATCTTCACGAAATAGATTTTTCTGTATACGTGAGAGTGTATTGGTTGTGACGGAAAGTATTTTCCAATCACTTGGGACGAAAAGTTGCTTTCCGCGGTATGTGCACCAACACACTCTCACTATTACGGAAAAATATCTTTCAAAATACCCCAATACACATTCGATGTGCTTAGCCCGCGCGTACGTACACATCTCGTTTGTATTGAGGTATGTTGAAATATACTATTAGTAATCTTTTCGTGTCACAAATTCTCTGTGTCTTGCGAGTCTCCAGTGTGACTAGAGAAAAATATCTGTTAACAGAATGTCATCGGTAAAATTATTATTCGTTATTATGCGTACAGATTGTGTTTCATGCAACAAACAAAATTGCAAAAAATATATGCAATAATGTGTTTGGTGCAGAAGATCAACAATTGCATTTTCGCTATGCGCATCACACCACCACTTTTCTGTTACATTGAAAATAAAATCAATGATTCAGTTATTCGAATTTGATTCAGACCATTGAACAATAAATGTAAGTCATTAATTTGCAATGAAATTATTCATTCCATACATAAATAGAGGAAATAATCCAAATATTTTTGTTTCATTAATTATCGAATTTTCGTTTCTACGAAAAGATTAAAATGTGTTTCCACATCTGAACATTGTGAGCCCTTAAAATCTTGTTAATTTAATGGATGTACTCAGAATGGCTGGAACAAGGTATCTCTCCCCCATTCATTGACGGAAATAATAACAAATAAACAAAGGACTTTGTAGACCCGTACGATTTCGTATAAAACACCAACATCTCAAACGATATTTTTAGACCCGTACGAAGAACAAAGTTCTTCGAAAGGGCGTCTTATGCGTTTAACACGACATTTTTGGCGTGCGAAATCTGAAAGCGCAGAAAAATTATTACGTTGGGCATTTGTGACGCATTTCTTTAATCGAAAATTAAAATATTTCAAAAGAATTTTTTGCGTTCCGAAGCTGTAAGCGTCACCCAAATTGATATCAGTTGTTTTGGAAGAAGAGACGAGGACTTGCATCACGTTTCCCTTTTAAAAAGGGTTTTTGTCGTGATATCAGTAGTTTTGAAAGAAAAGAGAAAACAAATTTTGGAGAAAAAATTTTCGGCGAAAAAAAATTTCCAAAGAAAAAAATTGTCAGCGAAAAAAATTTCGGGCAAAATGAATTTTCACGAAAACATTTCCTGGCGAGGAAAAATTTCAGCGCAGAAAAAATTTTCGGGCAAAAAAAATTAGCGGTAAAAAAAATTTTCAGCGAAAAAAAATTTCGGCAAAAAACATATTTCAGCGAGAAAAAATTTTCAGCGAAAAGAAATTTCGCCGAAAAAAAATTCTCAGCGAAAAAAAATTTCGGCGAAAAATAAATTTCCTTTGACACGAAACATCATACATATCTTCAACAAAAAAAAATCAATTTTCCCCCTAAATCCGTGCCATACCACCGTCGCGTCGGCCATTTTGTTGGTCACTCTCAAACAGATTGATCGAGCAATCGGCATATACGGTTCAGGGCCGTTCTCGAGAGCCATAGCACCCGCTTTGACTAGCTCGTCCGCCCTCTCATTTCCTTCCACTCCCGAGTGTCCGGGTACCCAGATTAGAGTGATCTGAATATTCTGACCTATCGATTTCAGGAGAGCCTTACACTCTTTCACACGATTGGAAGTGGTAACTGGTGGAACCAGTGCTCTGATAATCTCCTCACTGTCTGAACATATAAGGATCTGCTTTCCTTGCTCGCCCTCCGACAGTACTTTGAAGACTTATACCTGAAAGACACTCGCAAAGACTCCCAGATGGAATTGATTTTCTTCTCCCGAGTTCAGGACGTACACCCCAGCACCCGCTCCAATAGTCACTGGGTAGACCAGCAGGCCAGCCATCTAGCCACTCTTGCCTACTCGGAATTCTTACGCCGAATCTCCTTGTGAAGTTGATTCTTGGCGTCATCTCGCCTCTTGGCAAGCCAAAAACCGGGTCAGAAATCATTCTCATAATTTTCGCATGTCCACCACCACTTTGGGCCTTGCTTTGTATCGAATACTCCATGTTGCCTTCTACTCTTCTAATTATCTATCCCTCTCTCTTCTACGGTTCTTTCAATTCGAATGCCGAAATCGCGAATCAAAAATCTAAAATACTTGTAATTTCATCATTTGGATCATTATTTATGTGCATAGCTCATCACTTAAGCCGATCAACAAATATTTTTAAAAGAGCGTTTTCATTCGAAATTAAAACAAATAAAAACCAACAACAAAATCTCTTCAAATCCACAAAAAAACTGCAGCAATAAAATAAATGTTTTCTGGTTTCCGAAACAGACTAGACAAGCTGATGTTATGATACATAAAATTTAATTTAGTGCTCCCCATGTTATCGGTCTGAAATTTCGGATGACCGTTCATTAATAAATCATGAAGCGAAATGTTGTACGACTTTAAGTTGTAAAGTTGAGCTTCTTATAAATCTCAAACAATTTTAATAGCTTTCTTCGAACTACATTAAACAGAAACATTTCCACAATGTATTACGCTACGATGCATAATATACCCGTCCGTCGTCGAAGTAAGACATTACTCTGTGTTGTATGTATGTACATAAAGCATTTAGATGTATAGAAATAAATGTCTACCTTATCATTTAGAACAACTAAATGTGTGATATTAAGTAGGTTTACTTAGGGTTTCCTAAGCCTTTATGAAATCCCTTAGAAAGATCCTCGTTTGTACATGTACACATCAGTGGTTCATGTTTTTAGGTTCAGCTCAATATTTATAGCTTTCCATTTATATTTAAGGTGTTTACATGCTGGAATTACGAGGTCAAGTCGAGCTATGGTTATTTGGGTGACAAGAAGAGAAACCACTAAATTTCATTGAAAAGAGCGAATTGGTATAAGGAAAGAATTCTTTTTATTAAACTGTGTCTTTCATAGACTTTCATAGTAATCTTCTTGATGCTGCTAACAATCTTCTTTAGCGAGTGCTAGGTTTCCTTTTCAGGAAGCTGAATGAGGAGGGGACATATGCGCAAGGGTACTCAGATGTCCTGACGGTATTGATTAGGGGTAAATTTGAAAGTACGCTGGGCGACCTAGTCAGTAATGCACTGAGAGTAGTCGAAAAATGGTGTCACGAAAGGGGCTTGACAGTTAATCCCACTAAGACAGAGCTTGTACTGTTCAGTAGAAGGAAACACAGGATCAGACCTGGTGGGGAAAATCAGGCTCTTCATGGTGGACATAGAACTGGCTCCAGGAGTAAAGCAGCTAGGGGTCACGCTTGTTAGTAAGCTAGTAGTTAGATGTCACGGACAAAGCAAGGAAGGCTATGACGGCTTTTTGCATCTGCAGGAACTCTTTCGAGAGAAACTGGGGTCTACCGTCTAAGGCTATTCTATGGTTGTACGAGGTTGTGATCAGGCCAATGATGAGCCACGGCTCTGTGGTATGGTGGCTAAGGCTCAACGTTGAGTGTGCGAGGAAGGAGTTGAGTGAGATTCTGAGGCTGGTATGCCTTTGCATCACTGATGCTATGAAGACCACGGCGACCGATGCCCTGGAAGTACTGTTGGCTGTACAACCTCTGGACTTAGTTATCAAGGCAAGAGCTTTTGCTACGGCGGACAGGTTGGTACAGAATGGTATGTAGGCTGCCCTTTTCGGGGTTGGCTATGGAAAATCGGTGAGATGATTCCGGACCCAATTTTTAGCATGCCTAGGGACCGAACGACGAAGGTGAATGACTTCACGAGGCGGTTCGAAACGGTATTTCCTAGCAGAGAGGAGTGGCTGGGCAGATGACCGGCCTATCTGAGTGAAAGGGCAAAAGTTAGACTTACAGACGGATCCAAGGCAGCCGAAGGGGCAAGGGCTGGAACATACGATCCGAATGCTGTGCAGGGTAACTGGTTCCACTTAGGTGGAACCACCAGTGTTCTCCAGGCAGAAGCTTTCGCGCTACTAATGGGAGCTCGAGAAGCACTGCCAACGGGGTCGCAGAGAGAGGACGTCCTCATCCTTTCGGATAGTACGGAAGTGATCAGAGCATTCGTGTCGCCCGTGGTGACCTATAGGCTCATCAAAGAGTGCAAGGAGTATCTGAACGATGTAGGTTCGAGCAATCGGATTACGCTGGTTTGGGTACCTGGGCACTTTGGTGTGGAGGTGAACCAAAGGGCGGATGAACTTGCAAGAATGGGGTCCACGACTGTATCAATGGGAGCCGAACCCTACCTGCCAGTACCCAGGTCAATGTGTGCGCAAGCGCTAAATAACTGGGCGCGGCGAGGACACGTGGAGCGATGGGACGAATGTGATGGAGGTGCTCACACGAAGTGCTTCTTCCCGAGGCCTGACGAGAAATGGGCTAATGATTTGCTAGTAATGGACCGGTGTCGCATTAGGAGGGTTGTGGGAGCGATCACTGGACATTGCGGGTTGAATCGGCACATGTACAGGTTGAGGCTTTCGGGAACCACCGAATGCTCTTGTGGATTTGGGGAGGAAACAGGAATATACTTAATTTGTGAATGCCCCAATTACCTTCAACTGAGGCGTAAGATCTTCGTGGAATTTGTCGTGGGACCATCCCAAATCGCTAATCTTGGACCTGCCACACTTGACAGATTTTTGGTAGCGACAGGAAGGCTCGCGTGAAGATTTAAATGATGACCGGAAAGGAAACAAAGGATCTGTGTGTTTCTTGTGTTTCAAGATCGCCCAAACTGATGCATCTCTAGTTTTCCAACACGAGTCGACGGTAAAGTCTGGAATCATAATTATTTTTTCCTTATTATCACCATCGACAACATCTCTCAAACCAGGTGAAATTCCTGGGCATAATTCTAGATTAAAAACTCAGCTGGAAACAGCATGATGAGGAAAGGATAAAAGAAGCAACTAAGATCTATGGCAATGTAGAGTAGCTTTTGGGAAGACTTGGGGATTGAAACCCCAAAACGATGCACTGGCTTTGCAGTAATAAGGCCGATCCTTTTTTACGGCAGCCTGTTATGGTCCTAATGGACACTCTCCCTGTAGAAACACATTCCAGAACTGTCAATGCACTCAGATAAATGCATCCGAAAATATTTTTTTGCTAAGCACTTCAAAGTTCTTACGCCACAGAGAAACTTCTAGACCGGTGGAAATACGCTCAGAGAAGAAGACCTCAATTTTTACACAGATGGTTCAAAAACTAACCATGTATACATAGGGATACATTCTACGAACCCCCAGATAAACTTGTCCCAACCGTTGGACTCACCATTGTGCAAGCCGAAACATGCGTATTGAAAAATCGTGCAGACTGTTAACCTCACAAGGCACTAAATAGACACTAGACAATAAAGTAGACAAATCACTATATGCTCTGACAGCCAATAATGCCTTCGGGCATGCTGCTGTCTTCAGAGCTACATTGGGGATTCCTGGCGCCATGTTATTCTTTGACTTTTTTACAGGAATCTGGATCTCTTATGCAGTGATCGACCGTTCATGTCTGTCTTTCGCTTCATGATCGTAAAGAGTTTGCGGCCATGGGATCTGTAACCGCGGGGTAAAAGCGGGGTAACCGCTTCTGTGCCGTAACGACGATAGACATTAGAAATGACTTTTTTAGCGCAAGCTGGATGGAGTTAGCAAAGACTTGCATGCCGTGAGAGTCCCCGATTACCTCAGCAGGATGCTGAAAAGCTACTTCGAGCGACGAGTACTAACGTAAGATACTGCTGAAAGAAAAAAGACAGTAATGTAAGACAAATCGCTGCGGCTAAAACTGCCAAGATGCGCTAAGACGATTGCTTTTGCCGACGACTTTGTCCTCACGGTGTCCGGAACGTCGAAGATGGAGGCGGAGGTAGTTACGATGGAGGCGCTACTGTCGAAAAGTGGATGACAACGGCAAAACTGAAGCTGAGATCATGCTAGTGAGTAACTGCAAAAAAACCGAGCGACTTGGAGTTATGCTGGACGACCGCAGAAATTTTAATAGTCATGTGGACTACACTTGGGAAAAGGCAATGAAAGCCACCGCAGCACTGGCCAGAATAATGCCAAACGGCTTTGGACCGCGCAGCAGCAAAACGAGGCGACCAGCAAGCGTCACCCTACCGATATTGCGCTACGGGGCAGTAGCGTGGATACAGGCGCTAGATACGAAGAGGAATCGGAGGAGGCTTAATAGAGCCTAAAGGCTGCCAAATATAAGAGTAGCAAACGCATACCGAGAGATATCCATCTCTAGAAGCGGTATGTGTCATAGCCGAGACGATACTCATATGTATAACCAGAGCCTATTATTTGGAACAAATTCCGAAAATTCACTAAACTTTCCCAAAAATTCCCAAAATTTCCCAAAAATTTTCAAAAAAAAAAAAATATAAAAAATTTCCAAATAATAGTTTAATGGCAAAATTTTTATTTTTAAATTTCAATCTTTATTAGGCTCCAATACCTTCATTTCGGCACTAATTTGTATTTTCTGCGAAGTGTGATGGCTGAGATGTGCACTAGGTCTATCCTCGTAACAAGAAAGGGGTAGAACAAATGTTTTTCGTATCCGATAATGTAACACAATCCGTAATGTAACACAACTGGTTATGAGCGTTGTGAGGGATAGAAACCAAAATTTCCCAAAAAAAAAGTATAAAAAAATTCCCAAATAATATCTCTGTGCATAATGCTGACAGAAGACAGCAAATGTCATAGAAAGAATAGAAGGGAGGGCCAAACTATTAAAACAGTTAGGACGCAATAAAGAGCCGTGTCATTGAAACAGTGGCAGCATGAGTGGGACTCCACGGACAACGGAAGTTGGACCCATGGACTTATACCAAACATAACGACATGGGTACAGAGGAAACATGGAGAGGTTAATTTCCAATTGACACAGTTTCTGTCGGGCCACGAGGGAGAAAGAGACTGCGGAGCACGTGTTATTTGTCTGCCCCAGCTTCGCACAAGAGAGAGGTGAGCTGATGACGGTGAATAGGTCAGATGTAATTGCCAAAAACATACAATGAAGGAATTTATATTTTCTACATTCTACACATTCACTCGTTTTATCGTTTTCAGCTGTTTTGCCATTGTTATAACAATAGAAAAAATCTGAAAACGATGATACATGTGAATGTGTATAATGTAGAAAATATAAATTCCTTTGTTGTAATATCGGATATGTGTCGCGATGAGGGTTGTGGAAGGTAGCGGATAATGTAGTTGCAAAAATAATGTGGAAGCTGCAAAGTGCATGGAGAGACGATCAAAGAAGACTGCCAGTTGATCTGAGAGAATATTTGCGAAAGCACAGCCGCTCCCCGAAGTAATGCTGTGAGGAGGTTCCGGGGAGAAGAGAGCATAAAGAGTAAGGAAGGAGGTTTTCGTTGATAGATCCAACACTATCTTGGTCCAGGAGGACCGGGTGTCTATGAAGACTTCCTCACTCTTATAAAAAAAAGCCAAGAATGCCTACAGGCACTCAATGGGCACTGTTTGACCTCAAAACTTATGATTGAATGCATAAATCTGCTAAATACTCTATCTTACAACAATAAAGTGAGCCTGTACGGGGTCCCTGGACACAAACAGCTGTTAGTCTGGTGCGCCTAGGAAGTGAAATACGCTTTTAGGCCCGTTGCCAATCTTAGGGCTTACATATAATCTACAGAGGAAGACCATTAGGATCATCGTCGAATAGGAATACAAAATTTCTACTACGAAAATCCAGGGAATATCTGAGAGTAGTCATAGGAGCTATAACGGGGCACTGCCAACAAACACCTCCACAGAATGAAGCTAACGAACATGGTCATATGCAGAAGCTGCAACGAAGAGGATGAAACACCACTACATCTGATGCCATCCTGCCCGGCACTCATAGCAAGAAGAAAAGAAATTTTCAAAAAACACTTCCTGACGAAAAACGGTCTTAAATCAGTGAACCTAGAACAAATTCTTTCATATTTTAAATAAAATTAGTTACAACTAACACAGTGTACCTACCAATAGGACACAAAAGGAGCCCAAACATGAGGACGTTCATAAATTAACCCCCCTGTCATGCAAAGAAGAATCGTCACGTTTGCCTCATCTCCCTCCCTCTGTTTCAGTAAAATGTCTTCTAAGCCCAAAAACCCTTCTCCATGTGCCTGTTAACGTACGACTTCCACCTTTGCACATATTGTATTTCCTTCCACACACACACACACACACACACATAAGGCGGTATTTATAACTATGCGATTTCGATTCGCAGCCATGCAAGTGTGAAAAGAAAATGCGTAATGTAGCCGTCTCTCTCTTTCCTTTATAAAAACAGAAAAAAAAATCGTCAAACTGTAAATTCGCATCGCAGCCACTGTAATCATCGATTTATAACAGCCTCAACGCGTTAGTTATTGTGGCCTTAGTTCGTCTTTATACGAATAATCCTTGCTATAATACTAAAACTCATGCAAGGGACCCGTACGTATCAGAATAGATGTGGCAAACAGAATTGATGTTGCGAAAAGATTCGAACGTATTTTCCGTAAAAACCCGTCCGAAGCAACAGTGTAAAAAAAACCCTTTTGGGGTTGGCCCACCTTTGTAACCACCACCTAGGGCCCTTCCATAGAAAAAAATGTTTCCCTCAATTTGCTCTGCAACACAGCACAAAAAAATTTCACGCTTGCGGTGAGAAAACTCGTGTTTTGTCGGAATGTCCCAAAGAAATAATGTCCCCAACCAAAATATCCGCTCGGAAAAAATATCCCCAGACAAAATAACCCCTCAGACAAAATATCACTTCAAAAAGTACTTATTGTGAAGTAGCAGCGCCGCAGGCCATGAAATTAACTGAAAAGTAAAAAAGGCGGCAGCCCTCGCAATAAGGGGGTCAGGGGGGAGAGCCCCATTCACGTAAGGCCGCCTGCAGGGCGTAAAAAAGGCGGGGTTGAGGCGGCAGAGCCCCCAATACGCAATATAATATCTAATTAATAATATTTACCTATATCTACCACTTCTGACTAGACATTATGTCAGGGGATATTTCTTCCGGTTTATGTGCGATATTTTGTCAGGGGATATTTCGTCCGGGGATATTTTGACTGGGGATTTTAGATTAGATTAGATTGAAGGTGTGAGGGGGGTCAAAGTAAATTTGACGGGAACCTAGACAATTTGCCCTTTGTTCCCTTGCCCCCTCCTTTCTTCGTTTATTGGTACAATAAATAAATACATTAATTCAACTATACAATTTCATAAAGAAAGTTATGTTTGGAGAAGTAAAACAAATAAAAATAGAAATATGTGATCGTCATAACCATGTGATTGTGTGTCTTGTCAGGGTTTAGTGTCGATGTGTCTTTATCCGTGATTGAACCATATCCGTTTGATGTCTTTTTGCCAATTCACTGCCAGTCAAGCCTTTTTGTCCTTTTAAGGAAAAGGGCTAGGTCTTGAACCTTCATTTTATCTGTTGTAAGGTCAGGTAGGCTTAGTTCTGGTTTGCCCAAGATCCGTTGTCTATTACTCCTATATCTTGGGCGGTCACTGATGACGTGGACTCCAGTTTCTTCACCATAGCCGCAGGCACATTTGGGGTTATCTACACATCCTATAACATTGAGATATTTGTTGAGTCCGCAGTGTCCTGTCAGAATTTCAACTACTCTTTTAATGTTAGGTCTGTCAAGGTCCAGTAAACATTCACTGAAATTCTTCAGAGGAACCTTACAGAAGATTTTTGTGTGCTTACCCCCTTCGTACCTATTCCAGTCTTTCCCATGCTGCACTTCGAGCCATTTTTTGATAATGCGTTTTCTTTCGTTCTTCGTTATACCACAGAAGGGTTCTGGCCCAATCGGGCACAGGTTTGCTCCCTTGTCTGCTAATTCGTCAGCTCTCTCATTTCCTTGGATACCGGAATGACCCGGCACCCATAGAATTGTAACTTCATTGTTCTGTTTACCCAGCTCGTTGAGATTTTCCTTACATTGAAGCACCGTGGCCGAACTGACCATGGGAGATTCTAGAGCTTCAATTGAGGATTGGCTATCCGAGCAGATGTAGAGTCTTCTATGCCGAAGATTCTTGAAAGTCTCGGTACTAACTAGTTCAGATATTGCTAGGAGCTCTGCTTGCATTACAGTGGTGAAGTATCCCAGCGATATGGAACCTTCAATTCCGGCTTCATCGCTGATAAAGCCAGCTCCAGACAGCCCTTCTCTCTTGGATCCGTCTGTGTAGCTCACTAGGCCGTCCACTGGGGGATAGATTTTTTCCATGCCTAACCATTCTTCCCTACTCGGTATGACACACCTAAAATTGTCGTCCAGCATCAACGTAGTCGAAATCTGGTCACTCCTCATAAGGAGAGTTTCATCTTTTATTAGGTTTGTAATTGCCATATGCCCCTTAGTCCAGCCCGGTGCCCAGAATCCGTTACATTGGATATTGAGAGCTGAGCTGAAAGCTATGGATTTTACGTGCAAATCGAGCGATGGGATGAATAGAAGTGCCTATAGGGCCTTAGTGGCTGTGCTGACTTTCACTCCTGTCATGCACAAACATGCTAACCTCTGGAGTTTGTCTAGCCTTTTTTTAGTTGTCCCTATCTCTACTCTGGGCCACCAGACAATGCACCCACGGCAGAAAATTGGTCTAACTACTGCTGTGTATATCCACCAGATTGCTCTTGGGGATAGACCCCAGGTCCTTCCGAAAGCATTTCTGCACATCCAGAAAGTTCCAATTGCCTTATCTAGCTTGTCTATTAAGTGCATTATCCAGGTCATTCTATGGTCGAAGGTGACCCCTAGGTATTTTACCATCGCCCTTGGGATAAGTATTTCCCCAAAGAGTCTCAAACTACCAAGCTCCAGTTCATTTACATTGTTCTTTCCTTTAAAAAGAATTAATTTCGTTTTTCCCGGATTTACTCGGAGTTTTTTCCCTTTACACCATTCTTCTACTATTTTTAGCCCTTCTCTCATCAGATCCCCCAAAGTCGTCGGACAGATTCCTCCGATAATGACAGAGACATCGTCTGAATAACCCTGGGTAAAGAGCCCAGATTGATTGAGTTTGACAAGACGAGAATCTATTACCATACACCAAAGTATAGGTGATAGAATACCCCCTTGGGGACATCCCCTAGTCACTCCCATGCTGGTTGTGGTACCGCACACGCTAGCTTCCACAGTTCTGCATCCCAGCATTCTAACAATCCACCTCACCGCAATGTCCTCCGTGTGTCTATCCCTGACAGCTTTCTCTATGACGTCGAAACCTGTGTTATCGAA
>CM055404.1:140043594-140055201 GCA_029228625.1 Pseudolycoriella hygida
CGGTCTTCTACGAAATTTTGAGTCTAGATAGGATTTCAAAATAACGCCTAAACAGTTTGTCTTGGAAGCATAAAATTCATTAAATCTGAACAAACATTTATTTTTCGAGAACCTCCGTGAAATTTCATGAACTTCCATGAGCCTGCCTAAGTGGCCGTCCGTGTGTTTCGTCATTATTTGGCTACTTTAGGAAGGACTGAGACTATAAGAGTAGAAAAATGCCAAAAGTCACTTTGAATGACAGGTAAATGCTTGCTGGTGATGCCTAACACGTTGGTATGTCACTCTACTCGAACTCCTACGGAGATTATTAAAATTTTGAACGAGTTTTAATTATTTCTTGATTTTTGCCTATTATTGTGCGGTAGACACAAAAAATTGTTAGAAAAATACTTTTATTGAAATTTTGCGTACATCTGTGAAAATTCATATGAAGTTCGAGTAGAGTGACATACCAACGTGTTAGGCATCACCAGCAAGCATTTACCTGTCATTCAAAGTGACTTTCGGCATTTTTCTTCTCTTATAGTCTCAGTCCTTCCTAAAGTAGCCAAATAATGACGAAACACATGGACGGCCACTTAGGCAGGCTCATGGAAGTTCATGAAATTTCACGGAGGTTCTCGAAAAATAAATTTTTGTTCAGACTTAATGAATTTTATGCTTCCAAGACAAACTGTTTAGGCGTTATTTTGAAGTCCTATCTAGACTCAAAATTTCGTAGAAGACCGTTTTCCAAAAACTGTGAAACTCACCGAGGCCTAGAGCAAAGAAATTGTGAACTAAGAAACCCACTTGACGGACTCTCTTGACATCGAAACACTTCGGATGCGCCCACCACATGAAAAAGTATTTTCTCGGGACTATTTTGAACGGAATAAACCAAAGTTGCCCTAACACCGCTCCTCATCTTTGACAAGTTTCATGCACTTTTCCTAAAACCCACGTTTTACACGGTTTCCACGCTTTTTTGACTATTTTGCTTCGGGGAGCCCTCAGGACGGCTTTGAATTCAGATGGCTCCATATACACTTTTTATCAGGGACACATTTAGAAACTTTTTAGGGGTGGGGCACCAGACTTTTTAATAACTTAGTTTTTTGGACCACCCTAATGTACATGGTTTTTTTTATGAAATTTATTTAATCAAAAAGATAATAATACACAATCTCAGTAAGTAAAATCAACAAAAAAGATCACATGAAGACATTAAATTCACGCCTATCGTCGTAAGTATCACGAATGCAGATTGCGTTGCCTCTCTGGATTGCAATGAACACGCGCTGAAGCAAATAATCTAAGGAGCGAGCTTTTCCAGTGTTCTTCCTCATTAGCTTACCCAGCTTTTTCAGGAAGATCTTTGTCTCAGGACCGATAGAGCCGAAGGTTTCGAAAGCGAGTGAAGTGAAATTGTAGGTGGCTTTCAGGTCAATGTAGTTGTTGTGTTTGTGTCGCTCTGCGTCGTCGGCCGCTGCCCCGATCTCCCGAGATGTACCGTTCAAATAGCTGGCTGCGATCGAAGTCACTATCGTCACATCCCGCAGCACTGACCTACCGCGGCTCCACGGGTAGCTGGTGATACCATCGGGACGTTTTCCATATTTGGAAAGCCGGCAGAAGTGAACGCCATTGAGAATATTTTATTTATCTCGCCATGTCTTGGGTACTTTCTTTTGTTTTTAGAACATGAAAGTCCGTGGTGGCCTTTGGAATCGACCATTTCCCCACAAACACATTGGCGAGGTCGCAAACTTTGTTGCCCAACCGAAGCGCAATTGCTATTCTCGCTTAATCGTTATCTAGAAGAAGTCCTAATTGGTGGGAAGGAACTGCCTGGAGCCACTTGGAAGAAGGTTTTGTGGATGACGCCAGGAGTCGAGCCCGATCGGTTGGACCGCTCAATAAAAACAGCTCGTCGAATGTAGCTTTGGAACGCAGATTATCCCAAGAGCACTGGAGTTGTTTCAACTTATCAGATGTCGGCGTTAGTTAGACTGTTAGACTGTTGAGTCGATCATTTGCAGATTAGTGTTTGCCAAAATACGGTTAGAGAGTTCCTTAGATTGGAATACCGAAGAAAAGTAAGCTGAATGGGCCAGGTCTACTGTACTCCTAATTCCAAGACCGGCCATTGACAATGAAAGCGATGCCTGAGTCCACGACGTGTCGCTGAATTTGTTGTTGGTGATGGGTTCCAGTGTTTGGCGAAAGTAATCATCGATTGCTGACAATTGGGCAATGTGCAGAAAAGCGGCGGTCGTGCGTAGTAGGTATCTGCCAAAAAACCTCTTAAAGAGGAGGTGTGACGCAAGTCTTTATGTCTACTTACAAAAGCTGTGAAATCAGAAAAATGTGACGCATTAATCATCTAAGGTAAAACTTTTTTCTTCCAGTTACAAAACTTCTGGAATCAGAGGGGGGTGACTCATTAAGCTTCGATTCGCAACAAACATTTTGAAACAAAATTATGTTGAGTTCAAAAAATTGCGTCACAAATGCCAGACCCAACGACGAAACAATTTTTCTGTACTTTCAGTTTTTACGCTGCGAAAATTTGACTTTTATTTCTTATCACATCGTTTAGGGTAAATTTAAATTTTTGCGTCTAAAAACTAAGTGTTGAAAAATTATTCCGATGGTGGGTTGCGTCACGGCCCCTTACTACCGTGGGGCCATGATCCTTAGTCTACGAAAAAATTTCTTGTGAATTTTTTGGCGTGTAAGACTTGCGTCACGGCCCCTTACTACCGTGGGGCCATGATATTAATCTTGGCGATGATAAGGAACACCATAAGATTAGCAGCGACGGATGGATGTCGAGCAAAGGGAGCCGTTTACACAATGTTTTCACCGTCTCTAGACTCTTGGACAGCGAATGGCTTATGCCTTCTTCCATGATTGGTGCACCCAACAAATTGAATGATTCGTCCGAGAGCACTTTTATACCAAGTGCCGTTTACTGAGTTTCCCCATCATCGTGCTGAATACGATTCCGAAGAGCGAAGGGAACCCACCGTCCGAACATCGTGAGACTCAATTTGTCTCCTTTTACCAAACTCAACGCCATAGCGAGTTTGTTTAGCGAATTGCTAGGCATTTTGTCGTACGACATACCAAAGAAGCCCCTCAGCAAAAACTTGTAGTCAAAATAGATCAGAGGAAAATCGGCGAAGGAGACATTTCTGGAGCCGTAAGATTTCTTACTTCTTTGGAGGGCATGGCGGACAACATTCCCGAAAATGTAGAAAAATTGAAGTTGAAACATCCGGACGAGAACTTCAACTCAGAGGTGGAATCAATACCGAATTTGGAGGCTTTTGAAACGTCCACCGACCAAATATTGAATGCCATCAAACATTTTCCAATCAGCTCGTCCGGTGGCATCGACGGTCTGAGGCCCCGGCACTTGAAGGATTTGATTTCGTTTTCTTGCGGTGACGCTTCTGTGAAATTTACTGCTACCATAGCTAAGCTAGTCAACATGATCCGATCAGGAAACGTTTTCGACGACATTCTCCCGGTTTTCTACGGAGCTTCACTCATTGCATTGGCGAAAGACAGCGTAGATATCAGACCCATTGCCATTGGTTTGGCTTGGCGCAGACTAGCCGGTAAAATCGGCTGCTTCGCTGTCAAGGTGCCCTTGTCACAAACGTTGAGCCCAATTCAGAATGGGGTTGGTGTTCGTGGTGGTTCAGAGGCGATGGTTCACGCGGTTCGCTCATTCGCTCGGGCAAACCATCTCGTCCCGACATTAGTGATCAAACTTGACTTCCGAAACGCTTTCAACGAGATCTTTCGAAAATTTCTTCTGAACGAAATCAAAACGACAGCCCCCTCTCTGTTCTCGATGTTGCAGCAAGCGTATCGATGCCGAGCAACCTCTTCTTTGGCGACGCCATCATACGATCGAAGCGGGGTACTCAACAGGGTGATCCATGTGCTCCGGTAGCCTTCAGTGTTGGGTTGAAGCCATTGACTCACTCAGTGCAATCCCAGCTGAATTCATGGTTCTTGGACGATGGCATCATAGGCCACGCTTTTCCCACAATTTTGGGCGATGTCCGTAGAGTCCTAACCTTCTGCGATGATTCCGGCCTATCTTTGAATACCAGAAAATGCGAAGTTCACTTCATCAATTCATCTAATGAAGAGCAGCAGTTCATGCTGGAAGAATTGAACAAGTTTTGTTCCATGTCGACCAATCTCCTTGAATTCATTACCATAGTTACAATGAGTGTGGTTTACAGTTGGACGAATTTACATCGAAGACATTCCGTAGTATATCTCAAGATGCAGTTGGAATTTGTTGGCGGGCCGCCCGACTGACTAGACCCGAACGTGAATCAATCGTCACATTCGTTTTTTTCGGGTCGGATCGGGTTTGGAGACTTCAAATAACAAAATCCGACCCGACCCGAAAAAATAATTTCATTCAATTATTTTCTCAAAAATAATCTCAAAAAAGGAAAAATCATCAAAACACATCGCTATCATCAGTCACATCATCATCCCCGTTGTACAATGCATCAAAATGCTCTTTGAATCTCTCCAAGACATCATGTTTTGCAGTAAGCAACGTTCCGTTTACTGCTTTGCATATGATTATTCGGGGGTTGAATCCTTTCCTTTGATTGTTTATACGTTTGTAGAACTTTCGTGACTTATTTGCGCTACACAATCTCTCTAGCTGAAGTAGCGTCCTATCTTCGAGCTCTCTCTTCTTGCGGCGGTGCAAACGTTTTTCCTCCTTCCTCAGTTCTTTGTATCTCGCATCTGCAGTCACTTTTTGTTCTCTCGTACTTAATCGCGCAGCGTTTTTACGTTCTGTAACATCAGCACACTCCGCATCAAACCAGGTATTAAAGTCATTAGGGCTCTGATATCCTAAGGTGTTGGTCGCTTCTTGTTTGATTACTTCACTCAGCGATTCCCAGTCGAGAGGAGTATCATCTGGTTGAGCTTGTTGAAGTTGTTGAAGCTTTGTGCTAATGTTTTCAGCATATGTCGCCGCTATCTGTGCTTAGTTTGTCCACTGCAAAACGTCTCACAGTTTCTCGTTGGCCATTATGAAACCGGGCAAGATGTGATCGCAGTGTTGACACCACAAGATACTGATCAGAGTCGACATTTGCTCTCCAGCATGTTTTGACGTCAATTACATCAGTAGGTGTCTTCCGCTAATCAATAGGTGGTCGATTTGATTAGATGACAAGTTGTCATTGGGGTGCTTCCAGGTAGGTAGATGTCTGCTTTTATGTTGGTGGAAGGTACTTTTCACTACAAGGTTTCTTCCAGCCGCGAAATAAATCATGCGCTGTCCGTTTTCATTCGTTTCATCATGCAGACTGTATCTTCCAATTGTTGGTCTGAACACTTCCTCTTTACCCACTTTGGCGTTGAAATCTCCCAAAACGATTTTGATGTCGTGTGCCGGTAGTTCATCGTAGATATTTGCAAGCAGTTCATAATATTCGTCCTTGACTATGTCTGACGATTCATTATGTGGCGTGTGTACATTAACTAGGGAGTAGTTCTTAAAACAGCCTTTAATTCGTAGCACGCATAATCGCTCGTTGACCTTTCGGAAGTTTTGAGCCAGGTGTTCCAATTTTCTAGCTACCAGGAAGGCAGTACCAAGTACATGGTCTCGACTTTTGCTGCTTTGAAAGGTGATGTAGCCATTATAGCGGGAAATATGTGGGTCTTTATTATATCCGCTCTCTTGAATAGCTGCAAAGTCGACTTTGCTCCCCACCTACTCCCGGGTCGAAATTGGGGTGGTTACAAACGTCGTGGTAAACGCATAAGAAGAACCTCGTACGCAGCCCAGCCGAGACCAATTCTCCTCTTAATCTCTGACGTTTGATTTTAGAGACCGAGCTTCACTTCATTTCCCAGATACTTGTACGAATTTACAATTCCTATCTCCGCATTGCCATTTCAGCGTATTCATCTTTAGACCAATTTTTGTGAGCTGTTGTATTATCGATTCTAGCTATTCCATGTTCGTTGTCATCAAAGCAATATCGTCGGCGAATCGAAGGTTGTTGAGAAATCTACCATCATGCCCGGAACGGTAGCGGAGGGCGTGACACAGTCCCCACACCCTAAAAAGGAAGTCTACAAACTCAAAAAACGCCATACAAAAGCCTTTGGGACAAGGAGCCATATATACGCGAACTTTTGAGTTTTTTCCTCCGCTCTCTCCCTCCAAATTATTTTAAAACATAACCATCGACCCGTACGTATCAGAATAGATGTGACAAACAGATTAGATGTAGCAAATAGAACAAATCTTGCAAAAAGACTCGAACGTGTCATAATTTAGTAATAAGCAAACAATCCAAAGTTTTATGTACTTTTATAACTATAAGAACTTCAAAGATCCATAGAAATTACCCAAGGTAATGTCAAAGACCCTACCTACTCTTCAACTTTGCCTTTGGAAGCAACTTTCTACCTCTTACAGTTCTAGAGATATGGAACATCCCTCCCAATTCTAGAAGTGGTCCCAGGATTGAGGCATTTTTACCCAAAACCCTGAAACACGAGTACCCTAAAATTTCATTCTCTACAACTTGGCTATGGCAGTGAATCTCCACATTGCATAGTTAAGGAAATAAACACTATGTTTTGCTATGTTATGAATTAGAACAACTAGACAGTTGGTTTCATCGGGAAAGTTATTAGATTGGTGAAAAGACAGCCTGAAGACCGAAACTTTTTTACTTCGGAATTTTTTTTTCGTCGAAAATTTTTGTTCGTCGAAAATTTTTTTCATCATAAATTTTTTTTCGCCGTAAACTTTTTTCGACAGAAATTTTTTTTGCCAGAAAATTTTTTTATCGGAAATTTTTCTTCGCCGAACATTTTTTTCTCCAAAATTGGTTTCTTTTTTCTTCCAAAATGGATTCAAACTAAATGATTTTATCTTATCACGAAAGTTGGTATGGTAGCTGTGTGAAGTGCCGTAACGCCAAATTTCGTTCCTACTTCCAAAACTACTGATTTCATAACAAAAAAGGTAAAGTGTGTTTAGTTATAGTTATAGTTTTTATACGCAAAAATTTAAATTTACCCTAAACAATCTATGCAATAAGAAATAAAAGTAAGCCCCGCCTTCGCTTTATCCTTAATTCCGCCTCCAGCAACAATCTAAAAATGTCGCTCACATTTCGAGCCATATCGCCCAAACGAGGCCGGTGCACACAAAAAGTTGAAATATCTCAACTTTTTATATCAACGTGTACACTGTACACACAAACTTGAGATATCTCAACTTTTTTCATACCAATGTGCATTTCACTCCAGTGCACTTTGGTACCAAATGTTGAAATTTTCTCATATTTGTATGGATTTTTGAGAAAATTTCAGAATTCGGGCCCATAGTGCAGTGCAGCGTGCGAACCTTCAGATATCTCAAGAAAATCTTGAGATACCTCAAGGGCATTTTCTTGAGTTGAGCCAAATTCACCGACATTCAAATGACCACCTAAATTCCAGCATTTCGCTGCTAACGGACTTCAAAGTTGCGAAAGAATAAATTCCCAGACAACAATTGACCCCACGAAATGTACATAAAGTGCCATCGGAAAATGTGCTGATCCCATTTATTGTGCTCCAGATGCAGCACATTTAATGTATATTAAAAAGCGCCCTTACCGTTCTTTGGAACGTGAAGTGCATTTAATGTACATTAAATGTGAATTACATGCACACCTAATGTACACTTAAAACACTTTGAATACACAACTAAAGTACCTTTAATGTACTTTTTAGTGTGAATTACTAGCACATTTCACGTACATATAATGCTATGTAAGAAAAGAAAGGAAAGTTTAATTTAGTTTTCCGACTTTTCTATTTCGGTTTTTCTTATTCTGATGATCGCTACGTCCTCCATCTACATTTTTTTTATGCCAAGCTCTCATTTTTTTATTAGAAAAATTTCTGGCATTTGCGGGGCTTGAACCGAAGACCCTCGGCATTATGAGTCGACTGCTTTACCGATTGTGCCACCGGACACTTATGTGTTGGTGTGTTAAATTTGTATTAAATGTAAATGTACATTAAATGTACTTTTTTTGTACTGAGAGAAAAAGTTTTGGAAGATATGCTAGTAAATGAAAATTAAACAAACTCCACAGAGTGTTATTTAAACTTATTTGATCGAACTTACTGTAGCGGTTGTACTTATAAAAAGGTTTTATATCCCTGCGCACGTTAATGCTGCATTCAAATTATTGTATCATCTTCATTGTTTAATTTTTATTTGAAATTGATTTTATGCGAAACAATAATAAATCTATTCCCCGTTAGCTTTTTTCTTTGTACACATTTTTCTTTTTTTTCTTTTAAAATTCAATACTTTTTTAATGTTACCCAACCAAAAGCAGCCGTGATTGTTGGCTGGGTATCAAATTGTAAACCCAACCAACAACAAATGAATTTTTACGAATCAATAAACTTCTTGGTTGACCTGCAATTAGTTAAGACGCATTTATCATTTGCTAATATCGTATACTAACAGTGATATCCATTCGCGGACTAAAAATATACATTTATGAAAAAATAAGATGTGCAATAATTTCGAGCTTTAATGGCACAAAAAATGTGCCTTTTATTTACATCGAAAATGTACTACATCACAAGCACATTTTTGGTACATTCAGTGTGATAAGAATAGTGTACACCTTATCATGCACATAAAATGTGCGAAAAATGTACTTGTGATGTAGTGCAATAATTTCGAGTTTTAATAGCACAAAAAATGTGCCCTTTATTTCCATCGAAAAATGTAACTGCATCACAAGCACATTTTTGGTACATTAAATGTGATAGGAATAGTGTACACCTTATCACGCACATAAAATGTGCGAAAAATGTACTTGTGATCTAGTGCAATAATTTCGAGTTTTAATAGCACAAAAAATGTGCTTTTTATGTACATCGAAGTATGTACCACTTTACAGGCACATATTTTGTTCATTTGTTGTACATAATCTCAAAAACATTGAATTTTGCACATTAAAAAGTGTGATCTGTGTTATCTGGGAAAGCTTCAGATGAAATCATGAATCATGCCTGGTTTTTTAATGTCTTAAAGAGGGGACTGGTGCTCAATCAATTTCATACAGAAATTATGTGGAACGAAGTAATAAGTAAAAACTAATTTGATTATATGCTCGTATAAGAGAGCAAACTTCCTGCAAATGATTCATAAATCTGACTCGGAGGCATGTCACTAAAATCTAATTACATCATGCAAACATAATCTGAATCCTTGCTTCATGGCACTTAAACTCAATTTTGATTTTATCGACGGAAATTGTTCATCATTTCATATCAAAAAACAACTCATTCATGCTTTGAATGGAATCCACGAGCACGAGCTATGTCTCATTGCTTGTTTTATTCGAATATTTTATTACGAAACTGTTGATTAAAATTTTAAATCATTAAATTTACATAAAATGTACTGCACATTAGTACGTTTCCGGGAGTCTCTTCAAAAATATATGAAAGTTTCAAGCATTACATTTTGGAAGCACTTCATAATTTTTGTCCGTTTGGCTTAATGAATTTTAACCATTTTATTAATTAATAAATTGAATATTTCTGGTCTTCTTTTGTCTATGACGAATGTTTCAATGATTTTTGAAAATTCCGAAGCATTGATGGAAACGAAATAAAAATGTGAAAGAGTCTTTGAGTTTCGTAAATTGAATTTCGATTGCAATAAAATCATTTCTGCTAATTGAAATTATGCTTTTAATGAAAATTAAGTGAAATCAAGCGATGAAAAAAGTTCACCAACTTTTATTTTAGTTGTTTTAATATGAACGAAACTAATTGAAGCTTTTGGGTTTCTGTTGTTTATGTATTGAAATTAGCAAGTTAATTAAAATATCACAATTGTGTTCACACCAGAACATTTAAATCGAAATATGAAGAGATACATAAGATCCGTACTAAGTACACGGAGAATTTAAGGTTTATTCCTTTAAGTTTGTTACTAACTTACTAATTACTTACTTACTTAACCGCCACTTGGGTTGAGACATATGAAAAAACCGGTGTTTATTCTTCAACGTTATAATTGCAACTGAACTGTAACAATAAATTTTGTTCTTCTCCTTATCAATAAAATTGTTGACTCTACATATTATTCAAGCGTTTAGATTATTCTAAACATTCTCCCCTCCATGACAATTAATTGAACAAATTCAAATATAATTAGTTGTCATTAATATAAAAAGCAATTTGTTGTTCATTGTAAAAAATTCAAAATTATAAATTGCGCTTAACTTACAAACCAATGTCCAACTCATCGGATCTTAAATCTAGTCAATACATCACAACAAAAACCTTTTCAAAGGTAGAGTGTGACGCAGTCCGTAAGTCCGCTTCCAAAATTAATGATATCGCTTGAGGTGACGCTATCGCTGATAATACGCAGAAGTTCGTATGAGTGGTACCTTGTGTTAAAAGTTTTGATTTCCTGAAAAAATTAGAGCGTTTTCTTTGAAACAAAATTAAGTTTTGTTAAAAAAAATTGCGTCACAAATGCCGGATCCACCAGCGGAATAATTTTTCAATACTTTCAGTTTTTACACGCAAAAATTTAAATTTACTCTAAACAATCTACGCAATAAGAAACAAAAGTCAAATTTTTGCAGCGCAAAAACTGAAAGTACAGAAAAATTATTTCGTCGTTGGGTCCGGCATTTGTGACACATTTTTTTTTAACAAAACGTAATTTTGTTTCAAAGAAAGCGCTCTAATTTTTTCAGGAAATCAAAACTTTTAACACAAGGTCCCACTCATACGAACTTCTGCGTATTATCTGCGATAGCGTCACCTCAAGCGATATCATTAATTTTGGAAGCGGACTTACGGACTGCGTCACACTCAACCTTTAAAAAGGTTTTTGTTGTGATATCAGTCGTTTTGGAAGTTTTCAGTTGTTAAAAAAATTTCTATTTTTTGAAAAAAAATTTCTCAAAAAAGAAAATTTTTTTAGAAAAAAGTTCTCATCTCTCAAAAAGAATTTTCTCCAAAGAACATTTTCGTTCTACTCTCCGAAAAATTTTCTCTCCGAAAAAAATTTTCTCAGGAAAAAATTTTCTCTGAAAAAAAATTTTCTCCAAAAAAAATTTTCTCCGATCTATCGATTTCGACGAAAAAAAATTTTTGGCGAAAACTTTCGCCTCAATTTTGACCAACTTCTGCGCCTCGGCGACCCCACTTTCTATTCATCAAAAAAATTCTCCTCACCAATCTCTATAACTTTCCCGAAGAAACCAACATTCTAGCTATTCTAATTCAGAAGATAGCAAAAAATTCAAGATGGCGTCACTTTGACAGCTGGCTGCCATTTTCTAATGATACCAAAAAGTTCTCCTGATGAATCTCTATAACTTTCTAGAAGAAACCGTCTCTATACGTAGTGTCATTGCGGAGCTAAAATTCGAAAACAGAAAAAGCATAAACGAAAATCCAAGATGGCGCCGCTATGACAGCTGGCAACCATTTTCTAATGATACCAAAAAATTCTCCTGATGAAACTCTATAACTTTGTAGAAGAAACCGTCTCTCTAAGTA
>CM055404.1:140055701-140070739 GCA_029228625.1 Pseudolycoriella hygida
TAGGCCAAGGGGTAGACCAAGGAGAATGTTTATCGATTCAATTAAATCAGATTTAGAAGTTAGGGGACTTTCTCTGGGCGAACAAACCATCTCCTTGGGGGGCGATAGGAGGGCATGGAGGACGATAGTTCACCAATCTGGGGTTGCGACAGAAAGACCTCACACCGGAAGGTACTAACGGTCTATAAAGTTTGATGATGATGATGATGCATTCGCTGTCGATGTGTTAGTATCATGTATAAGTTGGCTAAGGCCGTGCAAAGTATAAAAACCTTGCCAACCGGTTTTATCAAAAGATTTTTTGTTGAAACTGGTGTGCATGGTTTTTATACTTTGTGCTGCAGTCCATTTCATGCATTAAAGCATCGTACTGAATAGACGTGTATATCAGCGACACTCGGAGCTTCGCTAATCGAGCGTACATTTTATATACTATATGTCTACAGTGAGCGGTATTGTTGTGTTGCACTGTCAGTATATACGTGTAACATGTCATGGCGGCCCTGTAGTTTTTAAAACGAACATATGAGCGTTTTACTTCGTTTGTTTTCAATATATCTGCCCTGTGAGTACTGGCGTAAGTATGTCTCGTTTACTCACATAGCACATCAAACTGATTCAATTAAAAGTCACCAAAAAAGGTATCACTGTCATCACCGGGTTACCGCTAGCTATTACAATCGAATTGCATAGGGCTAATTCCATCTGTAACCCATACATTGTCGCTACCATGTCACTGGGGAACGAATGTGTTTTGTCTCATGTTAATATAAATCACATTGAAAGAGTGAAAGAGATGAATTTCGTTACCCAGGTGACGGTACCGATGGAATTGTCCATAGACAATGTAGTTACATACCATTATCGTAACAGACGCGTATGCAAGCCTTACTCTTGAATACATTCAATATGGGGCCCGCATTATGTCTGATAGGTAGATAGGGGCCATTCACAAAGCAGTTTTTGACCTCCTCTCCCCTCTCGCGCATGTTTTCATACACTCATACACTAAGATGTATATGGCAGCATACGGATACCGACAAAATTCATTCTTGACGAATCAAATCGAATCGAAATAAATAACATAAATAAATGAATGATATACTAGATTGAAACGATTATTTTTGCATCGATTTCGATGTACAAGGTATTTTTATGTTTTGTGCAAAATTGGCAATTATAGGCCCCGATGTGATAAAATTATGGTATAAAGGCACATAATCACGTAATAATTGTCTCGGTAGGTAATATTCGTCCCTTGAAATTTAACAAACCTCGACTATAATAATTACGCGACTATATGCCTTAATATATAATATACAATACAATATACTCCACTGAGTATAAGTCAAACTGTAAACACGTACCTTCCCTGCGTAGCTGTTGTTAATTTAATTAAATTGTCAATTCGCATAGTTTCGTCATTAATTTTGATTTGTCTGAGAGTTTGTGTGTGGTCCTTCCGCTGTACATTGCATTGTGTCGATAAATCCGTGCGTAAAGCGATAAAATTGGAATATTTGCTATTTGTTTTCGCGGTTATCAGTGATCTAACACACTGCGTGTAGAAACATATGTTACACGACATGTCATCTATCTGTCACAATTCTCTTTGTATGAAGCCGTCTTAACACACATAGCCGCGACCAATATAAGATCTTTCATAACATCAACTTTACCGACGACCGCAACAATACAACCGTGCCATTAAGCGCCCACCATCAGCCGGGACAATTATTGGTGTGAGCCCATTGCACTAAAACGTAATAGATTCGGCGCATCAATTCAAAACTCCGCACTGTAACATGGATTCCGATGACTCCGATAGCGAAACAGAACACATCTGCCCGATTTGCTCGCGAATTTTCCCAACATATGCCGGAGTTCGAACTCATTGGAGAGTTCATTCTGCTGAGGAAATACGAATAGCCATTGAGTCAAAGTCCACTCCTCCTTCAGCTGATGACACCAACGCGTCAACACAACAACAGGTACCCGATGCGTATAAATGCTTTGAGTGCGGCTTTGACGCCAAAAATGAACCTACTTACGTAATGCACTTAAAGTCTCATCAACAGCCCTCAAGCGATAACACTCCACCACAGTTTTCGGCATCAAATATTGAGTTTATGGAATATGTGTCTGAATTGAAGCGAACCTACAACATAGTTAAGAGGATTCCTAAAGGAGCCAGATATGTGGTGGCTAACGATTACTCTCGCTTGATTAATAAGTGCCTTGAGTCGAATGCGGTCGCCGACTGGAAAGAGTTAATGCTGTTTGCGTTCAAGTCTCTCCGTTTACCGGAGAAACGATCTAACTCTTCATTGGTACAAACGATTAAGCAAAACTCGAATACGTCAGTTCTACCAACGCTCAGCTACAGACCGTCAAATAAGCAATCGTCTTTGAGCTCTAGAGTGGAAGCTAAATTAGCAGACTTCGACATACGAGGAGCAGTTAAGCTCATGAGTTCAACCGACTCCCTTGCGACGGATTCAAGCGCCACTTTTGACCAGCTCTTGAATAAACACCCAAGTCCTTCACGAGAACAGATTTTTCCAGGTGAGCCAGATGAATCTATACAACCCCTTCAAGCAGACACTGGCATGGTTCAATCTGCTATCTGCTCATTTGCAAACGGTGCCAGCGCTGGGTCCGATGGTCTGCGTCCACAACACCTAAAAGACATTATCTCCTTGTCCGCCGGGGAGGCTGGGAAGAGAGCGCTCGATTCGATTACTAGGTTAAACAACTTCTTGCTAGCCGGAAAACTAAATGAAGATATATGTGAGCTTCTTTACGGAGCCTCACTCTGCGCCTTAGTTAAAAAAGACGGCGGCATTAGGCCTATTGCAATCGGCACCACGATCCGGAGACTGACATCAAAAATCGCTTGTTTTTCTGTAAAGCCAGACATGATCGACTACCTGCTCCCCAAACAGATCGGCTTCGGCGTTAAATATGGCTGTGAAGGGGCTGTACACTCCGTTAGAACATATATACGAAATCCGAACAACCGGTCCAAGCTTATCCTGAAGGTTGACGTGAAGAACGCTTTCAACAGCGTAGAAAGGGACATAATGTTGAAGGAAATCAAGAACAGAGTTCCACAGCTTTACCACTACCTGCGACAGTGTTATTTGAAACCTACGTTCCTATCGTTCGGAACCAAGATAATTTCATCACAAGTGGGAGCTCAACAAGGGGACCCAGCAGGCCCATTAATCTTCAGTCTTGCGATCCACCCTTTGATTTCACAGTTGAACACTGAATTGAACATTTGGTACCTCGACGATGGTACGGTCGGCGATTTACCTCACGCTGTTCTATCGTCTCTTGCAACTATAAAACAAAAAGCCAAACAGCTAGGCCTGGAGCTGAATGCCGAAAAATGCGAGATTTTCTTTTGCAGTGGTCAAGCTGATCCAAGCGTTATCAGTGAATTCGAGGCTCTAGCCCCCGGAATCCGAGTTGTCAGCGAGGATGAATTCGAGCTGTTGGGCGCTCCTATGTTGGAAAGCGGAATGAAGACGTTTATCAAGAGAAAGCTTGAGAAAATGCATGTACTTATAAGCAGGCTCTCTTCCCTCCAGCACCACTACGCTTATTTCATTTTGAAAAATTGTCTGGCTATCCCTAAGCTTGTATACTTGTTCCGTTGCACCCCATTGTGGAAATTCCCAGATCTGCTCCGACAATTAGACTTGGACATGAAATCAGCACTGGAGACAATAACTAATGTCCAGCTGGACCACCCCCAATGGATTCAATCAAGCCTCCCAGTTAACTTCGGCGGACTAGGCATCCGTTCTATGCTGGATATTTCGCTACCATCCTTCCTATCTTCGGTATTTGGCGTTAAAGATATCGTGTCTACATTAATCAATTTACGGGACCACGAATCTGAAATTTCCTACTTTACGGAAGCTTTGTCAAGGTGGAACGAGGTAAACAACAACACGTTACCCGAAGATCTGCGTTCACAATTTTACTGGGACCAAATCAACACCATTAGAATCGTATCAGAAATTACATTTCCTGACAAAACCGAGCACTTTCGCTTTCAGTTGCTTCAAAACAAGATGTCAGGAGCGTGGTTAAACGTCGTTCCGAGCCCCAACATCGGTACGCTGCTGAATAATGATATCTTTCGTACTTGCGTCGGCTTACGCCTCGGAACAAAACTCTGCCACCCGTTTGTATGCGCTTGTGACACACCCGTTAATTCACTTGGGAGACACGGCCTCCATTGTAAAAAGAATTATGGGAAATATTTCCGCCACGCAGAACTGAACCGTATCTTGCACCGAAGCTTGGCCTCAATCAACATGAGTTCCTTGTTAGAACCCCCCGGACTGTTCCGAGATGACGGTAAGAAGCGCCCAGACGGCATCACTTACACCGCCTGGAAAAAGGGCAGAGCGCTGGTGTGGGATGCGACCTGCGCAGATTCCTTGGCTGCATCGAATATGGTCGGCAGAATAAAGCATCCGGGCATGGCTTCGGAAATGGCCGCATCTCGGAAGCACAACAAATATTCTAAACTCGAAAAGAGCTATAATTTCGTCGCATTCGCTGTAGAATCTCTAGGCCCCTGGTCGAAGGAAGCGGTGGACCTTTTATACACGATTGGCTCCCACCTGATCCGCACTACTGGAGAACCGAAGTCAAGACAGTATTTATTTCAAAGAGTGTCACTCGCCATCCAGCAAGGCAATGCGATGTGCATCATCTCCAACATTCCAAAAAGCGCCCCAATGGAGGAAATATATTTCGTTCAATAGATTATCATCTTTCCACACTAAATTCCTGTTCTTCGTCCTTCTTTTTTTTTCTCTTTTGTAATTACATTTTAACTAAATCCAAACGAAATTTGTAGAATGAATTGGAATTAAAAACTTTATATACAATAAAGGCCAGTTCATTTGAGATTAGTTTGATTCTCTCTCGAATCGCACGGGTTACCATAATTCTATTAAATGAATGTCCATTTGTTGTAGAGAAGCTTTTGTTACAGTACTCTATTGTTTCCCTTACTTTCAACGATCGTGCACACTTTCAACCGGACAATCAAGTTTTAAAAACGCGATATGTATTTGTACATTAATTTTGGCTTATGTCTTTTTTGCGAACAGAAATTCAAGGTTAAATTAGAAACTATTTAATGATACATTAATGATAATTTCATCAGCACCGCAAATATTGTCCATTACAGTTAACAGGAAATAGTTTCGTTCGATCGAAACTCGTGATGTGCAGTCGTGTAATTAGATCAGTAGTTTTTCACATCTCGCGCTAGCCGTAGTAAAAAAGTGTTCGTTGCGGGAATCGAAATGCTGATTCCAATTTTAAAATCAAACGTTGCAAAATTCCTATCTGTTGTCGATGTTGCTTTTGCTTTTATTGTTGTGGCTCCGTTGGTCGTTACATTTTGGTCAACAACATGGAAGCTTTATGACTTATTTATATTTCCCAACGATCCTGTTATCAGCGGTGTCATTTCTTGGCTTTTTGGATTTTGTGGCCAAATGGTTCTAATGTTTTACCAAGATTCCATTAAAAAACTATTCTATTTCGAGAAAATGAATTTTTTAAGCATTTTAATTTTGAAATTTCACGCGCTTTTCTTGGGACATACATTTGTAAGCTTTTGGCGTGGAGTGTGGAGCTTCGTTGATGCCACATCGTCAATAGGTCTCGGTGTTGTTGGTTTGAATATCATTCAAAATATCATAGCACTTATGATTTTAAGAACATTTAGAAATACACTTGTACCGCCATTTATCGTATTGACCGACAAACAAGAACAGTACGGTATGAGGACCCCACTACAAAAGTCTGTAAGGAACGAATTTTGAATTTCATGAGCGAATATGTTTTTATTTGTTAATTTTAATTTGAGAAAGCTAACGGAAATTATGCCTTTCTCGCTGACTGCTTAATGGCAATGTTTGTGGAAATGTTGGTAGCATTTATTTGGCATGACTTTTGGTTTATACACAATTTATTCATTCTTCCGGACGACCTCTTTTATTCGGCATTAACATCGCTGGTGAGCTTACAAATTAGTTACCTTCCATACAAGAATAGAAATGGAGCTGTTTTCCACACTGTGTGTGACATAATGTGAGAAGCAAAAAGCGTAGAAGAAGCGTAGTAGTGAGAAGCTAAGATTCATCTTTTTGTATTGTTGCGAAAGCAGATACTTTTTGTTACTAGAAAAATAGTGACGAAATAGTAATTTATGAAGCAAGTTGAGAAAAGTGCTACTTTTTGTCCACAGACGTTCAACGTTTCATGGTACAATTTGCGAAGAGTCAAATTTGTTACGACTTTTACAAAGAAATGCAACTATTCGTAACACGGTATAATGACTCGTTTTCTCAGCAAGCATGAGATCGCACGTACGCGTTGGCGAGGCTTAAGCCAATGTACACATCGAGTGGGAAATGGCGTGTATTGAAAGTTATTTGTGTGTCTGTTTTGGACGACTGATTTTAGGCAGAGGTCCAAAATCGAGAGAAAATGATAAAAATTACCCTTAATTTTGGCCCCGAAGCATGAAAAAGTTTTTTTTTGTAATACGTGAGAGTGTTTTGGTACATATGCAGCGAAAAGCAGTTTTCGCTCACAAGTGATAGAAAAAAAGTTATTTCTTAGAAAGGGGGCATGCATAAATTATGAGACGCTTGCTTTAAAATCCTCAAATTGGTCAGAGATTTTGTTTATAATATTCTGGCTGTCCCCCCAAACACTACCCCCAATCTATTGCTATTACTATTGACTTTTGTTTATAATTTACATGAACAAAAAATCCAAGATTAATGTGAAAAATGCAATCGTACACATGCTATGATCATGATAGAACATTTTCATGCAAAATTTGTAGAGTGTTTTTGTTCGGAATCTGACGTTTTGTTCGGCTGCGCGAAAAATAGTATACATCACTTGGATCCCACGGTGGTAGAAAGGTCCCCCTCGGGCTCCGCAGCGCTCCACCCTCGGGCTTGACATTTTTCCCACCTGGGTCTAAATGCACCATTTTAGCTCCTTGTGATGAAATCTACTATTTTGTCACAACATGTCATACATGTAGTACCAAAAAAAAGGATAGCATCGCTGCCATCTAGAATAGCGTTAATAGTAATTGAATTCAATTCGGTTATTCGAATAACGTGTTATACAAAAAACTTTTCTAATTCGGTTATTCGGCGATGTTACCACATAAAACGAAAAAAAATCATTTTGAAGGTACGGTTACAAATTACAGTAGATACAACTTCGATTGCCGGACCAAAGAATTCTATTGTTCTCCAGTGACGGATAATCGAAGTTGCACTGTATGCCAGTGACGATACGTGGCTGTCAATCTAATGACTAGAGAAAAGTTTTCTCATCCCCTTCTGTCGGTTGGCTGGCATTGTTCTCGTGGTACACTGCAGGTCAGGTAAGCGTAGAGCGCTACACTGAAATTTTTTGGATTTTAATATGCTGCATGAAAATGCATGTAGATGTATTATATGCGACTGAGCTTAATAAATAGCTTCCTGTGGAAATAATATACAACTTGTAAAATATACGCAGCATGTCGCTAACGTTAAAATCCAAACATTTTCAGTCTACATTTCAACCTTGCGACTAGCGTTTAACACTGGGTGAAGAAGTGCTTTGTCCATCGTTCTGGCGGTCTACCCGTTGGCCGTTTTGTTGGTGGACAAATTCGATAAAACGGGCAGTGGGGACGAACTTGCAATGGACCGTTCAGAATGGAGGAAGAGAGAGGAGACCTACATTCAGCAGTGGATATCAACAGGCTAAACAGGAGGAGGAGGAAGAAGTGTTGCAACAATTATGATCTTCAAGCTGAATGATAAATTCAACAAAGCTCATTCATTTTTATTTAGAGTATACTCACGGCATGGAGCTGCGGTAATTCGTCCATAAAGGGCATCACAGACAAACGTAATAAAAACAGCGGTTCGAGTAACTAATCGGAAGTCTTAGCACTTTCAGAGAAAATTCAAATACGGACAATCAACGTTGATGTACCGCACTTTAAAGAACCAAATTTAGGCTTCTAATTGCCCCCTATTAATATATTTCCTTTACACCGCTTCATGTATTGTCATTGTGTTAATCATCTAAAATTACAACTCAACGATCTAAGTTTAAAAAAAAAATAAACTTTAAATTGTGAAATCTATCCGAAACAATTATCGCTTAAAATAAAACTGACATAACGCTGAAATGTGCGCCAAACAATGAATTCGAACATTTGTGGACAGCCCACAGATTGCCACACATTACCGTACATATCAACATGCATACAAAGCGCTTGGAGTGCGCCCACTTTGCTTGTTCGAATTGTTCGGCGCACATTTCGGTGTTATGTCAGTTTTATTTTAAATAATTGTTTCGGCCTTTCACAATAAAAATTTCATTATTTTTTTTTTTTTTTTTTTGCCATAGATTGGCGAGTTGTAATCGTTGATTGTCCAAATTTGTATTTGAGTTTTCTCTGAAAGTGCTAGGTTTAGTTCTACTAGAACCGCTGTTTTTATTACGTTTGTCTTATTTTGATGCCGTTTTTGGACGAATTACCGCAGCTCCCATGTAGCATATAATAGTCACAGCCATGACACATATAGACTGGGCTTACGTAACCAAAAATGAAAATACTTGATTTGTGTGTTGGATGCACATCACTCTGATTTGTTCTGCTGAAAATATGTAATTCACATAAATTTTACGCACAGCTGAAAACAAACGATCAGTTTGAATTGTCGATCTCAGCGATTCTAAAACTCCTTTTCATCGCATATATTAAGCGTTCACATATAATAAAAAAAGATATGAAAGGCAGTGTAAGAATTAATGAGATCGACAATTCAAATTGCTCGTTTGTTTTCACCTCAATCCACCTAAATTTACAGACTACACATTTCGCATTTCATTTTTGATTCATGTAGTGTTATTTTTTTGACAAACACTGCCAGTGGGAGGCTTATACGGCTTGTAGGCAACTGGCTAAGGATCTAGTCAAGGAAGTGAAAAACTGCGAGGGGAAGAAGTTTGGGAGGAATTGTAAAAGGCAGCGGTTAGAAATTTTGGTCGAAAGTGTGAATCCAAAGTGTGAAAGAGGGATGTAGTGGCATTTTGGATAAAGATGACGGGTTAATTACGGATAAAGGTGAAGTCTTGAAGACTTGGGATTGCTTTCAAGATTTATTTACATCTGTCAATCAAGTAGAAGAAAATGATAGGGAGGCAGGTCCTAGTTCGGGTTTGGCGGAAGAAATTACGCTGGATGAGTTTTCCCTCATGGTCAGCAGATTGAAGTAATATCCGCAGGGGTGGATGAAATCAGGACAGAATTTATTAAGTATAGCAGATCAGGTGGGATCCAATGGCTTTGTAGGATTTTTAACTTGGCCTTGAAGTCTTCTACAGTACTATACCTGCTGACTGGAGCTTCCATTCGGTGTTACGAGGGTTGCACTGAAATTTTTTGCAATCTGGTACTAACAGTAGTGCCATCATGCTGTCAATGACGTTTTCGTAAAATTTACAATTTTCTGAGATAAACGTCGTTGTCAGATCGAAAAAACGTTAACTCGTTTTGTTATGCCATCGTTTTGAAAAAGAGTCTATTTGTATGTGAAAATTTTCGTCATTTTTTCCCGCCGCCATTTCTAGAACTAACAGCATGACAGGATCCCGTTCTTTCATCCTTTTTTAGTCATAAACACTTAGCAACACAACGCTATATTACTTTGCTCTCCAAAACAATGCAGTAAGGCTATCTCGTAAAACATCATTTTGTATGAAAATAGGGTAGGACCCGTTTTCAAAACGATGGTATAACAGAACCAGTTAACGCTTTGTCGATCTGTCAATGGCGTTTATCTTAGAAAATGTTAAATTTTACGAAAACGTCATTGACAGCATGATGGCACTACTGTTAGTACCAGATTGCAAAAAATTTCAGTGCAATCCTCGTATTGCTCCAATTTATAAAAAAGGCAACCGTAGGGTTTGCAGTAATTACAGGGGAATATCGCTTTTGAGCGTGGTGGGTAAGCGCGAGTTTACTTGTTGACCGGAATAGCAATATACTGGAAGGTGTACTGTATGAGATTCAGGGTGGTTTTAGGCCTCTGAGAGGGTGTCAGGATCAGATTTTCTGCCTCAGACAGGCTATCGAAAAGCTTTATGCTGCATCGAATTGGAAAAGAAATTTGACCGGGTACCAAGGCAGAAGCTTGTCGGGGTTCTTAGCTAGTACGGTATCAATGGGAGTTTACTGCGTGCCATTAAGAGTAAGAATGGATTGCGAAATTAGTGATTCTTTCGAGGTTAATGAGGGCTTTCGTCAGGTTTGCTGTTTTTCCTCGCTTCTGTTCATAATTTTCATGGACCAAATCATCAGCAAACTTGCAGGGAAATTCCGAGGTGGGTGAGGAAATGATGAAAATCCTGTCCTATGCGGATTCTGTAAGCAGATAATACAGGGTGGGATTGACTGCCTAAATGCTGGATGTGAGGAGTACGGGATGAAGATCTCTCGGAAGGAGACAGCTCACAGTTTAAATGGGGAGGAGCTGGAGCAGGTTTCTGAATTCTAGTACTTAGGAACCATTTTATCGGGGAAGGCAAATTAGTTAGGGAATTCGAGGAAAGAAGTAAAAGGGAAAACGAGGTTACCAGTCAGTTCGCACGTTGGGGTACATAGATTTTCCACTTTCATTTAGTCGCAGGGAACCGAGTAGAAAAGTTTACTTACAAAAAAATATTGAGCTCGTAACTGGCCTACACCTGCCCCACGAAACTATTTGCTCCACAAAAACTATTTTTTGACTTTCAGCCTATTTCCGTTAGAATATTTTAGCAAAGAATTGAAAGGAAGAGGGTCTGACAATTTTTTGTTGTAGGTCATGGAATATATATATAGGAAAAGTATCAAATTTTCGGAAAATTCGGCCGAGCAAGCTTATATTTAAATAAAACAAAATTTCTATACTGATTCATTCTTAAATCGTGTGGGGTAAGTTAACTTTTCTAATCGGTTCCACCCGCGACTAAAAAAAAGTGGAAAATCAATGTACCCTAGTCGCACGTTTTCAACAAAAAAGAATTAAGCACCGAAACAAACTTAGCTATCCACAGGTCAATTTTTAGGCCGACGGTTCTGTACGGTAGTGAGAATTGGGCTGACTGCGGATACCTCGTGTATTGTCTGGATGTTTCTCATATGAGAGTTCTGAGGAACATAGCATAAGTTAATCGGAGGGAGCAGTGGAATAATCATATTAGGAATGACGACATTAGGGAAAACTTAGGGATTTCGTCAGTGGAAGGCGGCAAAGGTCAGTCGTCTGCGGTGGTTCGGCTACGTTCAGAGGATGGGTAATAACAGGATACCGGAAGATTCTTGGATACACAGGTCCCGGGTGTTAGGTCAAGGGGTAGAGCAAGGAGAAGTTTTATAGGTTGAACGAAAGCAGATTTAGAAGTTAGCGGACTTTCTCTGGGCATCTCCTTGGCATGCGATAGAAGAAAATGGAGGGCGATGGTTCACCATTCTGGGGTTGCGGCATAAAGACCTCACACCGAAAGCTACTAATATGGTCTATAAAGTTTGATGATGATGCCAGTCTATACGTAATATGCCATTGAGGCGGAACGGTTTAGCTCAGTGGTTGCGTACTGGCTTTCCACCAAGAATACCCGGGTTCAAACCCCGGTGTGGAAAAATTCTGTATAGGATTTTTCTTCAACGCTTATCATGAAAGAAACGTTCCTAAGCTCACCCAAGCTTCATAAATGGGTAGTTGGGGTAGCAATATCACAACGATTTGTACACAACGAAGTATGACGTACCCATATTCGATACACTGTGTACGAAACAAGCAGACTCTTATCCAGCTGCTAAGTTAAGGTGTGTGTAAACGTCAAAAAAAAGTAATGACAAATTCCATACCGTTAGGGTTGTGATTCGAATCTGTTCGATGCGCGCTTATGTCTTGCCAGATGTACTAGCGCGCGACAAAATCGGAAAAAGAAATAATCCTTCAATCGAAGGCGTGGTTCGGAAAAAACGTTAAGCATGTGGTCCCTAGTGCGGTTAATCCACACTAGCTGGCAGTTACTCAGTGTAACACCCCGGCAGTCGAACCAGACACTTTACGGTGCTGCTCCCGACTAATCAGTGCCATTGGGATTATTATTATTGTTATCATTGAGGCTTAGCCATAGAAATAGCTAAATACGTAAGCAGATTTGTTTCAGATGTCGTAAGTTGGTCTGTACATTTGTAAAGACCTTCAAAATGATATTTTCTTATGCTTTATGTTTCAAGTTTTATGAATAAAGTTATTCGAATTGAATTCGGTTATCGGAATAACGTTATTGGAGCAACCGAATAACGTTATAGATGCCTGAACCTGTATCTGAATTGTAATTTTTCACAAAAATAGTAATAGGTTTCTCATGCTTGCGGAGGAGGGAAAGTGAGATAATCTTGACACTACCCACCGGTGAGAAAATGCTTATTTCCCTTCTCCCACATTGGGTTGAATGAAAATGTTTGTCGTGTGAACACTCTTTTTTTCACGTGCAGACACGAAAAACGTTGTGTAACACCCTCGAGGAAAATAGATTCAATCTAGCCGAATTCACAATTGGTGAAATTTCCTATTTTCTCCCTTCGGATAACAAATCAAGTTTCTTTTAAATCAAAATTTAATTTTAATATTTAAAATTAAACTCCGTTCGTTTTTTTCCGACCTACAGGTGTTTGGTTATTCGTTAGCTTTGATTTGCTTTGTGACACAATCCAGCGTTTCCGTTGCTTATGAGAAATTTGAAGACAAAAGAGTTTTCATTTATGACGTCTTCATTGTAATTTGCTTGTTAGCAGCGATAAATGTGTGGCGAGGTATTTGGACGTTTGTCACATATTTTGCAGGTAAAATGAGAATGTGCTTGTTGTCAACTTCACGCATCTGTTTACCGTTACAGGCGATGACGAAGATATAAATCTTCTTCTAAACACGCTGGCTTGGACGCTTTTGATGATTGTAAATTGCACATTTTCACTTTCAGCGAAAGATGTTTTAAAAGATGCTGAAAAATCAGGACGTTGTGGCATCCAATTTCAAATAAATTATTTTTCCGAAATGTTGCATCATAAGACTGACAAAACTCAGAATATTTCAACTCAGCTATAAAATTAATCGGTTCGCAAAACCATCAGATGTGTCGTTTAACATAAACTTTAATATTTATTGTGATATTCGTAATTTAATTTTATAAATTAATATGAAACAAAAGAAGTTAACTGAGCTCCTTCACGTGAAATAATCAAATAAACGTTGAGTTAAAAAATTCAAAAAGGCGATACGGAAATATAAATTGCAGATTTTTAATTCAAAGACGCAGTTATCAAAATGTATCTTCCTTTTACGAAATTTTATCTGCCTTCTTGAATTTTTTATTTCCCCTTTTGTAATTTTATATCTGCCGTTTATTACGATCCACATGTTAATACCCTTCATAATTCCATTCGTAGATCAAAACGTCATAACTAGACTGGCATCCAAACGTGGAAAACGAACATAACCAGTTAAATTTTCTTGTCGAGGCCAGGGGGAATTACATCATAATAATACAAAATAATCCCAAAAAATCCTTAGAAAAACTAGTAATTTACCCCTCGTTCGAGGCCGCCAACTTGCCGTGAAACACAGATCTTATGACCCTTTTATTATTCCACCTAGTCATGTACTCTTTCTTAGTAAGATTCCCATATTACATGTTCTCCACTCAGAGAAAGACCGATTTTTTTTAGATTTTTCAGGTTGTGACGACTCGTTACCGAGTCTTGAAGCATAGATCTGCTGATCCTTGGCTTCTTTCCAACTTATCAAGGACAAGTGGTCATAGTTTTGGTACATTCAGAGGCCTGATCACATGACCACTCAGAGTCCTGTATGTTCTGTACCGAGACCACAGGTACATTCGGGATCGCTAACGATTCTCATGTTTAACACCCCACCATTCTTCTTATGAGACTCCTGTCCATTTTCAACAGTACATTTGCCCACTTCCGATCGGGGATTGGCAGAAATGACTTTGTATGTAATGCTCCACCATACTCCGAGCCAATGCTTTATTCCCTCGTGTAAGTACACATCTCATTATATACTTCATAGTATTGTTCATATTCACAATTTTTCGACGAATACATTTTTCCATCTCACTCGAATTTAAGTTTGATGCATGTGGTCTCTAACTTGTTTTTGTTTCCCTTATTATTTATTTTATCACCCATTCCTTTACACTTTCGTCACACTCTGACTATAGTATAGAAACAAAATATTAAAATGCATATAGAAAAGTATGTAGTGCACTTTTGGCTGTATTTTCTAAGTCATTTTTGTGATGTCATTTTTGTGTTGTCATAATTGTGACGCAATATTTGTGAAGTCATTTGAACTTTTGAGGAGAACTGACGAGAGAGTGGTTGAATTGACTGAAGACACACCAGTTACAAGTTTGAGTGAGATTTTCTATGATTGCGAGTAGGGGAATTCTTTGAGTGGCCTAGGTGTTTGAGTGAAATGCAGTTGGTTATGTTTTGTAAGAACAATGCTTGTATAAAAAATTCCTTTTATGTTAAATAATCCTAAAGTCCACTGTCTTTATCTTATGGTTAAAACTCACAAAGAACTCGATGAGGAAGGAGATCTGAAGGCGCGTCCTGTGGCGTCGAACACTAATGCACCGACTGAGAAAATCACCAAAAAATTAGTCAAAATATTTGGTAAACTTTCGAGACCGAAGGGAAAATCGATTTTAAAAGGCGCGATATTCGCGCAATAAGTTAATGAGGAAGTGGTCAACAGCAATGAAGAAATGGGCTCATTCGATGAGACGTCTATGTTTCCTAGCATTACAATAGACTTGACACTCCTAAATTCCTGGTTGGTTATGAATGGCGTCATTGCACCGTTAGCGCGGAAACTCGATGTCAG
>CM055404.1:140071239-140085057 GCA_029228625.1 Pseudolycoriella hygida
TTTTTCCCAGAGATTTTATTAATTAGTTCACCGCAAAGTTTTGATACAGCAAAAAGTTCGGTTTGATTGACGGATGCCAAGAAACCGGTAGGCAGGCTGCCTTCTATGTTCAAACTCATCATCATCATACCATCTTTATTCAATTGCTCCAAGGTTTCCCTTATACAACATTACATTGGGAACAATTTCGTAATATTTAAATTTCAAGTCTAAATTATAAAACCAACACTTAACTTACTACAAGCTCAATTGACAAGCAACAAAGAAAAAGAAAAATAGGAAAAAAAAGAAATAGAAGAAATAAGTCACTTAGTATGTACATTCACAATTCCAATACTAAATGGATCATTATGATATTTACCAGATTTATCAAGCTATAACAACATCAACATTACTGAACATTACAAAAACCTCCAATCTGATCTGCCTGCCCACAACGTAAGCATATCTACCTAAGTACTAAGCCCTAATAGCGGTTCTCATCAAATCTCCAATAGTGGTGACGAAATCCCCACATATTAGGGTAGACACATCATCCGAACAGCCTTGAGCGAAAATGCCTGAGTTATTTAGTTTTGCCAAGAGCGAATCAATCACCATACACCAGAGTATAGGAGAGAGAATACCACCTTGGTGGCAACCTTTAGTTACTCCGAGCTTGATGTTGGTGCCGCAAATGGTGGCCTCAACAGTTCTACCACTCAGCATTCTGACTATCCATCTGATGGTTACATCGTTTATTTCTCTTTCAGCCGCTGCTTTAATAATCACCTCAAAATCCGTGTTATCAAAAGCACCCTCTGTGTACATAAAACAACCGAGTTCAACCTTGCTATTCTTAAGCGTTTGCTCAATCTTTTGGGTCAACTGGTGCAATGCAGTGTCAGTCGACTTACCTATCTGATACGCATGCTGATTTGCATGTAGAAGAAATTTCTTAAGAACTTCGCCACGGATATGAAAGTCTAAGAGCCTCTCCAAAGCTTTGAGCAAAAACGACGTAAGAATAATCGGACGGAAGTCTTTAGCCTTACAGTGGGACGTTTTGCCAGGCTTAGGAATGAAAGCGACTCTCACTTTTTCCCAATACTTGGGTAAATATCCTAAGGCTATCGAGCTCTTAAAAATGCATCGCAGTCTATCAAGGAGGAAGTCAATACCTCCTTTGAGTAAAGCAGGGAAAACTTTATCAAGCCCTGCAGATTTGAATGAATGGAACTTGAAGAGAGCCACCAGTCAGAGAAGGTGGGAGGAATGAGCTCAGTGATTCCAGCGGTTCTCTACTGGAGGTTGAACACTGCCTGGGAAGTGCGTTTGCAACAAGTGCTCCGCTGTCTCCCTGCTATCAGATGTGAAGGAGCCATCCTCTTTTAGAAGGGACCCCACTTGAACGGTGACATCTTTCGCCAATAGCTTGTGAATTCGAGCGTAAGCCGGTATTGCATTTGCTTGCTCGAAGGTTAAATTTTCTACCTCTAAGGTTAAATTTGATCAGCTTGTGCTCGAAAAACTTTCTTTTACATTTTTCCTTAAGGTCTAACTGGGCCTGGTTGTACTCTTTGAGAAGAGCTCTATATCTACCTCTGTTTGCGTTTTGCTGTTCACTTACCTTACCAACTCTATTCCAGGTTTTCCTTAACTCCTTCCTTTTCCTATCAAGTTCATTACTCCAGATGGAATTCTTGTATAGGGGTTTAGGATTTAGAAGGGGGCAGGCTAATTCGGAAGATTGAACAATCGCGGCTGTAATGTCTACATTTGCCATTTCTAAAGCCTCTCTCGTGAGTTACCTTTCAACTGGTTCTATCCGTTCAAGCTTCTCTTTCAGCAGTCGTCTGTACTCGTTCCACTTCGTCTTTTTCGGATTACGGTAAGGTTTCCTTTGCGCGAAGCTACCTCTAAGGTTAAATTTGATCAGTTTGTGGTCCGAAAAGGTTGCCTCATTTGTAACCCTCCAAGACTCGACAAGTTGTGACAGTCCGCTGGAAGCCAGTGTGACATCTAAACATTCTTCCCTTGCTTTACTTGCAAAAGTCGGTCTACCCCCTTTGTTTAAAACCACAAGGTCAGTTGATACCAGGTATTGAAAGAGCTTTTCACCCCTACGATTGATATTCGAACTTCCCCAAATCGTATGATAAGAGTTTGAATCCATACCAACCAGGATGGGGATCCGCTCTTTTTCGCAGAAATCAACAAGTTTTGCCAGAGATGAACCTGGAGGTAGGCTGGGAAGAGTCATATGGTAGGTAGTCCGAGATTACTATTAGTTCACCGCCTTCCATTTGACTTCTACAAACCCTAACGGCTACCACGTTCATGTGTGTGAATTGGTTCAGAACCAGTGCGTCAACGTTGGGGGAAATGTGAATGACAGCTCTTGGTTTACTTCCCCCTCTGTTATAAAAAAAACGGTTGTGAACACAACAGAAATTTAAAGTGGCTTTTTTGCAGTGGTGCAGGTTGATCTGCGCGACTTTAAGGGCAGTACTGTTTGGATCAGACTGAATTTCTTTGATTGCAATGCAGAAACGGGAAAATATTCAAGATACTTGCCGGTAGTAATAATAACGAGACGGTTTGAACTAATCGTACACAAAGTACAGAAATTAGTTAAAGAATGCCGCTGTATTACAATATTCCAACAATCCGATAATTGAAAGAAAAACCGTTTGTATGTAAAAGAGGGGGAACGCTTGCATACACGCACTGATAATGTTTATTCGATCTTTATAAATATGGAGAGCCGATTTTATGATTTGCAACAAATATTCGATCTGTATCTAAAGAAAATAATTAAATCCATGCTTGTCAAGGTTCGATGATCGACATATAAGTCATATGAGCCAAAATGATTTGTTGTCGTTCGTGAAAGCGATTTCGGATATCAAACGTCGTCGGTATAGAGAGAATTTTGCGTTCGCGCTCAAGCCATTTAATTGAATCAAAATAGTTAGACAAAAATTCGCTTGTTAGTCTTTATATACCACAAAATGAATGGCGTTCATTTAAATTTCAGAACATTGAAAACGATCGAAAATTCTAATCAACAAAAATATATTGATAGTGACGAACCTCAAAAAAAAAGACAAACTTTTTGCGTTAAAAGACTACGCGCCACTTCACCGCTATCTCACTGGCAACTCGACGTTGAGATACCGAAAAATAGAACACTAATTTCACTTGGACACGACACACTCTAACATAAACGAAATAAGACTTACTTGCCAGAACTGATAGTTTCACTAAAATTTTGACCGATATAAATTAGCCTCACTAAACTAAAATAGCAGTAAACACAATCGGTAAACAAAATTTTATTCACAATTTCAGCAGCTGGTACGAAAACACTTCCTTTCGCTTCAAAAGACTCTCTCTCTCTCTGTTCCCGCATTTGTATTTATGTACTGTACTTACTCCACTACACACTCTGAGCTTTCAAAACTGTTTTAGGTCAAAATAGGTCAAAAATATTTTTCTGAGACATACTAAATCTTTTATCGGCGATCACTTAAAATTTTCCCTTTATTTTTCCGACCACCCTAGTGTGTACAGTACAACCTATTCGCATATATATTTATCACAGTATATGTTAGGTTACATGAGATGTGATGAACCGAACGTATGCTTCAACCGCATTATAGAGAGTTTTTCCGTTTATAATGATTCTTTATTCTACAATACAATGAGTGGTTACGTCAGGAGAAAAAAGAGACTTCAATGCAAATTCCTTTGTATATGCAAATATGTGATAATGTCATATTGAGGATTTTATGTAAACTTGCAATTTTCATTTAAAAAGTTTCCTACAAAAAGGGGTTCTTTCCTTTCTTTGATCCATGCATTGGAAACATTTTGATTTTAAATTTTATTGCATTCATTCGCTGAGATTGCTTATCAGTTTTAAGTATATCGAAATTATGTTATCATCCCATCTCATATTCAATTCCCATAAAATATGATTGCTGTCTACGGGTAACGATATGAAGTTATGATTTTTAATCATTTTATGAGTTGATGGAATTTATATTGAATGAGCATTCAAATTGATATGCTTCCAAATTTAGACTGCTTCATTGTATCTTCGCAAAATTAGTTTTTCTGATATTTTCGGTTTACAGCTGACTTCTTTCCCTTTGGAATACGCAGTACGACCTTTGTTTTGTGCAAATTTCACCAGGCTAAAATGTAGTTCACCTATTATACAGCTGTGATTTCATCGGTACTGGGTGTAGGTGTATAGTTGACCGAGTTCAACGGTGAGACTTTTAGATCGCGGAACACTTTCATTTAGGAGGAAGGAGTCGGCAAAGTTTGAGAGAGGTGGAGGTCACATCTAAAAACATTTATTTTTCTTTTGTGCATTTTTTGGGTACCAAGAAGTGCTGGTAAGGGTTGGGAGGGCTACGAGAGGCTGGATGAGTGAATAAATGGTGGTGTACGAGTGACAAAAGAGCGGAGACGGCCATGAAATATATTGGGCGCTTTAAAGGGCACACATTAAGCAAATTGGGCGCTTTTTTTTATAAATTTTTATAAATATTTTTTTTGCATTATTGGGTAGTGCTGGAAAGGGCTTGGAAGGGCTGCATGAGAAGTGAAATGGTGGTGGAGGAGTCGCGGAAGAGCGGAGATTGCCATGGAATATATTGGGCGCTATACATTTATTTATTTAGCGTATGGTAACAATCTTTACAATTCTTATATTACATACTTTCTTATATCTAATACTGATTTTTTCAAGTTCGACAGTTCGTTGTTGTATCGATGCAATCTGCCGGGAGGATGGCATAGCCGACTGATTCGGCAACCGATTTGAATGACATTTTTTCGTTTCGTTATAGACATCGTGAAGGCCCACTTACACTGGGCTGGCCGTGGCCATTTCTATTCGCATTTTCACGAAGTTCTTCGAAAATGGGTTTTATGCGTTTACCACGACGTTTGTAACCATCCCAATTTCGACCGGGGAGTAGGGGGAAGCATCGATCATGGTCCTTAGATGACGAATCAGCAATATAAAAATGTCCGTCTGTCCGTCCGTCACCCGGTAACTTAAGTAAAACTCAACCGATTTTCAAAAACTATTTTTTCCCTGAAAGGTAATCGAAATATCTTTTATGGGCATTGTCGGCCCAAAGGCCGCCGAACTAGGGCCGTTTTAGTTGTTTTTGGACTTTTGTACATAACTCAAGTAAATCTTTTCCGATTTTCATAAATTTTTTTTGTTTGAAAGATCTGGGCATGGCCGACAATTTATTTAAGAATTTTTTTTAAATTTGAGTCCTTGGACTTAGCTAGGGCACTAAAACCGAGTCTGGACTAGGGCCATACGTGTTTTTTGTACATAACTCGAGTAAATTTCTTCCGATTTTCATAATTTTTTTTGTTTGAAAGATCTGGGCATGGTCGTCAATTTATGGAAGAAACATTTTTGGCTTTGAGTCCTTGGACTTAGCTAGGACACTAAAAACGAGTCTCTGCTTGTGCCATACATGTTTTTTGTACATAACTCCAGTAAATCTATTCACCTTTCTTTTCCTTTTTGATTTTGTTTTCTGGGTAATTTGACTTTCCACTCTTTTTTTTCTTTTGATCATTAAATTTTAATGAAATAGAATTTACCCTTCTTAACTTACGTAGCTCCTTTGAAATGTTAAACATACTGGAGCTACGCAGATTCACTTCTTACTTAATTTAGTTCATAACTTAGGTAAGATTTATATTCTTTGAAAAAACTATGAATAAATAAAAAAAAAAAAATCTCTTCCGATTTTCAATTTTTTTTATCGAAAGGTCTAGGACTCTCTTCCGTTTTATGGAAGAAAATTTTTTGATTAGAAACCATTGGGCTCAGTCAGCACCCTAAAACTGAGTTTCTACTAGCATTTCAAATAGCATTTCGTAGTTAAAAAACGGTTAAATGACGGTTTTTTAACCTAGGTTCAACGCAACAAATTTTAAGTAATTGGTGACCGTTGTTGCCCAGTTGTAAAAAGGTTATTAACTAAAAAGTTATTAGACGGTCATTTAACTAAAAATTATAATATTTCGTTCCATTTTTTATCTGAGAATTTAGAGGAAGTCTTCTATCTGTGATAATTTTTTGTGATTTTTCTTGTAATTGTAATCTTTGTGATATATGTTCTAATGCTGAAATAAACCATTCATTCATTTTTTAATTGATCAAAAGTCAGTTATATAACCGTCTTTTAACTTACAAGTTTTTTTCATTCATAGGCAATATTATTAAGCGCCATTTGACCGTTTTTAAACTTTGTTGTTTTTGATCGCATATTCCTTTATGTTTGGACCCGTACGAAGTACAAAAGTCCTATACGTTTGCTACAAACAATTTTATTGTAACATGGGGTAGATCGAGGTGGGGGGGGGGGGGATGCATCTATTATCGTCTAGAGATGACGAATCAGCAATAAAAAAAATGTCCGTCTGTCCTTCCGTCTCCACTTTTTTTCCAAACGGCTCAACCGATCAGCCTGGACTTTTTTCCCTGGAATGCCTCTTGTTAAATTCTGTATTGAATAAAACGCTCTGGTTTACGGGTTAATAATAAACTGAATTTTATTCTAACAAATACTCTTCTTTTATAGCAATAATATTCTTCCCCACTAAGATTCAAATTCCCACGCGCCAACAAAACGAAATTATTCGACAAATAAGAACTGCATTGTAATGCTTGTTCTAAATGTAAGAAATGCATTGTAATTATAAGAATGCTTTTAAACGCTTTTTGGTGTTGATTACATTTCACTTATTAAACGCGTCATGTGTAAAAATGTTTATATGTGAATATACCATTTTTGGTTGAATAATTGTTTATAAACAAACTTATAATTTTTAGGTTGACCGTTTGTTAATAAACAAAATATTTTATGAATTTATGCTTGTCATTATGAATTATATTAATTAAATGGGAATAAACAAATGCACGTGCATTCAATAAATTTCAATATATGCAACATTGTATGCATTTTTGTTACATTTCTTTTCTTTCGTGTGAACTAATTTAAGTCAATGTCCTTAAATGGACATCCTCCCGGGCCATGCCGCTTATCGGCATGAACATCAGATGATTCTGTTGTTCGTATTGGTAGTCCTGTCCTTGACCCAGTTAACGTAGTTCTTAGTGTTGGTGCTGTGAGTGTTCGCTGTGCTGGTATTGGTTTAGTTTCATTCATGTCAATGACTGCGACCGTATGATCCATTGGATTGTTTGGACGCCATCGTGTCATTTTTATTTTAATGTAACGCCAAGTTTTCCAAACAATTGCTATTATCAAACCAAATATGAGGATAGAAGTGATACTGTGTTGAACCATATGTTGATTACGGTGAGTAGACGATGCCATTCGTAAGTTGTGAATTTTACTCTCAATTTCTGTGAATCTAGTCGTCGGACTTATAGTTTCGTTGATGACATGGATTTCTTGTTCCGGATTATTGACCGATAGCAGCTCATGTAAATCAATGGTTGGTTGGAAGTCCAATTCGACCTTGGTAACTATTTGAAATTTCCCAGTGATGGTGAATCCTTTGGTTCTAATTTCACAACCCGGTTGTGTAGTCAGAATGCCAGATCCGTGGAGAGTAACTGTATCTACTCTCCCTTTTGCAACGACGTTCAGTGTACTTTGTTGTGGAACCAATTATTTGTTCTTTTTAGCGGTAACCAAGTGTCTCGAGACTGAATTGCTTTGAGATCACAATTCGCAATATTGGACCTTCCGGCTAATAGATCTCTTTAGCATAAACTTCTTGATGATTCCATCGAAAACATGGGTGTTGATGTATGACAAATCAATGGTGCTTCTTGTAAGTGGATACATCCCTTAAAATCGTCTTCAGTAAGTTGATAAAACCAATTTCTTTGTAGGGTAATCAACAGAAATTGCGACGATGGTATGATGCAAATACTTTCATTTTTGCGGATGATCGGAATTGGTATCAAATGAAACAGTTGGAACTCGTCTATCGATACCAAAGGTAAGCGTACTTGCAAAATAATGTTCTGATTTGTGACTCTCATTTGTCCTTGCATCAACTCGTAGAATGATCTCATGTCTCGTTTCGGGTTTAAGGGTAATTCGATCGTTGATTTCTTCCAATTCTCTCTTAAATTGCTTAGGAGTGAACAAGTAACTGCTGACGTGTCCTTGTTGCAGGTCAGTTAACATTGTTACGATGCTTTTCTGGATCTTTTCAATTCGATTTATTATCAGAGATGTATACAAAGTCCAACTGATAATCTTCTCGCGTTGTTTTTCCAAACTTGTCACATTATTCAGTTGATTAATGGCCATAGAAATTACTTTGAATTTTTTATCTGCTGCCTCTATAGAATCCTTCAACAGATTATTCGTGAGCTCCACAATATTCGTTTGCTGGTGAAATAACTGTTTTTGGAGATTAATGTCGTTTTTATATGACATGAGAGTTTGTTCAATTTCTTCAGCTTTGTTAGCATCCATAATTCCAAATAGTTTATTTGCTATCCATCCAACCACATTGAGTGGCGCTGCTCGTTTAGATCGTACTGCTTGTTTGTTTGTACGTAATAACTTATTCATTTCCAATATTCCATGAAATTGGTCATTCAAAAGCCTCACAGTATGTCCACATTCCGATGACACCGTATTTATCTCGAATTTTCGACATAATTGTTCCAGACTGTTCAATGTTTTGTTGATCAACAGCAATTCTTGATTAAGTTTAGTCAACTCGAAATACACGATCATTTTCCATTCTGACTTTGCGACGTTTGCTCGACCAATGTTTTCAAAATACAATCCGGAATTGTGCTCAAATTTTGTTATGGCTGCACAATTATCTGATTCCATAGCCGATGTCCCCACCATGAGTCCAAAAAACAGAGTCACCAGTATAACAGTCCCGTTTTTGGTCTAAGACTATACGAATGTTGCTTGGGTTCCGTTTTTGAATCTTCCTCCTCGCTGGGTGTAGGAGTGTCCTTTTCATGTTGACTATTTTTCGGCAATACCACCTGCTCGTCAGACAACAACAATGGACATAATTTTCTTATCGGTCTCTCCAATAACTTGCTTCGGACTGGTTTCTCTTTCCATGAAAGTGTTTTCTTGGTCACCACTGCTGCTTGTGTTGGTACCCGAATTGTTGCTACGCGGACCATACCATCTTTTCCATATGTAACTTCCTCAATTCGACCAATGAGCCAATTTTTTGGTTGTAAATCCTCATCCTTAACCACCACCATATCTCCTGTCTTCACGTTTTTGCATGTTGTTTGCCATTTATTACGAGTTTGTAACTCGGTGAGATATTCTATATTCCAACGATCCCACATCTGCTTATGAAGGGTTTGTACATATCTCCATCGAGTCTTGTGAGTAGCCAAATTTACGTTCAAATACGGCTGAGGTGGTGTTAGCATAGCCGATCCAATCGGAAAATGTCCTGGAGTCAAAGCTTCTAAGTTTTCCAAATCTTTTGACAATGGGCATAACGGTCTTGAGTTCATACAAGCTTCCACTTGGCACAGCAAAGTGTTGTATTCTTCAAAAGTTAATCTTGCAGTTTTCAATGTTCTTCCTAAATGTTCTTTCATGGTTCTGATCGATCTTTCCCACAATCCTCCAAAATTGGGTGCCCCAGGTGGAATGAAATGCCAGTCTACGGATTTATTGGCTGCGACACTAGCTATAGTCTTATTTTGCTGTTGCAGGAATAACTGATGCATTCTGTTAGCCGCTCCCACGAAATTTGTTCCATTGTCACTATACATTGCTGTAGGCAATCCTCGCCGCGCCACGAAACGATCAAAAGATGCCAAAAATGCTTCTGATGTACTATCGCTGACCAATTCTAGATGAACCGCCTTTGTTCCCATACATACATAGAGGGCTATATATGCTTTCTCGATTCTAGCAGATCTTAAATGAGACGTTTTGATTTCCACTGGTCCTGCGTAATCGACGCCAGTGAACCCAAATGGCCTATCCAGCGTTACTCTTTCGACAGGTAGATTTCCCATTTGTTGATGAAACGGTTTTCCTCGACCCTTTCTGCATGAGACACATCTTGAACATTCGGTATGAATCAATCTTTTACTTTGAATAATCCAAAATTTATTAGCCAGTAAACTTTGTATCAACTTCTGGCCTCCATGAAAAGTGTCCAAATGCGTTTGATGGATGATCAATCTTGTCAGCTTTGAGCCAGATGGAAGAATGATTGCATGTTTCCCACCGAATTGTATGTCCGCATTTACTAATCGTCCACCAAATCTGATAATTCCTTTTTCATCTAAGAACACATTCAATGCTTTTAATTTACTTTGTCGGTGAACTGGCTTGCCATTTCTCAGATCATTCAACTCCAGTAAAAATGCTTCTTCTTGACTGATTTTGATCAACTGTTCTTCAGCTCGTTTCAATTCCGCTACTTGCAAATTGCCTTTCATTTTTGTTTTGAATCGAAGACAAATAGCCATGATTCTTTTCAATTTGTGCCAATATGAATATCGTTCGAAGATTTCGTTGTTGTAGACCGTAGCAACATTAACAGCAACACTTTCCTTTTCTTCCAAATTGTGTTCCTCGATGACTGTTTGAGGCCAATGATCCTTTGTTTCAACCAATCTGGACCACTCCACCATAACGGATGATTTAGGATTTCTTTGGGCATTATACCTCTTGATGCGCAATCTGCTGGATTTTCCTTAGTCGGAACATAACTCCATACATAATTTTGATTGGCATTGATTTCTGCGACTCGATTCGCGACAAACGTTTTCCATTTAGAAGGCCCAGCCTCCATCCCAGGGTGATCATTGAATCTGTCCATAAATGAGTTTCATCAGCTTTCATTCGTAGTGACTTACTCGTTGCCTCCATCAGATTTGACACTAAAACTGCTCCACACAATTCCAATCTCGGAAGAGTAATTTTAGTGTTTATTGGTGCTACTCTAGTTTTTGCTGTTAGTAATTGCACATGAATTTTTCCTTCAGTTTTGATTCGAGCATAGATTACAGCACTGTACGCCTTTTCTGAAGCGTCGCTGAAGCCGTGCAGTGAAAATTCGCATCCAGGTACAAATCCCATCCAACGATCTAGCTCAATTTCCTCTAGACAATTTAATTCGCGCCGAAATTGAGCCCATGATTCTGCGATGTGTATAGGGATTTCTTCATCCCAACCGGTTTTAGTTAACCAAATTTCTTGCATAAGCATTTTTGCCTTGATAGTTACAGGTGCTAACCACCCAAGTGGATCGAACAGTTTTGAAGATTCAGAAAAAAACTGACGTTTAGTCCAAGAAGTTCGTGGTGTTTGCAACCATTTGATCTTGAAAACGAATTTATCTGTTTGTTGATTCCAAGAGATGCCCAACGCCTTTGACATGTCATCCTCTGGCAGGACTTGTAATGATTTTTCTGTCATTTTAGGACCCAATGTATTCACAAAGTCGAGTGAATTTGACGACCATTTTCTTGATTGGAAATGATGATTATTCAAAACTTCCAGAAGTTGATTCTTGTACTGGATTGTCATTTCAATATCATGCGCTCCTCCGATCAAATCATCAACATAGAAATTATTCTTGATTGCATCTGCGGCCAAAGGATAATTATTTTCGTATTGGTTTGCTATCCAATTCAGTGATCTGGTTGCCAAAAATGGAGCTGCTGCTGTCCCGAAAGTGACTCTGGTAAGTTGAAATTCTTTTAGAGCTTCATTTGGAGAATCACGCCACACTAACCTATGATATTTTTGATCTTCTGGAGCCAATTCGATCATTCGATACATTTTCGAGATGTCTGCTTTAAATCCAATTTTATACATCTTCCAGTTCAACAATATTTCACTCAATTCTCGTTGCTGACGGGCACCAATGTACATATAATCATTCAATGACCATCCAGATGATGTTTTTGCAGATGCATCGAATACAACCCTGACCTTGGTGGTCAAGCTATCAGGTTTTATAACGGCATGGTGAGGTATGAAATATTTTTTATGGTCCTTTGGGTCATCAGTAAGGTCTCGCATATGCCCCAATTCCAAATGTTCGAGCATGACTCTCTTGTACTCATCTCCCAACATTTTATCTTTGGCCATTTTTCTTTCTATTTGCAGGAATCGTGCTATAGCCTGTCCTTTTGATTCGCCAATTCTATCTGGTCCTTCAGGATGAGCCTTGAATGGTATTGCGACCTCCAATCTTCCATCAGTTTTCACCTTCAGCGTTGAATCGAAAATATTTTCACACTCCAACTCTTCTTGAGATAATGCTCTTTGTTGATGGATTTCTTCCATTTCCCAGAACTTCGCTAGATCGTATTTTACGTCATCCAATGCATTTAAAAAACATTTCACTTCCTTTGCTGGATATGATGAGTCAACCTCCCCAGACATTATCCAACCCAATTGCGTTTGTTGTGCCATCGGTTGCCCAGCATGTCCTTTAATTAATCCGGGCATGAAAATTTCCACTATTGCGTCCATTCCAAGCAATGCGTCTATTGAACCCGGTTTGTTGAATTTTGGATCTGCCCACACTAATTTTTTAATATGAGTCCATACTGCAGCTCGGTAACATTTTTGTCAATGATTTTAGGACATAAAAATCCAATTCCATCGAGAATTCCGAGTCAAAACGAGGTCTGAACAAAAAATGCACCTTTTTTAAAGGTTCACTATGCACACCACTGAGACCTTGTATCATCCGATTTGTTTTATCCGGTTTTAATTGTAACAGTGCTGCTGCCTTTTCGGTAATCAGTGATCCTTCTGCCCCGGAGTCAATTAATACTCGTAGAGCCACTTTCTGCCCGAATGCATTTTGTGCCATTATTACTGCTGTAGCCAACAGGGTGTGGTATGGGACTTGTTCAAATGTTCCGCAAGCAGTTGTCAGAATCGTATTTTGTGAACTTCTGTCCTCGTGTAACCATGTACTGTGGTTCTTTTTACATTTTTTGCAAACTTTGTCGCACTTGATTGTGTTGTCATGTGATTTTATACACCTTTTACACATCTTAAGTTTTTTGACCAGGTCAACGCGTTCCTTGGGAGTCATCGACTTCCATTTCGGACAATTGTAGATAGTGTGGTTTTCATTGCAGACCACACACGTTGATTCGACCGACGTCTGATATGTTTTTAACACCTTTTCAGAGGATCGTTGTTTGCTTGTAGTGGAAGACTCTAGACGTTCCATCATCCTAAATTGTTCTTCCAAAAATTCTTTAAATTCCTCCCATGTTGGAATTTCAGTGGATTTGCCGATACGCTTTTCCCAATCTTTTTGCGATTGGTGATCCAATTTTTGACCAATGATGATCGTAATCCAATCGTCCCAATATTCAGTAGGACGATGTAAATTTGCCAACGCCAATAAAAGTTGGTCCGTTGTATCCAAAATCTTCTTTAAGGATTTTGCATCTCCTTTACTTGGAGCTTGGTTCAATAATTTATTAATCATCTTGTATATGATGATTCTCTTGTTATTGTACCGTGTCGTTAACCGTTGCCAAGCACCGTCAAAATTTATCTCTGAGATGGATAGATCTCTTAACAGTTCCTCTGCTTCGCCAACCAAATGGGTTTTTAACAGCTGCATCTTTTGCGCCTTCCCGATGCGGTTGTCGTCAACGACCAATGTTTTGAACAAGTCCATAAACGTTGTCCATTTAAAGTAGTCACCATTAAATTTTGGTATTTCCACTCGATTTAACTTCAAGTCACTTTTTGGCTCTATTGTTGTCCGTGTGTGCTCTTGCAGGAAGATTAAAGCACTTTCGACTTGAATTTCGAG
>CM055404.1:140098900-140118000 GCA_029228625.1 Pseudolycoriella hygida
TTTTTCTAAGAAAATTTTCTTTTCTGAGAAAATTTTTTTCAAAAAATAGAAATTTTTTTAACAACTGAAAACTTCCAAAACGACTGATATCACAACAAAAACCTTTTTAAAGGTAGAGTGTGACGCAGTCCGTAAGTCCGCTTCCAAAATTCATGATATCGCTTGAGGTGACCGCTATCGCAGATAATACGCAGAATTTCGTTTGAATGGAACCTTGTGTTAAAAGTTTTGATTTCCTGAAAAAATTAGAGCGCTTTCTTTGAAACAAAATTACGTTTTGTTAAAAAAAAATTGCGTCACAAATGGCGGACCCACCAGTTTTTACACGCAAAAATTTAAAGTTACTCAAAAAAATCTACGCAATAAGAAACAAAAGTCAAATTTTTGCAGCGCAAAAACTGAAAGTACAGAACAATTATTTCGTCGTTGGGTCCGGCATTTGTGACGCAATTTTTTAACACAACGTAATTTTGTTTCAAAGAAAGCGCTCTAATTTTTTCAGGAAATCAAAACTTTTAACACAAGGTTCCATTCAAACGAAATTTTGCGTATTATCTGCGATAGCGTCACCTCAAGCAATATCATTAATTTTGGAAGCGGACTTACGGACTGCGTCACACTCTACCTTTAAAAAGGTTTTTGTTGTTGATATATAGAGAAAATTAAATTTGATGGTTTGCTCAATGCAACAGTAACAGTCTCTTATGGATGTAAGTGCATAAAGTTTATAGCTAGTTACACAGTCACGGACAACTATCAAGTTGATAGTTGATAGTTATCAACTTGATAGTGGGACAAGTATCAAGCTGATAGTTGGAAAACTATCAAGTTGATAGTTGGACAAGTATCAAGTTGATAGTTGGACAACTATCAAATTGATAATTGGACAACTATCAAGTTGATAGTTGGACAACTATCAAGTTGATAGTTGGACAACTAACAAGTTAGACAACTATTAAGTTGATAGTTGAACAACTATCAAGTTGATAGTTAGACAACCATTAAGTTGATAGTTAGACAACTATCAAGTTGATACTTAGATAAGTATCAAGTTGACAATCATCTCAGAGGAATTTTGACAGTGAGGTAGCAATAGCAATGTTGATCTTGTATTTGTAATTTTTCGACGGGTTGAAACTCTCACACATACAAAACAATCGTTATAAGAATCGGTACACGATTCCTGAGGAACTATGAGTTCATTTATGCAAAATATTCGATTAGAGATTATATTTTGTATGTGTGAGACTTACAACCGATTGACAAATTACGAATTCAATATCAACATTGCTATTGTTATCTCACTGTCATAATCGACGATGGACAATATTGGCCTAATCGTCTGGTAGACTGGTAGACATTGCAGAGAAAGTAGGTTTTTACTCGTACGAAGTTATCGCCAGAGTCTATTAGAATTGTTTTAGTTAATTAAATTGTTTTATCTCCTAAATTAAGAAATAGCGCCTAGGCACTTCAAAAAGGTTCTTATTTGATTGATACTTGGGCAGTTGTTAGTTGATATTTTAATAGTTTGTAGCTAATTGATAATACTAGCTGATAGTTAATAATAATTTGATAGTTGACAGTTTCATAGTAGATAGTAGATTATGGTTGATTGCTGATACTCAACTATTGAGTGATTAGTCAAAGATCAGGTTGATAGTCATTTACCAACTATCAAGTCAATAGTCAACTATCAAGGTGAGAGTGAACTATCAAGTTGATAGTCAACTATCAAATTGATGGGCAAATATCAAGCTGACAGCTAAGTACCAAGTTGATAGTCAACTATCTAACTGATAGCCAGCTATCAAGTTGTCAAAAATATGAGCTATAAATAAGAAACCTCGACAAATTACTTCATCATTTATTACGCATATTTCGATCAGAAGCCATCTCCGTCATTATTATCAACAATGAAGTTGATAGTCATCTATTAAGCTTATAGTCAAGTAGTTGTCAAGTCGACTAACTAAAATCGTGACAGTTTGTATTTTATCGTCTTGTTTGTATTTTGCATTGCATAGTTGACTAACTATCAACTTGATTGTTGACTATCAACTTGATTACTGACTATCAGCTTGATTCTTGACTAACTATGAAATCGATAGAACTTAATAGATTGACTGTCTAATTGATATTTAACTTTTTATCAAGTTATCCATCAAAAGTTGATAAACTGACCTGCCCAGTTTAAAAAAAAAAAACTAATTAAAAACTTTTACGAGTGCGAAGTTTGCGGGGCGAGCGAGTTTAATTATTTGTTCACGAATAGAAAATAACTATAAATTCTGATAGTGAATGTTCATAATCGATGATCAACTATCAAAGTGGAAGGTCAACTATTAAGTCAGTTATTAGAGTTGGACAGTACACAAAAACAATTGTTTTGTAGACAAAAATTTTAAAGAAAGCATTGTAGAAGTGTCGTTGGAAAAAGCAATAAAAAACTTTTATCACATTCGAGCCTATAATAAGCCAATAATCGGCCTATTATAGTCGACTTTCTTGTTAAAAGTAGGGTTGTAATGACGCTATTAACAAAATATTTTTTCAATGAAAACCATAAATTATTGGACCCGTACGAAGTACAAAGGTCCTATACGTTTACTACAAACAATTTTATTGTAACATGGGGTAGGTCGACGTGGGAGTTGGGGGGGATGCATCTATTATCGTCTAAATATGACGAATCAGCAATAAAAAAAATGTCGGTCCGTCCGTCTGTCCGTCTGTCTGTCCGTCCGTCTCCACTTTTTTTTCCAAACGGCTCAACCGATCAGCGTAAACTTTTTTTCCCTGAAAGGTACATGCCTCCCATGATTCAAGTTCGAAGATGAGCAAAATCAATGAAGTGGTTCCGGAGATATGGTCGAGGAAGTGACCAAAAACATGGTTTTTCGAGAGTCGGTGAAACTTTTTCGCAAATATCTCGGCAAGTAAAGCACGGAAATTGCTCAATTTGGTGTCAAATGAAAGCATTTGACACCAAAAAACTGGGGATTTTTTTTTTGTTGAATCGGGTCAGGGGTCTGGGCACTGTGAGGCATGGAATGGGCGAAAATAAATTTCTCTGCCCAAAATGATAAGAGATAGTTTTTTTTCAGTATTTGCTTAAATACGCAATACAGAGATTTACTTTCAAAGGCAAAGTTGTAGAGAATTAAATATAAGCGAACACGTGGGCAGGATGACCCGGATCTCCAGAACTGTGAGAGTTAGGAAGTTAGTTCCAAAGGCGAAGTTGTAGAAAATTAAATTTAAGCGAACACGTGTTTCAGGGTTTTGGGAAATGTCCCAATCCTGGTATATGGCCACTTCAATAATTGGGCAGGATGACCCAGATCTCCAGAACTATGAGAGGTAGAAAGTTGCTTCCAGGGACAAAGTTGTAGACAATAAAATTTTAGATAACACGTGTTTCTGGGTTTGAGGGAAAAACGACTTAGTCCTTGGATATAAGCTTTTCTAGATTTGAATGGTCTGAGACGTACCTCGGTAGGTCAAACGCCCTGGGTAATTTGGGTAATTTCTATGGATCTTTGAAATTGTTACAGTAAAAGAACAGAAAACGTTGGATTGTTTGCTTATTTGTATATCTAGGTACGTTCGAGTAACTTTGCCACATCTATTCTGTTTGTCACATCTATTCTGATACGTACGGGTCTTTGGTTATGTTTTCTTTTAAAATTGACTTAGAAAACTTTACATGTTGCTTGCGAAATGGACTTAGAGTCCCCTGTTGCATAAACATTGGACTGAACATTCGTGGAGCAGCCCTGTTGGATGCACAATTGTAGTCAAACGATTGTGCAAGTCCCGTGTTGGATTCATAACGTACTTAGACAATTGTGCAAGCCCCTGTTGCATGCTCATTGGAATCGGACAATTGTGCAAGTTCCCTGCTGCACGAGCAATGCACTTAGACAATTGTGCAAGCCCCTTGTTGTAAGAACATTGGCCTTGGACAATCGTGCAAGTCCTCTAATGGATGCACAATGGACTTAAACAATTGTGCAAGTCTTCTGTTACAAGCACAATCTACTTAGACAATTGCGCAAGCCTCGTGATGCATGCACATTTGACTTGGACAATTGTGCAAGCCCCCTGTCGGGAGCACAATGGTCTAACACGATTGTGCAAGTCCCCTTGTTGCATGCACATTGAACTTGGACAATTATGCTAGTCCTCTGTTGGGTGCACAATGTACTTAGACAATTATGCAAGTCCCGTGTTGGAAGCACAATGTACTGAGTAGCCATTCTACTTGAAAATTGAGAATTGCAATATAACTGACCTAGGATCGGTATCTTCCGATTAAATCGTTCATTTGGCAAAGTTCTTGTGCATGAAAGGCTGTTATCGATTCATACATCAGATAGCTCGAATTTGCATAGTTGAAATGACTGACTACGTTCCCAGCTGATAAACAAAATTCAATGTATAGAATGAGCCTTACACAATTTTGCAAGCCCCCTGTTGCATGCACATTGGTCCTAGACAATTGTGTAACCATCCTGTTGATTACACAATAGATTTAGACAATTGTGTTTTGTCCCCTACACATCGACATGTTTTGAGCAAAGAGTAGTTTTGTGCTAAGCACAGAGGGCAGCACTAAAATATTGCAGGGGTGATATCGTCAGCACATAATGTGTAGATTACAGCTCACTATTCATAATTTTGAAAAAGCTGATGGAACAGGGGTCTCCCATACAAAACGACATGTTTTGAGCAAAAAGTAGTTTTGTGCTCGGGTGACTGAAAAGCACAAAGCTTATGACAAACAATTTTCGAAAGCTCATAAAATACACTATTTAAAAACTCAGCTCAAAATGGTGGTGGTGCTGACGACATACACCCTCGCATACACCTCATTTTAAACCATTAAATTGGCGATGTTTTCATACCTTCACTAATCAGAAATTGCGCTAACGGGCTCAACGTTCCAAAGCTCAAAAATTCGACAGCAACGCCCAATGCAATTTCGCAAGCTCCTGCAATCAATGTGATCCAGCCTCCTCCATTATTCCAAAATGTGACATGCTCATCTAGCACAATTATTCTATCAAACACGCCATCGCTGAGGCAATCTTGTAACTCGTCAGAGCAACAGTCGCTTTCTAACGGCACTTTACTTGAAACACATTCATAGTTGACGCGGATTTTGGGATGTTTCTTCAGGGTGCCCACGCTGTCTTGTAACAGTTTCGAAAGTCGCCCTTCGAATTGAACAAATTCATCTTCTTCCTCAAAAAGTTCGCTTAAAAACAGTTTTTTCAGTTCTTTCTTGAAATAGGGATCATCAAGACGTTCTTGTATTTCTTTCAGACGTTCGGTAACCTTTTCTGGCTTGGCAGATGTAGGTGGAAATTTTACACGAGGGTCTTTGATTACTCGGTGGCTTCGGAGTGTGTCAAATATGTCATGTGCTCCAATTTGTTTCGTAGTTGGAAATGGTAAAGTTGCAATATCAATAAACTCGTCACAATCTATTGGAATTGGCTGGAGTATTCCCTTCGATTTGAGCAAATTTTTGTACACTTGATATATAGGCGACGAACTAAAAGCCTTTGTGTTGACGTCAAGATATTCCCAATATTTTGTCTTGGTTTCCGATAAAATGAGGTTACTTAGCTCACATGTAGGTTTGATGAAAAGATCAGTTTTTTCCACCCATCTCAATCGAGCCAAAGTCTGAAGTAGCTCCTGGATCTCCCTTTCAGATAGACTTAAATTTTTCAAAATCTTTTTCGAGTCATATATTTCATTGGTACTGTGTTTTAAGCGATCGATTACTATTTCCTCGTATTTCTTAATAGAATTGGGAAAATTCTGCTCATTCGCATCCTTTGCGTTGTTTTCTTTGATGATGTAGAATGATTCACTTCTGTCTTCCACCATGTTGTTGCTTTTTAATTCTTTCAGAAATTGGTCCCTAGTTATGACAATCTTTTCAAAATCACTCGTTTGAATCAGTCGGCTGCCTTCTTTCGATTTATCTGAGAATACTTTGACCAAATCAGATTGTATACAAGGAACTGCCAATACAGGAAGCATTTTCCCTTCCATTGTGATATTATCGCCATCCACACCCACCTAATCAAAGAAAGAAGAAAAGCTAGAAGATACTGGCAACTCCGAACGACAAAACCTACTTCAACAACATTAGCAACAAAGTTAATAAACTTACAAAACAGTATAATCAAAATTGTCTGGACAACTACCTAACTGATCTGAGACCTCTGAGACCTGGTAAAGACAGACTACTCATTATGGAAGGCAACAAGGCGGTTCAAACGACCAACTAAGCAAATCCCTTCAATCAAGGACTCCGAAGGCACTTGGTTAAAAGAGGACAGTGAAAAGACAGAATACTTCGCAAAACATCTGGCAAATGTATTTCAACCAAATGACGATATCCAATCAAACATAGATACAACTCCATCCTACCAACCAGAGCAAGAATTCAAGAAATCTACACCCCATGAGGTTGCATCTGAAACTGACAAACTCAACAAAAAAAAAAGGCACCAGGAGTTGATGAGCTATCTGCTGGTGTTATAATGCAACTGCCAAAACAAGCTTTACATATGATGACATATCTCTTCAACGCGTGCTTAAAATTGAGATACATACCAAAATGCTTCAAAATTGCTCAAGTAATTATGCTGAGGAAACCAGACAAACCAGCTGAAAGACTTACTTCGTATAGACCAATCTCACTACTACAGACAATCTCACAAATCGTTGAGAAACTATTAATGAAACAGCTAAGACCGCTGGTGAAAGTTCGAGATTTCCAATTCGAATTTAGGAATAAACATTCAACAATAGAGCAAATTCACAGACTAGCTTCAACGATCGAACAAGCATTTGAAAACCAAGAGTACCGTCCGACAGTATTTTTAGATGTATCACAAGCTTTCGACCAAGAACTCATCTACAAAATGATTCCAGGCAACTTTAGCAAACTGCTTGAAACATATACATAACTGACAGGAAATTCAGAGTGAAAGACGAAGAAACTTTGTCAAGATACTACCCACTAATAGCAGGAGTACCACAAGGAAGTGTATTAGCACCGCTTTTATACATCCTGACATACATGCTGACATACCAGTGACAAAAAAATCATTTATTGGCACATTTGCTGATGATACAGCAATTATAACATGTAATGAATCGCAATCAAAAGCCACCAAAGATCTACAAAAGGCAATTGATATAATAAACAAGTGGACCACTGATTGGAAAATTAAGCTCAACGAGACCAAATTCAAGCACGTCACTTATGCATTGCGTCACATATAAACAGCAATCACCGTATTTTCCTTAATGGAGTTCCCATTCCACAGGCAGAGTCAGCATTATATCTGGGACTACATCTAGATCATGCCCGGAGCGGTAGCGGAGGGCATGACGCAGTCCCCACAACCCAAAAAACTCCATACAAAAACTTTTGGGACAAGGAGTCATATATAGGCGAACTTTTGAGTTTTTTTCCCTCGCTCCTCTCCCCCTATAAGCAGCTTTCCAAGGAGCCCAAACTCATCAAAATCGGTTGAAAATTGGCTGAGATATCGAGATTTGAATATGACATTTTTCTATGGGATTTCGATCTTTCTATTATTCTCATCATTATGAAAACTTTTTTTCTGATCAGTCGGTTTCTATGTTTTATGTTCTTATCTATCTATTAATAATTTTCGATCTCGAGAACTAGACAGCCGATCTTCCTAAAATTTTCAGTGAACGTCAGTCCGGGAAAATTCTGGACAAGCCGTGGCATGTGGGAATTTTGAGGGTTTTTTAGGTAATGCTCGGAGTTTTCGAATTTTAGCTCCAGATTGACAATAGCTAGAGAGTTGGTTTCTTCTTCTGCCAGCAGTCAAACCGGGGCCATCTTGAATTTTCCCAAGCAATAAATTAGGTTTTTTTTTGGTTTTCGAATGTTAGCTTCGGAATGACATTACTTAGAGAGTTAGTTTCTTCGGGAAAGTTATAGAGTTTGATCAGGAGAATTTTTCGGGATTTTCAGAGATCTGCCAAAGTGACGCCATCTTGGATTTTTGTTAGGTATAAATTATGCTTCTTTGAGTTTTCGAATTTTAGATCCGGAGTGATAACACTTAGAGAGTTGGTTTCTTCTAGAAAGTTACAAAGTTTCATCAGGAGAATTTTTTGGGATCATAAGAAAATCTCTGCCAGATGTCATAGCGGCGCCATCTTGGATTTTCGTTTTCGGTTTTTGAATTTTAGCTCCGGAATGACACTACTTAGAGAGTTGGTTTCTTCGGGAAAGTTATATGAATCAGTGAGAAGAATTGGTGACACGAAGTTTTCCGGACGTAGCCGAAGGTGACACGAAGTGTTCCGTAGTTAGCCGAAGGTGACACGAAGTGTTCCGAAGGTAGCCGAAGGTGACACGAAGTGTTGCGAAGGTAGCCGTAGGAGACAGGAAATGTTCCGACGGTAGCCGAAGGTGACACGAAGTGTTCCGAACGCAGCCGAAGGTGACACGAAGTGTTCCGAAAGTAGCCAAAGGTGACACGAAGTGTTTCGAAGGTAGCCGAAGGTAGCCGAAGGTAGCCCAAAGTGACACGAAGTGTTCCGAAGGTAGCCGAAGGTGGCACGGAGTGTCCCGCAGGCAGGCGAAGGTGCCACAAAGTATTCCGAAGGTGATACGAAGTAATACGATGGTAGTCGAAGGTGTTGAAGAACAATTTTTTTCGGAAAAAAAATTTTTTTCAAGAAAAATTTTTTTTGGAGAAAACTTTTTTTCAAGAAAATTTTTTTTTTGGAGAAAATTTTTTATTAGGAAAAACTTTTTTTTCTGAGAAAGATTTTTTGGATAAATTTTTTTTCAAAGAAAATTTTTTCGAAAAAAATTTTTTGAAGTATTTTTTTTCGGAGACAATTTTTTTTCGAAGGCAATTTGTTTGGGAGAAAATTTTTTTCGAAGACAATTTTTTTTCGGATAAATTTTTTTTTCTAAGAAAATTTTCCTTTCTGAGAAAATGTCTTTCGGAGAAAAATTTTTCAACAACTGAAAACTTCCAAAACGACTGATATCACAACAAAAACCTTTTAAAAGGTAGAGTGTGACGCAGTTCGTAAATTTGCTTCCAAAATTAGTGACATCGCTTGAGGTGACTCTATTGGTGGTAATACGCAGAAGTTTGTTTGGAACCTTGTGTTTTGTTTTAAAAAAGCGCTGTAATTTTTTCAGTAAATTAGAACTTTGAACAGAAGGTTCTATTCAAACAAGCTTCTGCGTATTAGGTGTCTATCATAAAGGATGACACGTTTGCTATAAAAAATGAGTATCCATAAAAAGGCAATAACTCAGTCAGGACAGCAAATTCTGTTTATAGAACTTTGGCTAACCCCCCCCCCCCCAAATAGGGGGGGGGGGGTAGCCGGAGTACTATAAACAAAATATCTGACCAGTTAGGAGATATGGAATTTGTGGAGTTTAAAGCAAGCGTGACATCCTTTATGAATGACCCCTTATCAGCGATAGCGTCACCTCAAGCGATATCATTAATTTTGGAAGCGAACTTACGAACTGCGTCACACTCTACCTTTTAAGAGGTTTTTGTTGTTAACAGATTAAACTGGAAACACCACGTTAAACAAAAAGCTCAACCAATGAAAAATAAAACAAGACAAATGTACTGGCTAATTGGATATAAGTCCAACTTAAACTTGTATTGCAAAAGATTGATCTACAAATCAATATTTACACCAATCTGGATGTATGGCGCCGAACTTTGGGGATGTGCCAAAAAAACAAACAGAAATATCATTCAAACTTGCCAAAACAATTACATTCGCATGATCACAAACGCCTACCACTACGTGACGAACAAGGAATTACACGAGGACCTAGAAATACGATGGGTAGCAGATGTAATTCGAGAATCAGCCATTACGCACGAGAATAGACTTTCAAATCACTCCAACATAGAAGTCATCCTCCTACGGACAAAGTAAGGAGACTAAAAAGAACCAAACCGCATGAACTGACGTAATGAAGAATCAAGACAGTTCAACATTCTGGGAACCAGTCACTGGACTGCCAACCCCGCACACGTCCAGTAGTAATAAATTAATCACAAGTTAAGATTGTACTATTAATACCACCTACCTTCTTTGACACTCTACAGCCAATCAACAAATTCCACTTTTTCAGAAGCAGAAAGTCTAACAGTTTCTTAGCTTGTTCGTTTGAATCTAAACCAGATAGCTGTGTCTTTAAAAACTTTTCCGTAATTGGCGAATGAAACGTTGACTGGATAGCATCCAAATGTATGTCGAACAAGTTGTTCTCGCTGATTATTTGCTCCTTGAATTTATTTGGTCCCGTTACATTAATATTCTCCTGATTCCGTTGCATTTCTATGCAAGCATCGTCCTGCATAGTGAGTGCTGAGTAGTTGTCTTCTATTCTAGAATGGATTCTGTGTTTAGCTTCCAACAGTGCCAGTTTGGCATCCAATTTGTTGGTGGGATCTTTTTGCAACTCTAGCATGCCTTTGTAGAGAGAAGCGGCGTAAGAAAATTTCTGCTCAGAATCAACAGCCAACTTCAGAATTTGTAGACCCACTTCCAAGTCCGACGGCGGTTTCTCATCGTTCAGCTTTTGAGTGATTTGGTCCATTAATTTCATCTGCTCAGTGGGATCCATTTTGGTTGGAGAAAACACTGTCTTAACGCCGTTCCAAAACGAATTAAATTTGTCTTTCCATTCACTGAATATAGCACTTGCTTCAGAGCAGTCACCCGACATGATAGAAGAAGCAAGCCATTTGATTGCTAAGCGTTCGTACGTCGTGCCCAGCTTTACAAACTCAGAAGTGAAATCGGCAAACATTTTCACATCTTTGTTTTTCATTCGCGTAACCATTTCCGTTTTGAAACTGTCAAACTCACTCCAGATACGCTGATGCTGCAGCCCCGACCGCAAATGCAGGTTGTTTAACGACTCATCTATTGAGTCTAACCAAATAGCCCATCGGTTATTGAGGAACTCGAGCTGGCGATGGCGGATTCGTTTTTTATGTTGCAAAAAAACATTTGACTGCTGTATTTCCTGCTGTTGAAATTTGCAATAGGCCGCGAACAGTTCGTCTTGGATTTTTATTTTCGAAAATTCTTTGTCCCGAATAATTTTCAAGCGTTTGGTTTCTATACGTTTCCTTTCTTCTTTGAGCTGATAAATAGACGCAATTTGTTGCTCATCAACACCACCATGTAGTGTTTTCTGCTTCTGTTTCGTAAGTATAACGAATTGCACCGTGCCGTTCTCACCTGTTCTAGCCGTACGGCCAAACGCTTGTTTCTCAACACGAAGATTGGGAGGAAGAAAAGTAACAATGACGTGCATGCCCAATTTCTTGGCGTGTTGGTGAATTTTGAGATCAGTACCGCGACCTCCTAAGTTCGTGCTCAATAAGACAATTCCTACCTTCAAACCTTCTTCATTTGCAATTTCCTTGATGACGCTGTTGTGTTTCCCTGAGCTCGAATAATCAATCAACTCTGATTTATCTAAAATCCTGTTTCCTATCAGAGCTCTTTGGATCTTTTTGTGGTTGGCAATATTCTCAGCAATTATTAGAATGGGCTGCTTAACTTTATGAATTTCAACTGATTTTAAAATGGAAGACATCCATTCGTCCTCCGAGTTAACAATTACAGGTTCTTCTTCAGTTCTTTTGTTTAGCTTGTACCGCGGCATAGCGAAGAATTCCACTCCATACAAATCGAAAAGTAGGTTCATCTCCTCATCCCCACCCAGTGTACCAGTTAGGCCAAAAACGGTTCCAGCATGTTGCGCAAAATAGCAGTGGTTCGACATGAACACACACTTAAGACTTTCGGGTGACAATTTGGTTTTGTGTCTCAGTTGCAAAAATTGGTGTAAACCAAGTGACATGTGCATATTGCCTTCCTCCACTCCGGTTTGATTGTCCATCGTCAAGATTCGGTGTCGCTCCTCTTCCACTATAAAATCTTCATTCAACGGCATAAATCTTGCTTTAAACGCCTGTTTAACCCACACACACACACGACGGTAAATAAAGCTTCGCAGACATTCTGGATACTGGATGTCGTCCACATCATCTTTCATCTTCTTTTCCACGGCTCGGCGCACATAATGGACATCCCAATCGGTGTAGGGTTTGATGGGATTCCTTTGCTTCTTTTCGTCTGAAATGCGGTGAGCATTAACCGTTCGCCAAATGAGAAGAAATACGGATCGGAGATGTCTCAGCTCCGGAATAGAATGCGAAATGTACAATATATTGGAACCTTTGTCCAGAAGAAGAGAGTCAACTTCGTCCACTATCGTGACATCGGGGGAAAATTCCATGATTTTCTTGGAAAAAAAATCGGTTTGCAGTTTATCCGCTTGAAAAGACCCCAAGTCACCATACACCACATTGTTATTGTATCTCGCTGTTCGAGTCGATTCTGGATTTGAGTCTTTGTCACAATTGTTGCTGACTGTCAAGCCTAATATTTCGAAGAATCCCGCAGATTCTGAGGCATCGTTTTCGGCGAGCAGTTTGTTTGATGTAACGACATGGACACGATATTTAAAGAGCGAGCAGAGTGCGGCAAACATTGCAATGATGACAGACTTGCCTTCACCAGTTTCAATTACACCGAATTTTCCAACTGGCTTACGTTTGATGAGTCCATCTGTCAGCAACAAAACAGACACAAGTTGGGTGTCACGAGGATAAAATCCGTAGTGATATTCGACAGCTCTGGAAATGAAAGCCAGTGTGTTGCATATAACATTCTTTTCTACATGCCTCGGGGATTCGACTTGCCACATTTCTCTCCATGACTCGCTAAATTTGTTCATCAGTTCACCAAATGCTGCTTTGTCCCGCGACTCGACTTCGTACTTCTCGTTCGCACATTTTCGAATCAGTTCACATCGTTCTTTCAATTCGTCAAATAGATTCGAACGCAAATTTTTATTGATTGGGTTGCACTTCATGCGTTTTAGAATGTCGTCTAGTGAAAGTTCAGTTTGTCTTTGTTTATGTGAGTATTCAGCAACATTCCTTTCAATTTCCTCAAATCCTTTTCCATTCATCAATCCGATAGAAACTTCGTCCAGAATCCACTCAGTGCTGCAATATTTCTGCAAGCATTCCAATTTTTCGTTCGCCAGAAGCTTATCATTGTCGATAAACAAGCTGTTCGCCAACGTTTCCACAACAGTCTCTCCAAAGGTTTCATCCATTCCCAACAATTTCTCAACAATCTGCATGCTGTGACCTTGTTTCGTGCATAGAATGCTCAAGCGGTAAATTCGTATAATTCGTGGCCAATAAGACAAAACATTTATCTCGAAATCGTGACACAAATCTCTCATTTCTTCAGGCGAAAATTGAGATTTCACTACTCCCCTTATGATTTCCATGATCGCATCAAAGGTAGCGTTAGTTTCGATTTTGAGAATTTGGTGTAATGTAAGGAGAAAGTTCACATTTTCTCGGTCCATGTTGTGAAGGAGATCGTGGCACAAAATTTGTTCCAGCTGCTTACACTCCTCGTCTGATGTTTTGATGTTATGATTCAAATTCATTGAGATACATTTGATCAGAATCCATTTCAACCAGTTCTGAGGGAATTTTTCGTTGACTATAAAGCGTAGGGTGTTCACATCAATATCTCTGAGCAGCGCGAAGAACATTTTACAATCATTTGCGGATTCGAGCACTCGTACGTCGGATACACTTATCATCTCGTTGATGATGTTAAGGAACAAAACTCTTTGTGGAGTGCTTTGCAGCAAATACGTAAGCTTAAACTCCTGATTCACAGCGTCAACCATAGACCCTTTCACGTTCGGAGTGGAAAGTAGCCTGAATGTGTGATTGAAGTAAAGTTGTTCAAAATGCGAACACCATGAAATAGGGTCGTACTTGGTGATTATTTTATGTATTTTTTGGTTCGTGTTGCTGGAACACAGTGATTCATACCAAATGACTTCACTTGGTATCAGGAAAACCTGTTGGAAAACTATGGGCTTTTCGATTTCCTCAAATAGTGCAACAAGTTCTTCTCTGGTGGTTTGTGGAGACATGTTGGGCATGCGTTGAAAGGACAACATTTTAGAATCCTTTAAGTCCATAAGATTTTTCAACAATCGACACAGCAATGGGCGAAGCTCATGGTTGAAATCAAGTTTTGCCAAGAGACATGCGAGATGAACTCTAACGACACGATTTTTGTACATTCCAGCTGCCTTTTCCTCTATATCCTTAAAATGTCCCATTAGCTGAATCCAGAGATCCGAATGACTATAGGAATTCTGTTGTCGTAGAATCTTTGATAGAATTTCATAGAATTGAAGGGCATATATTGACCTCTGAGGGTTATAAATGGTTGCCATAGCTGACAAAATATCGGTGAAAGGATATTGTTGTACTGCCAACGTCTTCTTGAGTACTTCCATCCCGATTTGAAGTCTTTCGTTATCACTGCCAATCATTTGACGAATTTTTTCGGAATGAGGGTAATTGAGGTGTAAACGAACTTCTTTGCCGTGTTCACCTTCCACATTCAGCAAAGTCAACTCATCCAGCACGTCCGATTGCGTAGAAGCAGCGAAATTCGCTACAATGTATAGCGGTGGGTCTGTGTGCTTGGCAAGATCATGAAAATATTTGTCTGCTTGATCAAAAATACTTTTCACAGATCTCCAAACGGGAAGATGTTTTTCGTATTCCTCAGTGCGCAACGTTTGCAGGTTTCGAAGTAGTTGTTTTCCAGCTTTTGTGGTAGGTTTCTGAAAGAAACCGATCAGGTTGGAGAGTCTATCTACTTGGTCACGAATTCCATTCGAAATTTGCGATTCAGTCAAATTGGCCTTTATCATTTCCAACTTCTTCAGCGATTCTGATATCGAATTACTGACATTGTATTCCGTTCCATCTTCTGCTTCACTGAACTCTACATAATGCAACCCGTTCAGGTATACAGCATGAAAATCAGTTTTTTCCGTAATTTCCAATATGTCAGCGAACTGCACACTGCAACCGAAATTTTCTCGACGAAATTCCTTCAACGTCGTAATAGCTTTGTCTATGTTTGTGACTTCATCAGAATGGACAACTCTTTCCAGCATAGACACACTGGAGCAATCACCTAGTTCCATTGCCATGAATTCGATGTGAGTGAGAAGAAACTCCAGGTGATTTTTTAGTCTGCCTGAATCAGTTACTAACGACCCATCGTTCTCGAACGGAATGAATTTAATTAAATGTTCTTTCAGCATTCTTACTTTTTCGATACACGACACAACATCACACTTTTCCGTCGCGCGCGCATAATCCAATTTCAATGAGTCTGCTTTTCCGATCAACAACGCCATTTCATGTACAGTTTTCACATTGTCCTTGTTTAAACACTCCCACAGATGGTTTTCGATTTCAGCCAGTTCTGTCTTGGAAAATGGTTCAATGAATTTATCGAGTTTGCCAGTTTCTAGATGCAATTTGAGTTGATTGATCTTCCCATTTTTGGGTATCGGCTTGGACAGTTGCCTTTGTAGATATTTCGAGAATTTTGAAAAGTCAAATGTTCCATCGATGACATATTTTCCATGGCTTGAGGGGTATATGTCACGCAACCACTCCACGAAAGATGATTCAGAAGAAATTTTGCTTTTCAGTTCTTCGTAACGTTTTTGTTTTTTCATGAAGGAAAATCCGGCATAAGGAGAGTCGAGCATACATTCTATTCGACATAGAGCTTCTAACGGTATCACCTTGTACTTGCAACATTCATCGCGAATCTCTTTTTTCAATTGCTCTAGCTCTTTCGTGTAGCTTTTATCGAGCAATTCAAACAGTCCTTTCAATGAGTCCTGAATTTCTGCGCCTGCGTGTTTCCTCAAATCTGCCAACAAATTTTCTATTTCCTCCAATTCTTTCATCGTGTATCGGACATTCGTCAATGCAAAATGTACGAATGCCAAATTTTTTTTCGGATCTTTTCCACTCTCAGACTTCCATATTAAATCGCAAACATTTCGTTTGGCGTTTTTTATCGTATTTAATAGAGGTAACAATGAAAATGATTCTTGTTCGGTGTTTGACGCATTCGTTGATTCATGCTGTTTCGAGTATGTGTGTAATAGTTTTTCTTTGATGTCTGACGCATTCATTGATTCATGCTGTTCCAGATATGTGCTCAACGCCTGTTCTGGACTAAGTTCTTCTGCATTCTTTTCGATGAATGCTATCAAATCGTCCAAGAATTTCCCTTCGTCTACGTTTTTTCCAACAAATTGAATCAGTTGAAAGAAAACTTCCCTAACAGTCGCTATCACACTGGCTTTGTAGGTTGTTAGATGTTCAGGTGGAACTTTTGCCAATGGGCTTCCTTCATTTGGTGATTTAGATATCCAACTTTGAAGTCTGCTCGTGGCTTTTATTTCCATTTCCATCGAGTCTAAAAATGTTTTCAATTCTTCGTTATCTTTATGCTCATACTCATTCTCTTCTAGACCCAATCGCTTCCTCATAATGTACTCAGCTAGAGTGGAAGATTTGTCCTTTTTATTGGTCAAGTTCCTGGCAACTAATAAATCACTCGCTAAGTAGTTTTGAATGTACTCCCAATGCCCATTGGCGCACAAAAACGAAATCAATTTTTTTGAATTTTTGTCCGTTTTTTCGATGCGCTGCCAACAAGATTCCAACACATCTTGCACATTGAATGGAACTTTGTTGTTGGTGCAGAGGTCTAAAAACTCCTGAAATTCAGAAGATTTTGCATGTTCCTTCGGAAAAGACAATGTCAAACCATTCGAAATTACGACAGACTCTCCGATCGTATCTTCTGGATCTTGTGGTGCTGATGAGTCTTGTTTGCTGGTCTCAAATTCTCGCTCGTTATGTAGTTCTTGTTGCATTTGGCGTTGAGTCACTTTACCACTTTCCAGAGCTTGTTCATACTTTTCTCTCAGTAGCAATGAAAGTTTTCCCATTTTTACGACTCTCATCTCTGCATTTTCTGCATCTCGTTTCGCTGATTGAATGTCATGTTCTACAAAATCAAGACGGGACTCCAGATCAGCTAAATGACCGGACAGAGTACTTTTCCCAACTTCTATTTGCTTCAGCGTGGCTGTCTTCTGAGTTATAAATTGTTGTTGTTCCGATGCGATAGCTGTTAAGGAGTTGACAGATTGTTGAACTTCTTGATTCATAATTATCTCTGCTCCGTTTTGCCCGGATGAATTTGCCGCTGTTTTCCTCTCGTTGACACTTTGTTTCATGAAGTGAATTGTATTTTGTTGAATGTGTTGCTGTTCCTGCTGTTTAGTGGCTTGCCTTTGTTTACTGGCTTGTCTTGTTTTGTTCTGTGCTCTTTCCACTGGCGGCGCGTTACCTTCCACTATATAATAACCTGCTACTTTCCACAGCCAGCCTGAAATGAGGGTACATCCGTTCAGCAATGACATTCAGTGTGAATGAGACATGAGAGCCGCCGCTAACCCATTGTCACCCAGCCGTGCCGCTGGTACTTTATTACCGGCTGTAAACAGCTGTGAGAAAAATGTTAGTGATAGAGGGAATCAACGCCCATGAATTGTCGTCCGATAGATGATATTATCTTTCATTGGACGATAATATCACCGCATTGGAAAATGTTATCTTCCAGTGGAGGATCATGGGCGCGTGGTAGCGATGCGCCCGTGACGCAAGTCCCCATACAAACAAAAAATTCAGAAATTTTTTTTTTCGTAGACTTCGGAACCATATATACAGCTAAGTTTTGACTTCTTTCCCTTGCGTCGTACCCCCTATACCTAGTTCATTGGATTCCTTGTAAAATTTTGATTGAAATCGGTCCAGTGGATCCGAAGATATGACCTTTAGAAAATCGTCTTTTTCCATACAAAATGTGCTATTTCATAGAAGCCAAAGTTAATGGAAACATCATACGTTAGTTAGTGGGTTAGTTAGTTCCAGAGCCATTCGTATGAAAACCGACTTTTCTCGAAATTTTGCAGGGACCTTCGGGTGGGCATTCTACGCCATATATTTTATAAAAGGGTGGTACCGGCCTCGTTTGGGCGCCAGCGCTCATGGAAGCTCCCATTAGAGATGGGCGGGTCGACCATTTTGAATCACGACCTGGACCGAACCCGACCCGATAAAATTTTTCGAAACCCGAAACCCGAACTGTTTCCAAACCCGGCCCGGACCGGACCCGACCCGATTAAAATTTTCGAAGCCCGAAACCCATGAACCCGAAAAAAACAATTCGGGTTCGGGTCGGGCTCGGATCGGGTTTTTCGAAGTTTCGAGCAACCCACTCATCTCTAGCTCCCATACAAATAATAATAAATTATAATAAATTATAAAGACGGTATGTTTGTTTGTCTGTCTGTTTGTAACGCTTTTACGACCTTTTCTTAAAAACACGTACTTAGCGGGTGCGAATTGTTTCTCATAAAACGTTGCAGGTATGTAGTTGGGTTTTTTTTTGGAATTTTTTTTTTTCCAAATTTTTCAAGTATGATATAGATCACAACAAAAACCTCTTAAAAGGTAAAGTGTGACGCAGTCCGAAAGTCCGCTTCCAAAATTAATGATATCGCTTGAGGTGACGCTATCGCTGATAATACGCAGAAGTTTGTTTGAATGCAATCTTGTGTTCAAAGTTTTAATTTCCTGAAAAATTACGTTGGTAAACTGGAAGTATTGAAAAATTATTCCGCTGGTGGGTCCGGTATTTGTGACGCAATTTTTTTAAAACAACGTAATTTTGTTTCAAAGAAAGCGCTGTAATTTTTTCAGAAAATAAAACTTTGAACACAAGATTCCATTCAAAAAAACTTCTGCGTATTATCAGCGATAGCGTCACCTCAAGCGATATCATTAATTTTGGAAGCGGACTTTCGGACTGCGTCACACTTTACCTTTTAAGAGGTTTTTGTTGTGATCTATATCATACTCCGAAAAAAATTTTTCTTCAAAAAAAAATTTTCTCCGCACTCCGCAAAAAATTTTTCTCCGAAAAAAATTTTTCTCCAAAAAAAATTTTCTCCGAAA